>OY977944.1:31347582-31785082 GCA_963854355.1 Epinotia brunnichana
TAAATGGATATCACACGGTATAAAGGTATGCAGTAAAAAAAGAAGGTTAATGTTATGGAAGTATCGTTTGTGTCCCAATGCGCGAAATAAAACTACTTTTAAAATGTATAACGCTAGATTCAAGAAAATTTTGAGTCTTACTCAACGTTCACAAAATGACCACTTCATTAGATCTGCGTGTAATAAATCTAAAGCTACGTGGCAAGTTATAATTAAAACGAGGCAGCAATTTCCCAAAGAGCCAATTTTAAAAATTATTACAGATGATGCGACTACTATTACAGATCCGACAGACATAACAAATACGTTCAACAACTTCTTCATTGATCAAATAAAATCCCAAGGCACGAAATCTCTCTCAGGCTCCGAGGCTCTGTATGATTTGAATGTAAACTGTGTTAATTCTATGTACATGAAACCAACCACAAGGTAATTAAGTCTTTAAAGAACACTAACAGTCGGGCATGACAACATATGCACCAAAGTCGTAAAAGAAGTTGCACACATTATCGCTATTCCCCTAAGTTACATCATTAATTTAAGCATCACAACTGGAGTATATCCCGATAACCTAAAGCCGGTTATTGTAAAACTCATCAAATCATCTGTAAAAATCAACAATATTTTCAAAAAATTTTGAAAAGGTTTTATATGAAGCTCTATACACTTGTATCGTTCAGGGTTCGATTCACGATGAAAAAATAGGCATATTTCGCGACAAACTTATATTTTTGAAAGAGGCCGGCACACATACAAATTTTACTAGCGTAAGGTGCGTGCGGCGAGCGCATTAGCTTATATGGACTGCTTTAAATTTTCTACGGTAAGGTAAAATAACAGTTGCACCCCTCCCGCGCATCTCGCTCTCCCCGCGCGCCCCTAGCTTTTACAATTAAATAAGAGGTAGATTTAAAACTATAATTGGGTCGCTCACATGCCCCACCCCAGTGCTGTCCTAGCAGCACTCTTCTCCAATAGGTATTCGAGCGACGCGTGCGGCGGATCGGGTAAGGACACCTGTTTTCGTCCTTATCTTAACCATTCTGGTCCGCCCGTCTCTGCCGGGTAAAGTTTGCTCGACAATGCCTCGCGGCCAAATGTTCCGGAGTCCGTCAGGGTCGACGACAAAAACTAGGTCTCCCACTTGTAAGGACCTTTGTTCCTTGTTCCATTTCTGTCGTGGTAGCATATCGGGCAACACTTCTCGCACCCATCGTTTCCAGTATGAATCGGCAAGCCTTTGCGCGATCCGCCACTGTTTTCGTAGATAAAACTCCGAGTCATCGAAAACGCCCATCTGAGGTAAGTTCGACGATGACCCCAAGAGAAAGTGGTTTGGGGTCAGAGATTCTTTACTTCCCGCTTCGACAGAGACGTGGGTGAGTGGTCGGCTGTTTACCATATTTTCCACCTCAGCGAGAAAAGTGTTAAAGGTCTCTTCCCTAGGCGCGCGTTCTTTCAGGACGACTTTCAGCGAGCTCTTCACGCTCTTAATGAGCCGTTCCCACGCCCCACCCCAGTGTGGGCTTGCTGCCGGAATGAAGGTCCATTTAGTTCCACGATTAATGGCCGTGTTGTAAAGCTCGTCATTTTTCAATTCCTGAATCGCTTTTTTCAGTTCAACATCGGCACCACGGAGATTTGTACCGTTGTCAGAAAAAATGTTCTTCGGCCATCCCCTCCTGGCTGCCATACGTCGAAGGGCCATAATTAAGGAATCGGTCGTCAGAGAAGCAACTGTCTCTAAATGAATGGCTCGTACAGTGAGGCACGTAAATATCACTCCGTACCTCTTCTCCCGTCGTCTCCCAATCGTAACTTCATACGGCCCAAATAGGTCGATTCCGCAGAAAGTGTAGGGTCGCTGGTGATGAGCCATGCGTGCTTCAGGTAAGTTACCCATTCTTGGGATTTCAGGTTTACTTTTCTTAATTCTGCAGACCATACATTTCGAGGCAACATTTTTAACTGTGGGACGAATTTTAATAATCCAATATTTTTGTTTTAAATTATTCACTACAGTCTCCTGATTCTCGTGAGCAGCGCTGACATGGTAAGATTTAACGATCAATCTGGTTATGTAATCTCGCCCGTCTAGAATAACCGGTCTTTTAGTTTCAGGTGACACTTCGGCAGCAGCATCAATTCGGCCCCCGACGCGCAGGACTCCGTGCTCATCAAGGTAAGGTGATAAGGTAAGTAGCTTACTATACTTCTGTACATATTTACCATTTTTTAGGTTTTTAATCTCATCGTTAAATGTCTGTGCCTGCGAATATCTTATCAACAGGCGCTCGGCTTCTTCCATTGTTTCGTGATTGAGGTCATCAGTAAGTTTTCGACACTTTTTTATAAACTTCAGAAAAGTATAGGTACATCTTAGCAGGCGCAACCAGGATGAAAATCGTGTAGGCTCAGGTACAGGTAAGCTATTCTTGTTTACCGTTTGTACAATAGATATGCATTCTAATTCAAGGTCATTTATTGCAGGTTGCAAAAAATCCTTTGGCCAGCTGCGCTCATCATTGTATAAGAATACCGGTCCGTGAAGCCATTGATTTTGTAAAATAGACACATCGTATGCTTCCCGTGTTCCTACGTCCGCTATATTAAGGTGCGTCGGAATGTACCTCCACTCGTCACTGCAGGTAAGTTCATCAATTTCGCCTAAGCGATTGGCTATATATGGCTTGTAAGTGCGATACTTATTTCTTATCCAGTGTAATGTTGTGCTCGAATCGCTCCAAAATATTTTACGTTCTGCCTTTATTTTGTGTTCTTTTATTATAGTATCAGCCAATCTAGCAGCAATTGTAGCAGAAGTCAACTCCAGTCTGGGAATCGTCTGCAATTTGTTAGGCGAAACGCGGCACTTACTAGCCACAAACGCTATATTTACTTGCGCGTTATTCTCCCAGCGCCAGTATGAAACGGCGCACATGGCTTTAGAGGACGAATCGCAAAATGTGTGCAGCTGTAAGTTTCTATAGCAGGCAACGCTCGGTGGCTGTGACGTAAGCGGGCGCATCGGCGCGGGCGCGTTATATCTTTGACTGGAGGTGGCGGCCGCCGGGTTTGAATCGGGCTCGTTCACTACCGTGTTCGCTGCATTGTAGTAATATCGGGGTAGCCTTATGTTGTGTAATGATTTCAGACAACTTATCCATTTGCACCATTTTTCGTATAATAAATCTGGTATCTGGTCGTTCCAATCGATATTTTGTTGCCAACATTGTTGTAAAATAATTTTCCCATTAATAGTAAACGGAGATAGAAACCCGTAGACGTCAAATATGGACATAACAACACGTAACATGTCTCTCTTTGTCGGGCGTTGTGTTCCGTTAATTATGCTTTCAGGGATTTTCTTAAAAGAAACATCGAACCCCAATGCGTCTTCATGTGGAAACCAGATCAACCCAAGTGTTCGTTCGCTTTCATATTGCTCTCCGATTTTGAACTTTACTGCCGCTTCACCGAGAGTTTCTTTTGGTATGGACTCGAGAACTTGTTTACTATTAGAAGTCCAGTTACGTAATTCGAAACCACCTTGCTGATGTATTGTTTTTATATCTCTTATCAACTCGATTGCGGTTTTCTCGTCCGGGACGCTGTCTATATAATCATCGACGTAGTGTTGGTTGTATATAGCTTCACATGCAGGCAACATTGTTGGTTCAAAACGCTCTGCATTTTTATTTTTTATGTATTGGGCTATAAAGGGACTGCATGTAGCTCCAAATATAAGGGAATTCATGACATATGTCTTCACCGGTCCTTTAGGTTCGCTTCTATATAAAAATCGTAGCGCATCTCGGTCCTCTTCTCTTATCTTCACCCTCAGGAACATATCTTTTATGTCGCCGGTTACACCAATTCTTTGCTCTCGGAACCGTAGCATTATTCCAAAAAGTGACCTCAGTAGGTCCGGGCCCTTGAGAATGTAATCGTTCAGCGACAATCCGTTAGTCTGAGCAGCGCAATCAAATACAAGGCGGAGGCGCTTCTTGTTTATATTATCCACTCCAAAATGAGGAAGGTACCATGTTTTGCTAGTTGCCTCCGTATCGTGCAATTCTTGTGCGTAATCGTTGTCGAATAAATGCTGGACGCGGTCGTTGTATCTAGTTTTGTACCCTTCGCATTTCTCCATCTTTCTCTCCACTGATTTAAGTCGCGACAAAGCGTGAGGAAATGAGTCTGGCATCGCGCAGTCTTCATTCTTCCAGGGTAATCCGACGTACCATCTCCCATTAACCAGCTTAGAAGTTTTGTCTAACATTTCCCGGGCGCATACGTCGTTCTGGTTCTCACGCGGCTTACTAGTTACGCCCAATGAGTCGAATGTGAAGGACCGACGAACTTCTTCGTGTAAACTTTGCAGCAATAGTTTGTTTTCAGCCACGTCATCGCTGACGTCACTATCGCAGATAAACAGTGTTGAGTGGGGCTGAGGCGCGTGCGCAGATGACGTCATACGCACAGGAGCCCTTCCGTGCAAACACCAACCGAGTGGAGATCGTGTGGCACAAGGTTCATGAGACTTGCCAGTGACAATTTCCAAAGGCAACAGTAGGTGGTAGTTGTCTTGCCCTATCAAAATCTCGGGTTTTAATTGTTCACAACACAAGTCATTTTTTAGTCTTTGCAAGTGCGTAAAGTTATCACAGTTCACTAAGTTCATGCTTTGACTAGGTAAATTAAGTTCATTAACACTTCGCGCCTTAATCGTAAACATATGTCCATCTCGGTTAGATAACGTTAAATCAACCAGGTAGGAGTCGCACACTAGTTCAGTGTTGTCCCATGCGCTACGCACACGCATACACTCGCGGCGGCCGCGCAACCCCACCCGCTCTGCGAGATTGGCACTTATTACAGTCACAGAAGATCCATCGTCAAGGAGACAACTAGTTTTAATTATACCGCGCGGTCCGTGAATATTTACCGGCACTACTTTTAATAAAACTTTCGAAGATGAGTTCATGTGGGCCACTATTTGGGGATCAGATTCAGTGTCAATTTCTGTCACTTGGACAGCACTGTTATTGTTCTCGTATTGTCTTTCACTAGGCACGAAATGTAACAAGGAATGATGCGCCAGGCCGCAGTTATCAATATCGCACACGGGCGCCGGGCACATCTTTCTATCGTGATGACGTAATAAGCACTTATAACATAGTCCGAACCGTTTAACATAACTCCAGCGATCCTTTCTTAATGACTTCTTGAATTTTTTACAGTCAGATAAATTATGATTAGGTCCATGACAATAACGGCACTTCGAATAACTTTGTTGACTTTGCAGTAGTATTGTTTGTGAGTTAGCACTATAGTCCGCATATTTACGCCTGTAGTTGTCCTTTTGTGTGTTTAATAACGACACACTGCACTTTGATATTTTAACGGCTTCTTGGTTGAGGAAATCCGATAGTTGGTCGAGTCTAGTCGAGGTACTTGCAGTGTTGTGTGAGTAACTGTAGTCTGCCCATTTAGACAACAGGATTGTAGGCAGTTTTGATAACACAACGGTAATTAGACTCGAATCTTCAAGGTGATTTTCACGGCCAAGGGCACGCACAGCGGCGACGTAATTTTGTATTTTATTTGAAAACACAATAATGTCTTTGTGATATTCTGTAGACACAGGATTTAATTTTTTGATTTCTTGCCTTATACGCGACAAGATTCCATCTGGGTTCCCGAACTGCAGTTCCAGTGTGGATATAAGTATTTCAGGAGAAGTAGCCGTGATAAGTAACGCCTGGACAGCATCATTGGCTGCGCCACGAAGGCACTTTCGTAGGCGCCACAAGTTCTCCGAATCACTAAATTGACACAATCGGGTGGATTCTTCATAGGCCATTTTAAACTGGAGCCATTCCATTGAGTCACCAGCAAACAGCGGCAGATCCTTGGGTGTGCTGATGCGGGTAAGTAAATTATTATTATTATTGCTGTTGCATGCAGAGGTAGTTATCATATCCTTAAGTACACAGGCTAACTGTTGAATTGGACCATCAGTGCCAGCGTCTATGATCGCCGGCGGGCACAACACACCTGAAGTTTCTTCCTGCTTGGTGGCATGCTGTGACTCCAATTCCAGTTGGCTGCGTTCTACCCATCTAGCAACATCACTTTGTTTATCGGTAACTGAAGACTGTGGACTGTATTCTTCTTCTAATTCAGCAAGGTCCGCTTCTAAGCGTTTATCGATAAGCTCCATTTCAATTCGTGCTTTTGCCTCGGCCGCTTGTAATTCCAGCTTCTTTTTGCGTGCTGCGACGGAGGATGATGAAGACTTTTTTGTCAAAGACTTTTGGAAGGTAGGCTCATTAAGTTTAGGCATCTCGGACTTAACACTTCCGGCATCTATCACTATTGTTTTGTCAGGTTGCACTTTTTCTTCAACATCTGGAGCTGCACTTGTACTTGCCTTTCCTGGGTCGACCTCAGTAGCAGTAGTTTTTTTTTTCTCCTGCTGTTTCCTTGCGGTACTGCGTGTATTAACCATTTTTTTCGACGGCGGCGTGAAATACATTAAGATTCGGTTCGAAGACCACTTTGTATCGTTCAGGGTTCGATTCACGATGAAAAAATAGGCATATTTCGCGACAAACTTATATTTTTGAAAGAGGCCGGTACACATACAAATTTTACTAGCGTAAGGTGCGTGCGGCGAGCGCATTAGCTTATATGGACTGCTTTAAATTTTCTACGGTAAGGTAAAATAACAGTTGCACCCCTCCCGCGCATCTCGCTCTCCCCGCGCGCCCCTAGCTTTTACAATTAAATAAGAGGTAGATTTAAAACTATAATTGGGTCGCTCACAACACTTATTTAGAGAAATATAACCTACTAGCATCAGAACAAAAAGGTTTTCGGAGACAGAAAACCATAAACATGGCATTATTCGATCTTGTACAACCAATTATAGAAAACATGGACAGGCGTAATAATATTTGTGCAGTTTTCATGGACATGGTCAAGGCTTTTGATTATGTAGACCACAAGATTCTCTTAAAGAAACTCGATGCATATGGCGTACGAGGCAATGTGTGGAATCTGTTCAAGTCATATTTAAGTAACAGGGATCAATACACAGAGATAACTCAGGTGTGTTTGCAAACCAAACAACAAAACACATACCGTTCTGAAAGGCGGAGAATAAGGTGTGGTGTGCCGCAAGGAAGTGTTCTTGGCCCTTTGCTTTTTTTACTTTATATAAATGACCTTCCACGGCATATCAAATACCCCATGGTGCTATTTGCCGACGATAGTACCGTAATTATTGAATGTAATGAAAAATGTAAATATGAATCTGTAATTAATGAAACTGTTTTGGACATAATTAAATGGATTAATATTAATAATTTATTGATAAACCTGGACAAGACCAAGATAATACAATTCTGTCAACGTAAAGCAGCTCTCCAAATCAATTGCAATTATGAAGAGAAAATTATAGATTCTGTGGCTGTTACAAAGTTTCTGGGAGTGTACATAGATGAACATTTATCTTGGAAAGTTCATGCGGATGATACGTGCAAAAAGCTTAACCAATATGCATACGCTTTACATAATTTTGCCAAGCAAACAAGCCCTCACGCAGTGCTAATGGCATATCATGGTTTTGTAGCGTCAAAACTACGGTATGGCATTATGTTTTGGGGTAACTCCACAAGTAGAGAAGACGTTTTCAAGGCACAAAAAAGGTGTGTAAGAGCCATGTATGGTCTCAAACCGACTGACAGTTGTGTACCTTATTTCAAGGATTCAAGAATTTTGACAATGCCCTCTCTATACATCTATGACAATGCCCTCTCTATATAACAATACGACCTTATTCAAAAAGCACAGTGATGTTACTAATAGAAACTTGAGAAAGAAAAATACTTTAAATCTTTGCATAGTTCCTGCAAAGACAGCATTGATGCAAAAAAGTATGTATTGTCTAGCCAGCAAATTTTATAACCACTTACCTTATAACATGAAGTCATTAAATATGTTAGAATTAAGAAAGAAATTAATAACATTATTAATACATAAATGTTATTATTCCATTTCAGATTATATAAATGATAAATTTGATTGACATTTCTTTGACTCTTTTAATAATATTTTTTTTTATCTTATAATTATACTTGACATATTTAATTGACATTCTTAAGATCGGACATGCACTAATACATTCATCTACCTATATAACTTTTTTTTATCACAGATTGTTTAACTTCCCTTGCTGACCTTACTATATAATTATAATTTGTACAAAGGCACCTGAATTTTGTATGCATGATAGTAGGTATAAGGTACTTATTTAGTATTAAGCTCAAAGTTTTTGTACGCCTATTGGCAAAACATAATGAGACTGTAAAAAAAAAGACAACCACTGTAAATACCTATGTTTACAAATAAAACACTTACTTACTTACTTATATACATATATAACATCCATAACTCAGGAACAAATATTCGTGATAAATACACAAATAAATGCCCTGACCGGGATTCGAACCCGGGACCTCCAGCTTCGTAGGCAGAGTCACTACCCACTGGGCTACGGAGGCCGTTAAAATTTATATTTATATTTTATATTTTTCAAAAATAATAGACGCACCTGAAAATCTGCAATCTTTTCTGGTGTTAAGGAAACTTATTGGTAAAAATGCCTCAGCAGAGGACGATGCCTTTCAATAGGGACGTTTGGCGGCTAGAAGATAAAACAAGTCTAGACATGACTATGAACTAGGTCGATGGTCGTAAGATTGACCCTTCATGTAAATTACAAGTTGAATAAAATAAACTGTTAAATAAGATCATGAATAATATTATTTAACATAGGTTTGTAAATGAAAATTACGCTGTAAAATTTTGATATTAAATTAAGTCTATTATTTCAAAACAGAAACCTCTTGTGAGTAGTGAGACAAACATACAGCTTATAAAACAGCACAACCAATTACGTTAATTAATGTTTTACTATTTTGGTACTCATATTGCGTTTGACTCTCAACTAAATTAATCACAGTTTCTAGATTTTCATGTCTTCTTATATTTTGGAAAACTAAAAACCGTTTAAACATATATTTTCAGCAAATTCCACGAAAATTAAACCTCGACCGGTTAAACGAAAGCTTCAAAACCATTTCTTTTCCTAGGCACTACTGCGTGGCACTACCGGTAGTGTCATGGAAAATTTTACTTTCCTATGACACTACCGGTAGTGCCATGGTTAAAACATAATTTTCTGTGACACTACTGTGGCCTTAGTACAGTCACGGGAAAATTAAATTCCCTTGGCACGCGATTTCCCCGTACAGGAATTCTTATTACCCATGCACCTACTGCATTTTATCTTATCTTGCATCTTATCAACTTAGGTAATTTTATTGATCCGGGCACACTACGAATTGCAGTTGCTCTCCGCATTGGAGTTGATGTCTGCGTAGACCACAATTGCGTCTCGTGTGGAGCCGCGGTAGATCGCTTTGGTCACCATGGACTCGCCTGCTCCTCGGGTGCCGGCCGCTTGTCCCGCCACGCTGCACTCAACGACATCTTGAGAAGGGCGCTTGCCAGCGCCTGCGTCCCCGTGGCTCTTGAGCCTCGGATTGTACGGGACGACGGCAAGCGTCCGGACGGGATGACGTTGATCCCCTGGCGAATGGGCCGTGCACTGGTGTGGGACGCTACTTGCGCTGATACGTTGGCAGCGTCCTACTTGCCAGTCACGTCCAAACTAGCCGGGGCAGCGGCGGATGCCCGAGAGCGATCCAAGGTCGGGAAATATAGCTGTCTCGGCGCCCAGTACGACTTTGTCGCATTTGGCGTCCAGACACTCGGTCCTTGGGGAAAAAGCGCGCGTGGGCTCCACAAGGAGATCAGCAAGCGGTTGAGGGACGCAACGGGTGACCCTCGCGCAGGCAGCTTTCTCGCTCAAAGAATAGCGATTGCTATTCAACGCGGGAATGCTGCCTGTGTGATGGGCACCCTGCCTAAAGGGCAAAGTTTTGATACGTTACTGTAATTTTATTTTATTTTTAAATGTTATTATTAATTGTACCTAGGTATTGCTCCTGCATATTTAATGTATTGTTCTGTCCAAATTTGTAATCCATCATATTCTTAATTATAATCTGCATCTTGCGTAAATGCTACAAGCCAATGAATTAATTATATTCTAATAAGTAAGTTATCCTAATTGTAATTCAAACTACTTAGAGCTTGTTCTAATTCGTATCTACTGGCACTCGATTTGATGTTTAATGTTTATAAGTAGACAATGTCAATGTCATACATTACATTAAATCCAATCCAAATAAATGTATTATACAAATTCATACATACATATTTTAAATTACAAAAATATTGGTTGAAATAAACTACTTTATTTAAATGGAGGCCGACGACAGTGAACTTTTCTTTCGGCAATATAAAGGCGGCACGGTTATTATACATTGCGATTACCAATATCACAAGCTTCGAGAATTCAAAAGTGGTTCAAGCATATGGCGATGTTCAGCTTATAAGAAATCTAAATGTCCAGGAACAATAACAATCAAAGTATAAAAAGTCTTCAATGAAATACTTCTGTTGATATTATAAATAAAGCTTTATTACTCTCAACGCTTTGCATACAATGTTTTCCAAAGATCCGTCCTGTCTAACTTTTTTAATTTCACCCTCTTATCTTAAAACGTCAAAAATGGCGCCAAGTCATACTAAGTATTGCAGGTTTTATACAATTCTAAAATAATCATGTTTTAGACATATTGTATACATTTAACATTACTGAATAATTAATATATTTGTATGTTAATTACTTTGATTTAATATATATTTATTTTGTATGACTTTTATTGTATAATCCGTCCACCAACCGTGTCAGTAGCAGACAAGCCGAAAATAGAACGTCATATATTTGTTTAATAATGAAGCCAACTAGTCTTTCAGCCACCCTCCGGTGACACGGATGGTTGATTGGACTACATACACCTCACTCGTATTACGATTTAACACAGCAATAACTTAAATAATTTCTTACAAATCAAATTCTATCGACACCTATTATTTTAAGACTCTTACAGTTCGTCCATCCTGATACAATCTCACGTCCTCGTGAGATAGTCAAATTATACTTGAGGACAGTGTTTTTCAACCTTTTTCATGGCGCGACCCCCATAGAGTAAGAATCCAAGCAGCCGCGACCGCATTGGGGTCGCGACCCACATGTTGAAAAACACTGCTTTAGGAGATGCATAGTTATTAGGTAACATTTTAATAAAAACAATATATGTACCTATATATACTTATAGGTACCTAATTAAAATCAACAATGTGAGAGTTCTGGGCTCTACAAATCATACAATTATCACTTCTGATTGGTCGTATCCAATTTCTGACAATATGTGGCAATTTAGGGATACCATTTCGTAAAAATAATATTGCCATAACAAAGTACTGTGCCATGATTGTGTAATTACTTATTTTTCTAAGGTAGTATCGCTATTCGCAGTAAGATGATATCGTGATGATAAAAAAAAATCTAAAGCCATCAAAGCGTGGCTCAAATCGAGTGTAAAATGTGTTAGTGCTATACCACCTTTAAAATACTAACTTTATAAAAAATGCGTGTAAAATTAACTGACGGCCTAGCATACTATACAATTATATTCATAAAATTATAGCAGGTGACGTAACAGCGTGGCTCCGTTGCGTCTTCAACTCCGGTGTAAAATTCGGTAGATTTCCCTGGAACTGCCGAGACACGACACCTTTCAGCCAGAAATCAGCACACGCGACGTTCTCCTGCAGCCTGGTCCTGGTTTAAAATGTTCATAATCATAATCTTAACCATAATAACATATATTAGATCTATATATATATATATATATATAAACGTACACGTCTCCAGACAGCCGTACCGCATAATATAATATACATATACACGTACTCGTCTCCAGACGGCCGTGCCTCAATATAATATACATATACACGTGCTCGTCTCCAGACGGCCGTGCCTCATAATAATATACATATACACGTACTCGTCTCCAGACGGCCGTGCCTCAATTTAATATACATATACACGTACTCGTCTCCAGACGGCCGTGCCTCACTATAATATACATATACACGTACTCGTCTCCAGACGGCCGTGCCTCAATATAATATACATATACACGTACTCGTCTCCAGACGGCCGTGCCTCATAATATAATATACATATACACGTACTCGTCTCCAGACGGCCGTGCCTCAATATAATATACATATACACGTACTCGTCTCCAGACGGCCGTGCCTCAATATAATATACATATACACGTACTCGTCTCCAGACGGCCGTGCCTCAATATAATATACATATACACGTGCTCGTCTCCAGACGGCCGTGCCTCAATATAATATACATATACACGTACTCGTCTCCAGACGGCCGTGCCTCAATATAATATACATATACACGTGCTCGTCTCCAGACGGCCGTGCCTCAATATAATATACATATACACGTACTCGTCTCCAGACGGCCGTGCCTCAATATAATATACATATACACGTACTCGTCTCCAGACGGCCGTGCCTCAATATAATATACATATACACGTGCTCGTCTCCAGACGGCCGTGCCTCATAATAATATACATATACACGTACTCGTCTCCAGACGGCCGTGCCTCAATATAATATACATATACACGTACTCGTCTCCAGACGGCCGTGCCTCAATATAATATACATATACACGTACTCGTCTCCAGACGGCCGTGCCTCAATATAATATACATATACACGTGCTCGTCTCCAGACGGCCGTGTCAAAATACTACAAGTCACTACACACAGACGTCTCCAGACAGATCCAAATACTACAACTCACTAGGTCACTATAGCACACGTCTCTAGACGGTTTTTTCAAAATACTACGAGTGACTACACCGCACACTTCTCCAGAAGGTCGTGTCTAACTAAGTATTCACCGCTTGAACATGGCAAATAATATCTATAACAGAAATCTACTCTGCTCAAATAATTAACACTATAATATATTCTCATAGATCATGAATTCATGGATAATCAACATGTACCGACTTACCTACACTGTTTTTTTTTTCATGTTTTATTATTCTCACTATTAAATGTAAATTCTATTCAATATTTTACATCTTATTATGCCACTTACTTAGTCACCTAACCATAGCCTATCGTAGGTATTTGGATAAATTCGGTCACTCTTATATATCTGTACTTGTTTAAACTATATTACATCCTAGAAGTAAGAACATACAATGCCTCAGAGCTACTAGCTCCTCTACGCGACAAGCAACACAACGATTAAAGAGATACTGATTAAGATTTATATTATCATGTCTCATTTCCATCCATTTGTTCTTTTGGACCCATTTAGACTTCAATTGTTTTTTTTTTTTTTGAGTTCCCATGAATGCAAAACAGTCCTCTGATCTAAACATCCATGGATTTGGGAGATCATAATGTGCAGTTTGTTAACTAAGCCAATGGTAAATTTCTGTAGGTTACATTGTTTAATTTTACTTGAGTCGGGTACCTAAATATGTTTTGACACTTTGCGTTTGGCTCAGACTCAGTGAAGATTTGTAAGAGGTTACTAACTTAGTCATAATTTGGGATAATAATAGTAAAAAATAGTAAGTTATACTGGAACTGGACTTACATTATTTACACTGAATTCGGTGCAGAGATGTACGGTTAGATTAGACGTATCTATGATTTTATTGCATGCTAGTTCAGTGAACTAACTTCGTTTCGAATGTCTCTAATGCCTTGAGGATGTGTTAATTCTCCAATTTGTCTGTGATAGTTACCACAGGAACATAAATAATATCTCAAAATCAGATTACTTGCTGCATGAATTTGAGCATGATCGAGCATATCATACATACATATATACATGCTCGATCCTACAAAGACAAACTACTTGAATACCGTTTCTGTAGTTAAGACGAATATCGCCTTGTTGATCTTAATGTTCCGCTTATACGAAGCCGCCCAGATGGCGACAGCCTGCTCCAGCTCGATTCTACTGCAACCTCTCCGCTCCGCTTCGGCCTTGCTCGCTCACGCCGGCTCCTCGCCAGCTCCGCAATCGGTCACGCCGGCTCCTCGCCAGCTCCGCCAATCGCCAGACTGCGCTGCGACGGCGTTGACTCGCTACGGCTGCGCTCTGCTCGTGACCGCCATCACCATCGCGACCGCTGACTTCGGTCCAACTGCCTCCGCTCCAACCTCGGCGACCTCGACCACTCGTGTCGTGTTGGTCGCCTTGATCTTGAGCGCTAAGGCAGGTGGCGATCACGCTTAGTCATCTCGTCTGACTCTGAAATCAACGTCCAATTTATCAACGAGGGTCATACTTACATAAGGCATCAACATTGTAATATATGTCATTGCTGATTTTATTATTTTAATGTTTAATTACACCAAGTAACGTTTGAACGGCCTCCGTAGCCCAGTGGGTAGTGACTCTGCTTACGAAGCTGGAGGTCCCGGGTTCGAATCCCGGTCAGGGCATTTATTTGTGAGTTTATCACGAATATTTGTTCCTGAGTTATGGATGTTATATATGTATATAAGTATCTATATGTATTTATCTATTATATATATCATCGCCTAGTACCCACAACACAAGCCTTACTGAGCTTACCGTGGGCCTAGGTTGATTTGTGTAAGATTGTCCCGTAATATTTATTTATTTATTTATTAAGTAAATAATTCAAAGAGAATATTTATCGCGCATCACGTAGTAGAACAATAATTACTATTTATTATTAAACAACAATAACAACAACAACAAAGAACATCACAACGACTCACTACGTATTCGATGTCTTCATATTACCTACGTAGTATACATTTGAGATGTGACTTATTTTAAATACTTGTATTTAAAGTGGAAATACAAAATGCAAAATACTTATTTTCTATTTTGTATTTATATACCTTTTTCAAAAATGCATTTTGTATTTTATTTGAAATACTTTTTAGACCCATTTTCCATTTGCAAAATACAAAACACTTTACCGCTAAACATTGTCAACATAACCAGTCAAGTTGCAAATCAATAAACTAAAGATGCGATTGATTTAGATGTTAGTTATGTAACATAAAATAAAATGTATGGCAAATATGACCATGAAATGACCATTTGTTTAGGAGCTATGATGCCACAGACAGACACACAGACAGACAGACACGTCAAACTTATAACACCCCTTTTATTGCGCGCGTCGTACAATGTTTTAGCGCAACTATAATCTTGAACTTTGTTTGAAACAGTAACAGACTAGCAAACCTACCAAATTGATTAATTGCATAGAAGGTATTCATAGTCATCGTGTAAAGTGTTCCTCAAATATAAGAAATGTTTACCCAGCTCTGCACCAGAGGAAAGCCGTTTCTCGTATGGGGGTAGGTATATGGTATATGATTTTGCCACTGCACAAGAGAAAGATGATAACTCACTTGAGCAATTACCTAGTTATTTTAAAATCCTTGGATAAGAAAGAAAATTTTAATTTTGCATAAAAGTGTTTACTATTATTTTTTAAAAGTATTTTTAAAATACCTATTTTCCATTTAGTATTTGAAATACCAAAAGCAAAACTATTTTGTATGTTGCACTTCAAATAGTAAGTCGAAAATGAAAAGTATTTATTTATTTTGTAATTAAATACTTTTCGTGAACCATTTCGTACATCTCTGTTTACTCCATACATACCCAAATAATGGTAGCATAACAACTTTAGTCAGAACCAACAATTAATGTTTATATTTCATTTGAAACAAAAATATCTTTCAGAATTATATTATATTAATACATTTATAATAATTCTAACGTGCAAATCAAATAACTCAAAAACTCACCTTCATACAAATCTCCTTAGTACTTTACCTTTCAGAGTCAAGGACTTTACCATGGTTGTCTTTGGACTTTGATGATGTTGTGACACCTGGCCGGAAACAGGCATGCTGTCGATCGTTTGTCCTGTTCATTCAGCCCAATTCCTTTAGGTTGGAGCCTCAAGTTACTGTCCCGGCAGGCGTTACCACATCAAACTCTTCCACGGATGTTACCGTTGCTTTTCCTAGGCCTTCAATGGAGCCTGACTGTCCGTATATATCACTACCCTTCCAGTCTGCTGCGTCGTCTCCTTTATAATCTGTGCGCACCTCATTATTGCGCACACTTCCACTTGAAAACCCTGGCATACCTCCCCAATACGATAAATAATCTTTCACACAGTTTGGGTATATATAACTATACCCGCTCCCGCTAGCTTTGTTGATTCTCTTCTTGATCCATTTTTTTTTTGCCGAATATCTCAGCCTCCTTATGAGGTCAATGTTGAAAATGAAGGAATAATCCTTGGCTTTTACTGGCCTTTTTGATATGATTTGTGCAAAATCGCAGCACACAGCGGCATGTTTTCGCACTAAATCTGACAGCTAAGTCACGTTTAAATGTTTTCGTGACGACGCGAAACTGAACCAGGTTTTAGTGTGCCACTTTTGGAGCGCTTATAATATAACATATCTACGTATATTTTATATCACATCATAAGTTGGCTATCAGCGTCTGTAGCTTCGATAGCGCCTACTCTTGTATCAGCGCGTGTCTCTTGTCCACACAGCTTCCTCTCCATTATTTACATGCTTTCATCCTGTACCACTGTTCCGTGGCCCTTTTCTCCACTTCAATTCGCATTGTCTTCATGCCCATGGACTTTGTTGTTTAAGTATTGCACGGCAGTTTACCCAACGAAATAATTTGCGTAGATGGCAAGCAGGTTTTTCTTTATTCGGCACGTTGCGTCCCCTCTTCTGAACTATAAAAAGTCTTCAATGAAATACTTCTGTTGATATTATAAATAAAGCTTTATTACTCTCAACGCTTTGCATACAATGTTTTCCAAAGATCCGTCCTGACTAACTTTTTTAATTTCACCCTCTTATCTTAAAACGTCAAAAATGGCGCCAAGTCATACTAAGTATTGCAGGTTTTATACAATTCTAAAATAATCATGTTTTAGACATATTGTATACATTTAACATTACTGAATAATTAATATATTTGTATGTTAATTACTTTGATTTAATATATATTTATTTTGTATGACTTTTATTGTATAATCCGTCCACCAACCGTGTCAGTAGCAGACAAGCCGAAAATAGAACGTCATATATTTGTTTAATAATGAAGCCAACTAGTCTTTCAGCCACCCTCCGGTGACACGGATGGTTGATTGGACTACATACACCTCACTCGTATTACGATTTAACACAGCAATAACTTAAATAATTTCTTACAAATCAAATTCTATCGACACCTATTATTTTAAGACTCTTACAAAAGTAAGTCTTAAATATTTAAACTATTGCAGATGATTCATGATTTTTATTTATATTTTATGTCCTAATTTTATGGTTTATTTTTAGGGCAACACGTTCATTAAAACATCACAAAAAGTTCACACGTGTGAACGTCTTGTGGGCAGGTCTATTGTTGCTAAAGAAATAGAAAATCTAAAAACCAAAGTAATAAAATCTGACAAACCAATCACTCAATTATATGACGAGGCTAATAATTCGTTTAATAATAAAGGTTTGAATTTTGTGGTCTCACTACCCCCACTTTCGAGTGTGCAGCATTGTTTGTATGATATGAGAAACAAATCGCTGGGCGTTCAAAAAACAGTTTACCGGAATTTTGAAGAAGTGCAAATTCCAGTGTCTTACTGTGATTTTATTTTGGCAGACTACTATCACGAAGGCATTCGAATTTTATTATTTTGTTCTCCGGACAGCAGACAACTGGTTGGCGAAACCCGTGAATTTTTTGGGGATGCTACATTTAAAAGCTGCCCTCCACCATTTGCTGAACTATACAGTATTCATGCTGACATTGGTAGCACAGTAGAAACTACAAACGTAGTTCCCTTAATTTTTGCTCTATTACCAAATAAGAAACAAAAAACGTACGTGACCTTATACAACTTAATAAAATCGGAACTACCCAGTTGGTCTCCTGATATATTCCACTGCGATTTTGAGTTGGCAGCTATCAATGCATTGACAGAAGTTTTCCCCAACATTCAACTGAAAGGATGCTTTTACCATTGGTCAAGAGCCATGTGGAAAAAAGCCAAAGCAATGGGTTTTAATAAAAAGAAAGGTCACAAACGAATTATTGGACTAACAGCAGCTCTCCCATTGTTGCCGGAAGAAGAAATGGAGCATGGTTGGGAATATGTAAAAGCAGAGAGTCAAGACTTGGGCATGCAAAAGTTTATAAATTACATCGAACGTTTCTGGCTCAAAAAACAAATCAGAAAAATGTTGAGTGTATATGGTTTACGTCATAGAACCAATAATGCTATGGAGGGTTGGCACTCCAAAATTAATAAAAGAGTGACGAAAGGTTCGATCACAATACCACGACTGCTAAATCTCCTGAGGCAGGTCCAAAATACAAAGATAAAACAACAACAAAAGAACAAGGGGTCAAAACGGACCAAAATTGCTATCGATAATGATGATTATATCATGAACATTCTGCTTTAGTTTATCAATGGAGAATTATCGGTTGGCAACACGTTGGAAAAATTGAGATAGAGATTTTAAGCAATTGTTTATTTTAAGTAAGCTTAATACTTAATAAAAGATTTTAGTTTTCATTCTTTCTTTATGTTCACAAACATATATTTAACGTGGAACAATCTGAAAAAAAAACAATAAACTTCGTATGAAATAATCTCCGAAACGTTACACCATAAATCCAAATCCACTGAATGGTAGTGCCACGGGTAATTAAGCAGATCAGGGGTAATTTTGTTGTATGCGTCCAATGAGCCAATCAGAGAGTAGTGTCATGGGAAAGAAAAATCTTCTATGACACTACTGGTAGTAGTGGTAGTGCCACGCAGTAGTGCCTAGGGAAAGAAATGTTCAAAACTACGACGTAATATACATTGTATAAGTATATCGCGTAAAACTTCCATTCAGAGGAAAATTTATTAGATAAAATCTTCGTTTTTCTACCGATGATCGATGCCTGAAACGAAATGCAGTTCTGGCCCATTAGCCGGGAGTGGACGGTCGAGAGCGACGAAGTATGAAATATAATAACTCGGGGTAAAAATCCCTTTTTATTTATGACCTGAATGTACTTCGTACGTATTCGCTCGCATAATTGAGAGGTTTTTGATAAAATAAAGCTGTATGCGGGCTTATAACGTAGAGGTGAAATAGCTGTATTACATGTAAATTTGACGCGCGTACGACCAAGGGCTATATATTAGGATTTGACTAAACTTTGATTAGTAATGTATCAATATATGAGTTTGCCCTAATTATTAAGGTGTAAACTAGCCTATTTCTAGATAATTTGATACAGAGAACAAATGCAAAGTAAAAATTAAATATGGGTATGATTTTATCAGTCACCTATTTAATAAATAAATGCATTTGCAGTTCCTAGAATATAGATCTGTCACCTAAATTGAATCACCTAATAATAGTAAAAGGATTACCTAAAATCAATAAAGAATGACTTGGAAATAATATATATCAACAAATAATTATATTGGGTTTCAAAATAATGAAACTGTCACTAATACAGAATCACCAAACAATATAAAAATGATTAAGTACCTTAAAACAATTTTTTTATCGCTGGAAAAAATATATAAATTCGTTTATTTTTTATTTTTTTAAGTGACCTATCCCCGCTTTCGTTTCTGGGACTCAGTCTACCGCCCTCCGCCCAGGCTCCCGCCAGAAACTCGCTTCCTCGGCCCTTCGTTTCACGTGCGCACTCGACCTACGCTCCGCTCGGGAGGTCGCCGGCTCGCTTCGCTCGCCACTTCCCCCCACTCGCTTCGCTTCGGCCTCCTGCACCCGTTCAACTCAGAACCTCCTGGCTCCGCGGGCTTTAAAATGCACTCTAGGGGTAGGACAGACAAGACCACGTGGAAGTGGGGTGCGCTGATTCGGGTTTTGGTAGCTAAATATTTTTACCTTTAATCATTTATTTATAGTAAAACCAACTAAAGAAAAGAAAGTGGTTTGTCAGGATCGTAGCAAATGGAGATCCGTGATTTCTGCCTACCCCTCTGGGAAAGAGGCGTGATTATATGTATGTATGTATGTAAAACCAACTGATACTTTAAAATTTATAGCATTGACGAAAAAAAAAGAAAGTGATTTGACTTTTGTCAAATATCGTATTTGACTCCGCCCCTATTAGGCATTTTTTCATTAAATTAAGGAAGTGATCTATTTATTAGGTGACAGATCTATTATTTTGATGACAGATCTTATATTCAGGCTACAGACAGTTTTGATTTAACTGGTGACTAATATATAATTAATAAATAGAGATTATAATTAGGGTTGCCATTAAATAGTCTTTAAAAAAAATATTAAGCATTTAACTAAAAATTAGCGCAATTAAACGTTAAAATATATTTAGTGGTTTTTAAGTAAAAGTCCACTAATTCAGTTATATCTACTGCTTGATGATAAAATTACGTTTCAATTCGATTCATTTATTTGTCTGTAAAACATAGGTACATTCGTGTTACAAGAATCAGTCTAGAACCACTATGTTCTGGCCATGAGGCGTATAAACAGTCATTAGCAAATGACAAACGTACATTTGGTATTTGGTAACCTTCGACTTTCACACCAAAATAATGGGCTTGTGACCTTATATTTGTTTACGTTGCCATTCGAACCAGTTTTTGTAGATGAACAAATGTTTGTATGGAAACAACTACATTTAAAGGACATTAATACCCAAAAAAATCGAGTTAAAGACGGACTTCGCTGACAGCAGCCGAAACGCTTCATACTGATTGGCTTTAAAGTATGACGTCACACCGTGCAATTTGTACTAACC
Organism: Epinotia brunnichana; assembly: GCA_963854355.1. NCBI lineage: Eukaryota > Metazoa > Arthropoda > Insecta > Lepidoptera > Tortricidae > Epinotia > Epinotia brunnichana. The sequence continues at coordinate 31,368,526 of OY977944.1, forward strand.
GTTGCATGGAAATGAAGTAAATTGCTGTTTCGGTCGCGAAATACTACGTTTAGGTCCATAGTTGTTATACAAATTTGTTTCTATAAAAGCGTAAGGATTCTATTGGTACCTTTTAATTTACTCTTGGACAATAGATAAAAAAACTTCTTTTTCTAAACTTTCAAGGTTCATATTTTTTTATGATTTGAATTATATTTTGTAATTTATACTTTATTACAATCATTTGATGGTTTACTATCCATTTACCAACACAACGTTTTCAATTTTAACACCACGCAACACGCAACAAGCCTATTCTCAGTCTTATTCCACCCACCTTAACCTATATTTTCGAAACTGGTTTAATAATTCGTAGAATACTTAACAGGTTATAAAGTTTCTTCGAATATGTATGGGAATATTAACGGCAACGCGTTCCCAATTCACTTTAACTTCTCCTTTGAAGCTTTCAATTGCAAAATTACAGCTACATTTGTTTATTCCTGAATATGTAATTAGTAATATTTAATTTGTTTTGTAGGATAGATAACGATAACTAGTTTTTCTATTTAAAAGACAGTGTAAGCAAAGTCTCCTTATTTGAAAATAATATAATAAAACCTTTTTGTTTGGTACTGGCCGTATGCGGCCGCTAAATGGAAAAAATAAAAAAACAAGAGAGGTCATTCGGCTGTCACAAATAGGTACAAAAACTTAGTGTTATTTTCGCAGTGTGTAATTTTGTATACATATTTGAGTTATTTATGTTAAAAAAATAAGTCTCTTTTTGTGTTTTTAAATGTAGTTTTCAGCTTAATAGAGTGTTAAAGTTGTTTGCCTTTTGCAACGTATGCAGACAGTATTTACAAAATACAATCTATTTTATTTGTTAAACATAGGTATTTACATCGTTGTTTTAGTTTATGGATTGTATCACTATGTCTTGCCTGTTAAGGCATACAAATAGCCACAAAATTACATACAGCATGCATACTTAACTTACACACTTAATATAAAATCGTTACTTATGCTATCATTTGCTTAAAATGTTATGTTAGGATCATCTAAATATTCTTGTATGGAATCAATGATGTAATATATATATTTTTTTATTATATTATTGTATGGAATAGTATGCTTTGGCAGCTAGAAATTTAAACCATGCTTTTTTAAATAAATGAGGGTCATGGAGTTTCAAAATGGCGATCGGCAATTTGTTAAAAATTCTAGGCGCCATTCCAAATATGCTTTTCGAAAGTAGGGCAGTTTTGTATGGTCCATAGTTTATCTTACCCTGCATACGGGCACTATTAAAGCTCGAGAACTGTTGTGTTTAACATACATTGCTGTTTCAAAAATATAGAGTGATGGGAATGTCAAGATATTTAATTTAATAAAATAGGGTTTACATGATTCGCAGGGGTTTAGGCTGCAAACGGATCTGATACATTTCTTCTGATCTTTGAAGACTAGGTCTCTATCGTATTGGTACCTAGTTAACACGTTCCCTGTCCCCATACAAAATTTCTGATACATTTCTTCTGATCTTTGAAGACTAGGTCTCTATCGTATTGGTACCTAGTTAACACGTTCCCTGTCCCCATACAAAATTGTTCGTCAATCTCACAAGTCCAAGTGACAGTTGTAGTTCGGAGCCGTGAACAACCCGTGGACCCATAGTGGGGACACGGACTCCTGAAAAAAGGTTCGTGGCCCCACATTGGGGGCACCCGGACAGGGAACGTGTTAAGTTATTAAAAGAGCAATGAGAACGCTTTGACCGTATACAAGCTTGCAGTTCTTTAGGTACTTTTATCATTTTAATTCATGGTTGGTAAATCTGTACTATATGGTATTCAAGTGATTATTATAAACGCAACAGCAACTCAATTACAGAAAACGTTTCTATTGTGATTTCGTAACTTTTCAGCAAATCTGTCTTTTTGGGTCAAAAAGTTGCTGTAAGTAGTTCTTTTGAGTTACTACTCAAAAGAACTACTTACTTACTTTCAACTTTAGCATCTAATATGATTGGTACCGCTTCGTCGTCGTTAAGTTCCAAGTTTGTGATAGTCTGATGCTCCTGATGTTTACTCGTATCTCTAGAACTTGGTGGCTACATTCAATAGGCAAAGGGGCATAGTTTAGGTCAAATAAAGTTAATTTGTCCAAGACATTAGTATCTCAACTCTAACTGGCAACCGTTCAATAACTGGCCACCACATACTAAAAATTAACTGTATTCACCTACAATAGAATTCATTTTAGTATAAGGTTTTAATTATTGGCCACCCTTCCCCTCATACTAAAAACAAACTCTGTTCACCTATAATAGAATTCAATTTAGTTGGGGAGATGCGGATTGTCGTTTTATTTGGCACAGCTTTGGACTTGCTAACTAATAATAATATAAAAATTAACAAAAATGGGTAATACACCATCGTACCTCACATGTGGGGCAAGACGGGATACTGTAAAAAAAAAAGAGGCAAATAGGGACAAAGGGTAAGATGGGGACTTAATTCTCTTGATAGATCAAGACATCTTCTAAATCGTCGTCTTCGACTCCAGCATAAGCTGTGTGGGCCCATCGTCCACACTGCTGACACCCTACCCAGTTTTCCGACGATTTTAGGTAGCCTCATCATGCCTCGCATAATTTGCCCCGTCTTACCTTCGCCACAATTGTTTACCAAAATGATTAGTAAAAAAAACCCACCAAACTTCAAGCAGCAAGTTACGCCACACGATAATGAATACAATCACAAATGCGTTAAAAAAACCACGTCAATCAGGGACTAATTTACGGATTTATAACAAGTTATTGGGCTTCCAGATAATAGATCGATGAAATCGGTAAAAACGTTTCGACTTGCACTGAACAAACGTAAGCACTCTCACTCACTGCCGACATCGGTCTGATGGCCGCGCGGGAGGGGCGTCCCGTCGGCCATTACGATGCGTTAGTGTGACGTATAATTTCGTCTATGTGTGGGTGGCCCCGTCTTACCTCGTGTCCCCGTCTTATCCGCATCTCCCCTATTAGGTGGCCAGTTATTGAACAGTGGCCACTTACTGGCGATTTGCCCTATACAATATTTTAATTTAATCAGTTAAGCAAGTTTAGTTTAATCACTTATAAGTGAAAACGGCTCTTAACTGTGAGTTTTTGAATTTTTTTAAGTTTCCAGTTTGTTCGATGTTAGGCAACGAGTGACTCTGAGGTACATACTTTTTATTTCATATGTCATAACGATGTTGCTTTGAAAGCGTTTTTAAATATTTATTTATTAACACTGTTTCAGATAATACTGTAATGTAGTTTATATCGAATGTATTTGATAATATTTTACAATTTTGGATTGTTCTAGTTTTCATTCAGTGACATTTAGTTTGTAACCATTTAGGTACTAATTAGTTAAAATCTGCAATTTTAAAATGATTATTGTGTAAGATTATTAATATTATATTGTAGAACACCATTTGACATGTAAAAGTGCCCTTGTGGCCTATTTGCAGAATAAATAATTGATTTTGATTTTGATTTTTTGATTGACTGATTCGGTAATAAAATAACAACTTTGATTTCTGTCATGCCAGGCTATAAAGAAAGTCAATGTGATTAAAAATAATCAGTGTGGTAAATGCAACAGCAACTTCATGGCAGAAAACGTTTCTTTTGTGATATTGTAACTCTCCAGCAAATCTGTCTTCAAATGGGTTTTTTAACATAAGTAAAGCCCAGTTCAGGCTCGTTAGTAAATCCGTCGAGTAGCTAGTATATAATAGTTAGGTAATAAAATCGATTAACTGACCAAAAAGTGTTCGCACTGCGTTCGTGTAAGAGTAAAGGCCTCCACACACCGCCGACGGGCCCACGCACGCGACCGGTGTGTGGAGGCCTTTACAGTCGAGATAGCAGAATTGCAAAATGGAGAGGGTGCGATGACACAAAATATTGCAATGGCCATTTTGTAAGAAGTGTAAGACGAAATTAATAATATGAAAAAGAAAATCTTCACCCCTACATGCAAGAGGGGCTTTACTTCAGTTATTTACCTATAGCGTTGGAAGATCCTAATGAGTTCTTTAGAACATTCCAACGACGTTCACGTCTTAAATGTTTCGTTGGCTATCTTTTAAAACCGAGTGCAATGTTATAAATATTATCTCAATATCCAAAACGGCAAACGGTGTTGAGCATTTATCCAAACATTTCCACATTTCGGCTCAGACAACTCAAGGTTTGGAAAGCCGAGGCCGACCGCATGCATTAATTTCCGTGCTCGTTTTTACACGAGCCGAAATCGCCGTGCGCCGCGAGCGGGGGTTATCTATATCGGATTTCCGTGCAATTTACCCGCCCCTTAATAACGATGTAGCCAAAAAATATGATACCACGGGAGCGAGGGCTTGGAATTAATACAACTTTGTTTTAGCTTTTATAATATAAGAGCTAAAACAGGTGTCAAAGCGGACCCCTGGCTCCTTTAGGGGCACAGCCGAGAATAACGCTAGAAGAATGATGAATATAAGAGCTAAAACAGGTGTCAAAGCGGACCCCGGGCTCCTTTAGGGGCACAGCCGAGAATAACGCTAGAAGGATGATAAATATAAGAGCTAAAACAGGTGTCAAAGCGGACCCCGGGCTCCTTTAGGGGCACAGCCGAGAATAACGCTAGAAGGATGATGAATATAAGAGCTAAAACAGGTGTCAAAGCGGACCCTGGGCTCCTTTAGGGGCACAGCCGAGAATAACGCTAGGAGGATGATGAATATAAGAGCTAAAACAGGTGTCAAAGCGGACCCCGGGCTCCTTTAGGGGCACAGCCGAGAATAACGCTAGAAGGATGATGAATATAAGAGCTAAAACAGGTGTCAAAGCGGACCCCGGGCTTCTTTAGGGGCACAGCCGAGAATAACGCTAGAAGGATGATGAATATAAGAGCTAAAACAGGTGTCAAAGCGGACCCCGGGCTCCTTTAGGGGCACAGCCGAGAATAACGCTAGAAGGATGATGAATATAAGAGCTAAAACAGGTGTCAAAGCAGACCCCGGGCTCCTTTAGGGGCACAGCCGAGAATAACGCTAGAAGGATGATGAATATAAGAGCTAAAACAGGTGTCAAAGCGGACCCCGGGCTCCTTTAGGAGCACAGCCGAGAATAACGCTAGAAGGATGATGAATATAAGAGCTAAAACAGGTGTCAAAGCAGACCCCGGGCTCCTTTAGGGGCACAGCCGAGAATAACGCTAGAAGGATGATGAATATAAGAGCTAAAACCAAAATTGTATTAATTCCAGGCTATCCATCAGTCCATCAGTATCAATTCACTTTGAGTACAAACTCAAACTTGAATCAAACTGAATAGATACGGAAAATAAGAGGAACAGAATCTTTGTAGCAGTAAAGTGAGGATATAAATAATATAGCTAATATAATACATAAAGATGAAGATATACCGGAAATACAAACAGTGAGTAGGTTAAGAATATAAAAATAGGCTTATAAAATGTTGCTACTAACTATTATGTTACATGAGTTTGATTGCATAAGATACAAAGGTGATATGTCGTCACAAATTAAATATCTATCAATTTATAGATCAGCAAAAATGTCTGGCTGTTAGGACACTCCTCAAAAACAGAATCTACTCAACTTTTCACATGGTGAATTTCCTCTGGAATAAAAGACTTCCACAATCCATATCTAACGATCCAATCAGATTCTACATTCTTCCGGGCAACCAGAATCGATTTATTTATTATTCGGATATCAGTTATTCATTATTTTGATAAAATTAATCTTGTAGAGAAGACTCGCTTTGCGTTTTTGGTTTTATGAGCACAATTTTCCTAATTTAGCTCGAGTCTTAAAATAAAAAAAACTTAAATGTTAAGCTGAAATTCTAGATATTACTCGTGTCATACATTACTTTCGTGTATCTTTTCTAGTTTTGCCGCAAAGTCAGAAAGTCCTTAGATTTTTGCAAACTGATTTTGATATGTTAGTCAATATTGTCCTTTTTTTCGATGAAACTATTACTCATGCCCGATTTATCAGAAAATGATACCACACTCGAGGTGTTACGTAAATAGAAGCTGATATGATATTTTTTCTGAAGCGTGGCGGCATGTAACTTTGAATGCCCCCCCTGCCTACCCTCCAGGGGGTGGCGGATGACTACCGGGCTAAATTAGTTTAGCTTTACGTGTATGACATCCGTGCCAAGTTAATTCATCCGATTATAAAATTTGCACCTCCCATACATAGGGTGACACTACTTCCCGTACTATTAATAGGTACATAACACAGTCAGTCAAATAAATTAAAATACATTATAAATAGGACACATCATAATAAAATATCACTAAAATTACAATTTAAATATTTAAAATACAAGTTCAATTTATAAAAATAAAAAACACGTATCGCAGTCCCATTCAACAGTTAAGTTACACATTTTTCATGAATTCTTCTACTATGTACAAGCATTGTTTCAACAATTTTTTTTTTAGTTTTCCAAGCATATTTGCATTTGTGAGTAACTTCAATTCGCGAGGCATTTTGTTGTATAGACCGATTCCCTGGTAGTCCTCGGAGTGCTCAACTACCCTGAGTCGCGCTACAATGGTTTGTGGTAGATAATTTCGTCTACTAGCTATTCGTTTGTCTCTTTCTTCTGGCGTTTCCATGTTTTGTATATGTTTCACTAGGTCCTATACAGGTCCTAGGTATACTATACACAGATTTTAAAATTTTGTATATACATAGGATTACGTGAGGGCGAACAAGGCTGCTGGATTGTCGTCGTATTAAACCACCAAAATCAATTGACATTATGAAAAAATATTACACGAATTTTCCAGCCAGCTCCCGGCTTCAATCCCACCTTCCCGATTGCGACACAACAGACACTTCGTTGCGGCCGAATGAACTTTTCGAGCGGCGGTGTGGCGGTGGTTTTTTGCACTTGTTTTCAGTTGTCTTATTGGATGTTGGATAGTGACTTTTTCGCTTTGCTCGCGGCTCGGATTGCAATTTGTATTGTCTCATAAATACAAAGTTTGTTGCAGAAATGTAATTCGTTTGCGTTCTCGGCCTTTGAAAACTGAAAAATATTATTCCTACAGCAGAGACTATTTATTTGAAGTGGCCACGTTTTTTTGCTACGATTTAGTTTTAGGCGTTGGACAAAACGGACCAAAAATATGCTTAGTCCTACGTCAGTAGAACTCAATCAACAAAACTGATTTTTTTCCTGTGTTGTCCTACACTTGATTTTGATTTTGATTGATGAATGATTGATTGAAAAGAGTAAGAAAAATAATAATGAATAATAAATGACAGATATGGTAAAAAAGAGGGTTTATTTTTAGGGTTCCGTACTCTAAGAGTAAAAAGGGACCCTATTACTAAGACTCCGCTGTCCGTCCGTCCGTCCGTCCGTCCGTCCGTCCGTATGTCTGTCACCAGCCTGTATCTCACTGATACCGTGATAGTTCCAGCTGAAATTTTCACACATGATATATTTCTGTTGCCGCTATAACAATAAATACTAAAAACACAGAATAAAATAGTTTTTTATACATAATGGTACGGAACCCTTCGTGCACGAGTTCGACTTGCACTTGGCCGGTTTTTTTCGATTAACCCTTCGTATGTGGTAGGTAAAAAAAAACGTGAGTTCAAGCCTCGGTTGCACCGTATAGACCAAATAAAATTGTTCGCAAAAAAAATGCAAAAAGTTGACAGTAAAATGTGATCAGGATCTTGACCAAACACAGACGAAGGGTTAATTACGATTACAAAATCTTCTTTATTGTTCTACCCATTCGAAATAAAACTATTTCCAAATTAATTCACAATCCTTATAAATATGAATTAAATTAAATGTGTCAGTTTGTTTATTACAGCCGGGTTTATCTATTTGAGCTCGGCTTAGTTTTGCATTATATGTAGTGCATGTAATCAGGGTTTGTTTAATGCAATGCAACCAGATTTCAAATGCCCGCTCGTCATTTTAATCCAGAACAAGATATTCGATGCATTTTGCAACAAAGATAATTACTAACTATGCATGCTAACATAAATAGTATACAATACATATACATTCTACATCTAAAATACTAACCATCCATTTGATACCCACGCCGTCTAATTATCAGTACGTCGCTGCAGTATTTCTTATCAGAACACTTAGAAAGACACTTATGACTATCTAGCAGCGACATAGTTTGCGCGCCGTCTTGTAAAAACTGTGCTGTCTATCCGCTTGCGAAAGAGAGAAAGCGCAATGCTTATGGTGATTCCGTGCGTTACCCGTCTTACTACCAATCTTACTACCAGTAGTAGCACGGGCACGGGTTTTTTACCGTTGTTACAACTAGCCGCCGTGGTAGTAATAAGGGAAAATATTTTATTCCCCATGTAACCACCTTGGCAAACCTTTATAGACCAAAATGTAAAAATCCTTTTTATACAAATATTGACTGGCCAACAACATTGCTAATCATGTCATTAGCAGTGAATGATACGTCATTGTACCTACTCGTAGTGCTAGAAGTGTTATGAAAATGGATATTTTACAAAACAATCGTCTATTAACTAGGACGCCGGAAGACAGAAACGCCTGCGTCTTTGGTGGATGTAATATGTTGCCATTGATGGCAATCCCAGATAAAGTAAAAGCGTCGTTGTTAATAAAATGGAACCTGTACGTTTCCCCAGGAACGCGAGCCTGTTCTTACCATCTGCGGCCGACCCAAAGTTGGAACGAAATAATAGAGGCGGAGGATAATTTAACGGACTTCAACAGAAGTCATTGCGACGATATCATTAAATTGATGAAGATTGGTATATTACTACCGATTATAAATGTCCTTCAGGAATGTTTGTAACACTTAGTTTATAATAATAATACATAAATATAATTTTTGTTTGTTCCTGAGTCGTTGATGTTTAATATGAAATTAAAAACGTTATGTTGAAATTGAGGCTCGAAGGACGTTTTGTATGAAAAGTCCAAATTTTTTTTGACATTTCGGGGTTGGCCCCATAGTAAAAGTTGTTCAGTATGGCCTACTTAATCACCCCGTTCAAGCTTTTCAGTGGGTCAGAAAACACCCTGTATACTATATGGTATATAGTTGCTGAGTACCCACAACACAAGCCTTCTTGGGCTTACTTTGGGACTTAGTCAATTTGTGTAAGAATGTCGGGTGACAAGCAAAACTCACTATTAAACTGTCATCGAATGAAAAGCTTCTTTGCGTTGTATTTTGTAATATTATTATTACATCTGTTAAAGACATTTTAATAATGAGTGTAAGCAGAAATTACTAGAATTATTCGCGTAGCACTCATATTAAGCAACATAAATAAACACAAAAATAAAAATTTAATTATATTCATTATATATTTTTATCATTTAAAACTTAACCAAGGTGTTATTTTTAAGAACAAAACAAAAAAAAACATTTAACTGCAACGCTAGTAACACAGTACTTAAAAATCAAAAACGTTAACCAATAAAAGTAGGTTAACAGAATATCAGCGAAGTTTTTCTAGTGCGTAACCAATTGAAATTTCATCATTTAGTAACTGCATTTGTATATGCCGTATATTGTCATCATTCAAAATGTCACTTCTCCTTCTCTTATTTACTTCTCTGGTGGGAGTAAGGAAACTCTTCTTATATATAGCATTCAAGATTCGCATTACTGACGTATTGTTTTTATTTATTACTTTATTTAATTTTGAATGGAACCCTTCCAATATGTTATTAGTTCGGTGTCTCCTGCCGAAAACGCTAAGCAAGCTTAGATACTTTTCTTTAATCCATGTTCTCTGCACGTATGTTATTGTAAAGGATTCCATAGAAAGATGCCCACTTTCTTTAATTATGTATTGCCAAGCATTTATCAGCATTTCCTGCGGTAGAAGCGGCAATGCAGCACACAGTGGCACAATGCGTTTTTCAGCTTTGCTTTTATTCTTTTTTAACGATTTCGCTTTTCTCCACATACATCTGTGCCAGTGATAATAACACCCAATAATTTGAACTTTAGGATAAACCAATAATAATGCATTTATAGCTGCTACCTCGAAGTCACAGTGAAATAATTTTGGACGATATTTAGGTAGTTGTGACTTTATTATTCGGAACATAAGTTCATACGTTGATTGCATTTTATTGCTTAAAAGAGCGAAAATCAGTGGTTTTGTTTTTGTTGTCTCCGTTGTACTTCCCTGATCACCATGAATGCTATAAAATTGTTTAAAAGGTGGTGGACATGAATCAAACGTTGCATCACCAAAAAATTCAGTTATTTTTTTTATATCTTTTCTTGCTTTTTGGGAGCAAAACAGCAATATACGAACTCCTTCATAATAATAATCTGCCAATATTATATCATAAAACTGTGCCGGCACTTGAACTTCTTCGAGTTTTGTGTAAATTGTTTTGTTTACATTGGCAAATTTGTTACGCATATCATAAAGCGAATGCTGTACACTAGAAAACGTTGGTAAATTTGTTACTAGATTCAGACCATCATCCTCTAGTTTTTTCATTGCTTTTTTGAAAAGCTGTGGTACAGGTTTATCACTTTTGGTGACTTTTTCCTTTAAGTTAAATAAACCAGCAGCAATTTTATTCACTGCAAAATCAGCTTTACATGCATGCGTCTTTTTCTTAGATAGTTTTCCATTCTAAAAAAAAATGAAGGGAGTAGGGATTCTTTATTTAGCAAATAATAGGATAAAGACAGTAATCTAAATCTAATATTGGCCCAGATAGCTACCAGCAGGGAGGGTGCCAAGAAGGCTGGGTATATTTCCTCGCTGGATAGCGATTGCTGATTGCTGAGCGAAATAGTATGTAGTTACTAGCTTAATTTTAACGCAATCGGCATTTTTTTCTTACTTTTACCAGGAATGGTTCGGGAATATTAATACGCACTTGTGTGTTGAGGGCACTCAGACAATGTATGAGTATGAAATCACATCAGCGATCAAGGCACTGGGGTCAACATTGCGTTGATGTATAGATATATGTTTATATGCATAAAACTCACCATTACTGTAATACTTCCCGAGCACTTAGTTTTAAAATAAGACCTGCATCGCCAGATTACTGAACCACTTTTGTATTCTTTTAACTTGTAATATTGGTGGCCTTCGGCTAACATGATAGTACCACCTTTTCTATGAATATAATTAATTTCTGGTTCCTCTTCAGCCATACCTAATTGAAGAAAATGTAATCAATTTATAAATGACACCAAAGCAAATAAACTCAAGTTCCGTTTGACCTTCTTATCTGGGATTAATATTAATGCTAGTGCAATGAATAAAACGAGTAAATTATAAACGTCATTAATGATTATTTATTTTCTTTATATTTGTATATCATAATTGACACTAATTTGTAAAAAGGTCGAACATATAACCAAAATAATTGTCAAGGTGGTTACATGGGGAATGAAATATTTTCCCTTGTTACTACCACGGCGGCTAGTTGTAACAACGGTAAAAAACCCGTGCCCGTGCTACTACTGGTAGTAAGATTGGTAGTAAGACGGGTAACGCACGGGTGATTCTCTCTTTTTAAATTATAGGTTTATTACCTCTATAAATAAATTGTTGTAATTAAGGCTTCAAACATTGAGACGTTTACGATCAACATAAAAAGTAAAAAAAAATCTTTTCACAAATAAACAAGAGCTTACAAAAACTTTCTATCATTCGTAAAAAGGAATGCAAATTATTATACACATTTTCAGTACCACTGAATAAAACTCGTCGAGTTCGAAAGCCCGCCCGCTGTTGTAATATTCATGCAATCGCCGACATTTACTTGGAAGAAACCAAAAGCTCCAAGTAACGTATCTACTATTTTATTTATTCAAATGTAATAAGATTGATGTTGTAACTCCCCCCCCCCTCCTTTTGTCTACGTATTAAATAATAATAATCCTATTTGATTTAATCTCGATTTGAATTTGAAAAATTATGAATATTTACGTTATGAATTTAGGCTCGATCCAGTTTCAATGTCAATCCAAAATATAGCTAAATAATGAATGGATTGAAAGTATCAGTCAAGGTTCTCCTAGCTGACTAACCCCATATAAACACTAATTTAAAATAAAGCAAGCTCCATCAAATTATTATACTTTAAACCAATTAACTCTAGTCAAAAAAAATCACTATTAAACACTGTTATTTGAACACAAATATTAACTGCAAGAGATTCATGAATGAATCAACTTCTCAAAAACTTCAAAATCTACATTATTTAGTTGAGTTTAAATCACCAAATTATGTACGTAGATACACTACAAATTTACACATTGAAATCCCCATTTAAGTTGCCTTTATTGTGTCCGATCAAAGACTAAACCAGTACAAAAGTATACTAGCTCAATCAATGTCCAGGCACAACCTTAGGTAACCTAGACCGTAACCTAGCCCAATTAGGAGAACTCGACCACCACCTTCAAGCTCCGAGATTTGAATGTCCAGCATCCTGCCTTCTTCTTCTTCTCTTACTTAAGGGCTAGGCTCTTGTCGGTGTAGCTCAAAGTAGGCCCTCCCTCCATCTACTCCGATCCCACGCAATCTCTTTGACCTCACGATATGACCCAACATCAACTCTCTTTTTGAGTTGCTCCATGTAGTCTATTCTAGGTCTTCCTCTTCCTCGCCTACCCTCTATCTTTCCTTCAATTATGTTAAGTACGAAGTTGTCATGTCGTAAGAGGTGCCCTATCATCTTCCCTCTTCTATTTTCTAAGTTCCTCACTAACTGCCTGGTTTACCCCACTCTATTCAGCACTTCTTCATTGGTTACTCTATCTCTCCAACTAATTTTCTCCATTCGCCTCCAACACCACATCTCAAACGCTTCTAATATCTTTACGGGATCCATAAAGCTTCCCCGGCCTCCCCTTAGACTCACGTCTGAAATTAGTTGCATAATCTATTTTAGACTCTATTCTCTTCATTAAATACGACCAATACAATACCATAATTAAATTTGTACAAAACAATCTCTCGCGGCATTTCGCGGCAACATCAAACGAACAGTGTTGGACCAGCACTTTCTGCCGTCTTATGCAAAATATACCAATCCGACCACCTTCGTATCGTCATAGTGATAAGGTTTATTTTGATTTAAATAATCATACGCTTATCTCAGATTTGACAGCAATATTGAATTTGTCCTTTTATGGATCATATTCCTATTGTCGGTACTGTTTCTGTCGCCAAGCCTTGTTCTGCAAAAATATTCCTTAATGTATTTATAAGTGTTCCAGCGCTCATATCAGGAACAATTTTGACCTCCGGCCATTTTTAAATAGGCGTCAATTAATATAAGGAACGTCTTTCCTTGAAATGGTCCCGCATAATCTACATGTAACCTGGACTACGCATTCTTAGGCCTTATCCACTTGTGGCTTACCTGTGTGTGTAGGCTTCACAAATCAAGATTGCGATTGCTTCACAAGATGTGGACGTTATGAAGTCCGTTATTGCGTCGTAATAAGGTTTAATTTTGAGTAAAATATCGTTTGCTTATTTAAAATTACAATAACCAGTTAAGTTTGTATGGTAATAAATGTTAGCCACTCAAAACATGTGTGAAATATTATTCTCTAGAATGCGTTGGCAGTTTAAGTGGATAAATATTTAAGTATTAAGTTTTGTGATGTGCATACGTTAATTTAATTATGTCTTACTATATTTTACCAAATGTGGTTTTATATTTTAGGTCAATTTCCAATGATGGTGACAATTAATGAACTCCCTGTTGTATGCGATTTTATCACATCATTTAGCATTCCTTAAAATTATTAACGAGATATAGTCATAGTTCGAGTTACAATGTCTTGTCTACAATTTAAATAATCATTAGTTTAGCGTAAATTCTCAGGTCAACGAATCGGGAAGGTTTTTAACCGCTACTGTTTTAAAAATAAAGTTCACACGTTCGTACCAAAGAACCCGCTCGGTAAGCTTTCTGCTCGTAGTCAATTTCCGCTAAAAGGTGAAAAGCCCACGGTAATGGGTCGCGCAAAGCGCTTTGAAATATCATATTTTTTCGAAGGTATGTGAATTCCAGGGCTTGATTATGTACCCAACTTATCGGTCCCTGTTCAAATACCTTTCAAAAAGACCTAAAAAAATACCGTTTCAGAAAATGCGTCTTGGCAAGTGACTCGGCAGCCAAATGCATCAGATGCCAAAAATATTTGATTTAGTGATCGGACGCTAATATTTTTAAGAAGATAAAGATCCATGCGAAGAAATTTGTAATTTAAAAAATATGGGGCATGTGTTGATGTAAGAGTGTAGGCATGTGTGTGAAAAGTACCTATGTATGATCATTCCCGGATGTTGGAAAGTGTCTATGTCCTTATGTAAAAAATAAAAATAAAATAAAATAAAAATCATTTCATTCAGAAAACTGGTTCCATAATTTGTTAGTAAAAATGCCTTAAACTACTATGTAAGACACATAGTAGAAATGAAATGAAATGAAATGAAAATTTTATTGATAACAATTGTTATAGGTCATTTTACAGTAGAATACATCTCTAATTATAAATACCTAATTAGGTTTTAGGTATGTACATACATTTGTTCATTATTTATTATACACATTGTTCTATTTATATTAATAAATTATTTAAATGTCATATGGCCAATGGTTTGTTGAAAAATTCATCATATTGGTAAAACGTATTTTCTAAAAGCCACTTTTTTAAACTGGATTTAAATCTTGCAGTGGAAGGTGCACTTCTGATGCTATCTGGCAGACGATTGTAAACGGAAGGTCCAAGGCTATAGACCGACTTCGCTGACTTCGCTAGTCTATGGTACTCCGCCACCAGCCTGTCTCCATGCCTGTTGCTCCGGAAAGGATATCTTGAGTTCGTGCCCTTGCGTTTGAACTGATCAAGGTTTTCATGGGTGAAGACTGCCACTTGGTGTATCAGTATGCATGGCAGGGGCAGAATTCGGAACTCTACAAATAGGTCCCGTGCCGGGGCGTCCGCCGGCTTGCCGGCCATGCCGCGCACGGCCCTTTTCTGCATGGAGAACACGCGGTACCAGTCGGCGGCCCGGGCCCACAGCTCCACGCCGTACGTCAGCACCGAGTGGACCGTCGCGAAGTAACACTCTCGCACGGCGGCCCGCCCGGCAGTGCGCGCCAGCCGGCGCAGCGCGAAGCATGCGCGCCCCAGCCGACTACATATCTCATCTATATGTTTTTCCCATGTCAGTGCACTGTCGAGGTGGAACCCGAGTAGGCGTGTGCAGGACACATGCTGTATAGGGGCATCACCTGCGCACACCTGCAGGCTCTCGGTTTGATGACCGTTTAATTTTATTGTCATGTAGCAGGTCTTATCTTTATTTAGTACCAGCCCATTAGCCCTGAACCACTCATGCAGTTGCCTGACAACGTTGTTTAGAGCCCTTTCGAATTCGCTCTTCGTTGGCGTGCTCACCACTGCTGTGACGTCGTCGGCGTACATGTAAATATTAGCGCCTGCTATCCCTTGCGGTAGGTCATTTAAGAGGATACAAAATAGGGTGTTAGAAAGGCAGGATCCTTGCGGCACGCCTATTAGGTTGCAGCGCTCTGCGGATTTCACATTGCCGTTGTCGCCGACGACCACCTGAGCCCTTTCAGTCATAAACGAAAGCATAAGCTTTAGGGCTGGGCCCAGGATGCCATAGTGGTCCAGACCGGCCCTGTCGGTATGCGTATTGGCTGTCTGACAGTACGTTTCTTGGGAACCAAAAAGACAGCAGCCTCTTGTTCAGCCCTACCTCAAAGCACTTGCTAGGGCCGGGCACTAACGCAATCGGTCGGTACGATTTAATAACATTTTTTTTGCCTTTCCCTTTGTATAGCGGGTAGTTTAAGACACATGAAATAGATAAAAAATAAATAAAACACTGAAACTAACTACTAGGGCTCCTCCCGCGCTTCATCTATCCCCCCTTACGTGCAGATCTATGAAGCGCGACAGGACGCCAGAGTCCAGCCTCTCGGCGACCATCTGCAAGATACTGTTGCCACTCCCCCGCACCCGTCTTATAATGGACGCCGACTTCTTGCGAATCATTGCGTAAAAATCGTCCACGGCAGCGTCGGTGAACATTCCCGACGCGCAGCAATAGCGGGGGAGCCGCAACAAGGCCCTGAAGGCATTATTGTATTGCACTCTTAATGCACTGTACGCTCGCTGCGTAAAACTGACCCATAGACTGATCATGTAAAAACTTTGGCAGTGTATGTAAGTGTTTATATTTCTCATATCAACGTCTAGTATTTATATTAAAATCCTGTCTCATGTCTACACCTGATATGTAAATACGCTGTATTATGTTACACCGAATGTTATTACCAGGTGTCATATAGGCTTGTCACGGCTTTGTATGTCTTTAGGGATTGCAAGACATGTTTGGCATTTTATCCACCCAGCCAAATAAGAAAGTAAATGTAAATAAGTTGGGTTCCTTATGCACGGTTGGAAATTGTTTATTTTGTGGCTATGTCTGGAATGTATGAAGCCATGTTATATTGTGAGATAACTTCAATACCGCGTTTTTTGATGAAGACTGTACGCATATGGATGTGCCGTGGCCAATATTCCTATTCCCTGGAATAATGCTACTTGCAATATTATCAGCAACATTGCTTAATAATGTTGCCGGTACAATAAATTTAACATGAAACGGATATTTTATTGATTTCAAATACTGTATACGTTTGTGCCTTCACGTAAACCTATTGCGGACTTTAGGATTAGTGACGCAAATATTCGTTTTCAAAAATAGTATGCGGCGACAGAAGGCTGGAGATTCCAAAATTAGAAAAGGAGACGAAAGGATTGATTTGGCTTTAATGTAGATATAGGTAAAATATGTATATTTATTTATTACCAAGTAATGACTCGAAGGACAAGTCTTGTCTTTAAAACATTTCAACTAAGTATATGCTGCGGACGCTAAATCTGCAGCGTAGTACAGGAATGATTCAACCAAACACCAATAGAGTTTTTTCCACGATTAGCTCCAATAATTTTGACATTTAATATCAGAATAAATTAAACTAATAACCCAAGTCAGGCCCAAACTTTAAGAAATTATTAAAAGTTACCACAACTAGGAAAGTTAACACAAACCGAAACTCAATAGTAATAATACTTGTCGGTGAACGTCACAACGCTATCTTCCAGGGTTTCATTACGAACTTACACAATTAGAAACTTTTAAACATTACCAATTAGAAAGCGAAGCATACGTTTAAAATGACAAAGAGTTTGGAAGGAAGAAACAAGTAAGATAGCTCCATTGTTTGACCAGTCGGCAAAAAGTTCCTCTGTCGTGCTCTCCGAGTGGCATCGACTAATTAATTGTCCAAGTAACTCCGTATCAGTTCACATGTGGCCATGCAGATAGCGTATCGGTAACATACGTACATTACAAAAGGGTATAGTTTCCACATGTTAAACTTGATATGATAACGTAGTGTTGCTAAATGGATAGTAAACCATCAAATTATTGTATGACATTAAAAAACATAATTAAAATCATAAAAAGATATGGACCTTGATAGTTTAGTTCTTTTTTTTTATATTGTCCAAGAGTAAATTCAAATCTACGAATAGAATCCGTAACGCTTTTATAGAAACAATATAATTAATATTCAAAATTTATGTTCTGTAATTGTAGTTGCTCTCATACAAACATTTGTGCCTCTCCAAATACTGGTTCGAATGGCGTCGTAAAAATAGGGACACAAAGCCTATTGGACGCCGTCAGTGCTAAATTCCTTTTGTCCTCCTTTATTAACTCCCGACGGAAAAAGAGGGGTGGTATTAGTTTGACGTGTCTGTGTGACTGTCTGTGGCATCGTAGCTCCTAAACGAATGGACCGATTTGAATGCGGTTTTTTCAATCCAAACGCTGATGTGATCGAGATGGTTTTTAGCTACGTTTCAACAAAATTAGTCCAGCCGTTTTTGTGATATTGAACTTTGAAATGAAAATGTCAGAGGGTTTTCAATTTTTCTTAGTTGTAGTTATTAAAAAGCTGCTGAGATTGCATACGCCGCCTACACCAGACTGGCACATTAGAAAAGAAAAAATCAATGTCAGCCTGTCACGTCATAGCAACATTTACACGGCATAACCAACAATACAAATGATCAGTATTGCTCAACAAAAACTACAAAAAAAATCTGCCTAAATATGACCGATGGACACGGACCTGCCCAGCCAGCAGGATAAGTTTTATCGTCACGTTTTACGGCGAAAATGTACAGAAACGTCAGGTAAAACATAACGTTGAAACGTATCATACTAGGTACCCTGATTCCGTAAGTGTTCTATTCAACCAATTTTCTAAATACGCCAGGGATATAAATAAAGCAAGGGGAGGTACGTTGCAAAAGGTGGTGCAGAAGATTTTTTTTTAAATATTGTTTACATCGATATAACTGAGCAAATATCAAAAATGGTTACACCAGATTTCTTGGGACGACTTTTGGCAGCCACAAATTCTCGATTTTTTTTGGTTTCTCACTCGTAGCTTCTATACGGTGCATCCTAGCGAAAAGTTACCTATAAGGAAATTAAATAACATGAAGTTATGCGTCTAATGAGTACCAAAACATATTAATTCGGTTTAGCGACATAGTAGAAAACCATGGTTGAAAACTAGGCTTTCCTCAAGTTTGTAAGTTAATTCAAGATAGTGGTTTTTAAGCTTCTGCGTTTCAATTTTATAATTAAATTTAGGTTTTAGCTCCTCAATTATAGGAATTTACAGAATCGTCAGTAATTTCAGTATTAGTATCATCATAAATGGTAATCGAAGATCTGGCAGTTTTCTCGTGCAACGTATCAGCATTGCAGTTCAGTGAGGAAATACCGCCAGCATACTCGGTACAATGCCTAGACTTTTGCAACAAAGAAATACTCTACGGACTGATCTAAAATATGGTTATACACACGCAGTCCTCTAAATGCTACAAATTCAGCACTAAAGTATACCGACCCTTCTCATAGCGTGTTTATCCCGGTTTCAAGCTTGAAAACTTGACGTAATGATAGCTATCATAGTCAGCAACCGGGATTAATGGTTTAAGATGAGTGTTAGTAGCCACTCAGTTCGGCCATCTATATCATATTTATTTCATGATAAAAACGATTAAAAGACCGATCCGTGTTGCTACTCGTATCGCTTTACGCCTAAACCACACTACTCGTACTACCGATTTGACACACTTCATCTCCCTGCATCATGGTCGTAATTTGTGACCTTTCTCATTCACCCCGCCCCGCCTGTTCTATGGCCTAACTTTAAAATTGGCGGTAGTAAAACATACCGAGGCGAAGCCGTATCTCACGGCCTTAGCGTAACTGCTCAAGTTACAAGTTTAGAACTAGTGCGGTTTTAAATCTGCATCCAAGTTATAAGTGTGGCCACGCGGGGCGTCCGTTTTGGTGCATTGAAATATTGTCACCGATATGTTGCAAGCATTTTCCATGTTCGGTCCAAAATCCAAAGTTGGGGTTTTCTTTTCCTTTTTTTACTCAGCCTACTCAAACAATACATTATTTTACGACACAATCAAGTTAATAGGTACTATGTATCTCACTCACTATCCAAATCTCACTTAATGAACTATAAATAAAACTTCACTAAGTTAGGTATTTATCGAAGTTTCCCGAAGTTCCAGTCTCGGAGAGTGTCATCTCTTTTTCTCGTGCGCGGAAGGCATAAAGCGTGTATCTGTCAAGGGGGCGTGGTTTTCGCGAATCGACTCGAATCTGTATCACCTTAACCTATGATAGCCTGGTTCAAACATGTTGCTGTAAAACAGCGGTTATGGGTTGAAATCCTGACTCAGCAATGAGTTTTTTGGAACGTATGTGCGAAATATCGTTTGATACTCGTACATACCATCAGATTTTCAAAAGCATCTACCAACAAAGTAAAGGCTATGTAAGTCCCGTACTGGGCACTGCGCCAGCGCCTCTCATCCATCAGGACTGGGCCCAGTGCGTAGGTACACCTATACACTGACGATGATTCACATTTAACAATTGACAACATAAGCATAGGTATATAGGCTCCAGCAATTTGAACAGACGCATTTCAAGAACCCTGGATTTATTTGATACTGGCAGCGCATGATCGGTCATGGTGGAGTGTTCAGCAGCGAAAAATTACGATTTTGACTCATATATTACAGCAGCTAAATTTAACGACGGTCCTTTCAATACGGTTCTTATTCATACTGGAATGACAAACTGTTTGTGCGAAAAAAAAATGGTCTATTTCGTTCTATAAACGTTACCCCGTATATAATATTAAATTGTAACAAATTCATCTTCATTTTCGAACAAAGCATCATGTTAAATCTAGCACAAATAAAAGTAATGGGCATACATTTGCTAAAACGTATACAGAATGTCTGGAACATCAATCTAGTAGCTTGAAGCCCTAGGGAAACAAATACATACACATGTAAAAAAAAAAGTGATACGAAATAGTAAGCTTACATTTTTATAATTCTTGAAAATTACGTTCGCAAGTCAGTAATAATCAAGGTTAATCTCGTTTTGAGTGTTAGGATAGATTTGAGTTATCACTTCCAATTTAATTGCCAAACATCCCATCACCTGTTCCACAGAACGCTGCCAAGATGTTCTGGGATGACTGTTTTTCTTTAATTATAGTGAAGACACCCATATTTCCTATGCACCTGCATGCTGATTTTATTCCTAGCTGAAAATAATTTCGTTGAATGAAACATTAAATTTGGTTGTTCCACAAAGTCATAAACAAAGTTAATAACCGATCAAAGTCATATTAAACGTAGTTTGCTTAACTGCTTCAAGCGAAGCGTATTAAAAGCGTGGCAGCTGCCACCTTCCGGTAAGTGTAGATAATCTTGGACATGTTTTGCCAGATAGCATCGTAAAAGTATCTTTATTTTGTACCAGCTGACCTACTCTTCGCCCGCGTATTACAAAGAAAGTAATACCGTCAAACATGCCTACTTTGCCACCAGGGGGAACTTTGCCCAAGAGGAAAATTTTAAAATTTGCTTCTTGGGCAAAGTTCCCCCTGGTGGCAAAGTAGGCATGTTTGACGGTAGCCTTTATCCACATCGACAAATACATTCTACAAATTAGCGAAATAATTTTCGACATCGGATAAGTTGTTCCGGAGACTGCTCTCTACATACAAACCTAGAAACTCACAAACTTTACCTTATTGTTGTAAATAGATTATGTACAAGCTAGCTATCGTACATCGTATCGCATTTAGTATGCTATTGCCTTTACAGTCGAATTGGGTGACATGCGTAACCTAGATTAGTAACTTATTATATTTTCAGTGCATTAAAGACATTCATTAACACCAAACGTGTGTTAGTTTATTATGACATTATTCCTGCATCATATCCTGCATTCTCTGACATACAACTGACATACATATTGACAGTACGGTCGTACAGGATCGTACATATGGTCCTTCGAACTTATTAGTGTTCAGTGTTTAGTGTGATTTGCGTTTCAACTTGGGTGGCCTCCCTCAAGCGGGTCTCATCAGCTAAGTTGAGTACACGCGCCGTCGCACTGGAAGTTCCTGGATGCTAGTTACCGTGACAAACATTTGGATTGACATTCTGCTATCATTGACAGTGACATTCTATTGTGCAATTTTGTGACATTTCTATACTTGTTGTACTACTTACAAGTGAAGAGACATCATGGATGACTACGAGCCTGTGGTGCAACGACAGAGGGAGATCGTAGAATCTATTCAGCGCGTGGAAGCTAATTTCAAGAAAGATTCCGATGCCAGAAAAACCGAGGAGTATTTGCGGACAAGGCTTCAAGCGTTGGAGACGTTATGGGAAGAATTCGAGAAGAACAACTTGAAGCTTCGTGGGGCACCTGTCCAGACTGGCGAATATTTTGTGGAAAACGTCTTTCAACAAATGAGGAATCTTACTGACAAGGTTCGTACGAGTCTTTCGAACTATCGTTTTGGGGAACCGTCCACCCCTAAAGCGAAAGAGGCTGAACAGCAACAGACAAGCAAACTTAACGAGTTTTTTAACGAACAAAAAGCCAATTTTAGAGCACTGCAGAGGCTGTTAAGTTATATTGATGTTGACAATATAAACGAAAAATGGGAATTAGAAGATGAACTTCGTAACTTGCAAACTCGCTGGGAACGTATTGACACCTTGCATTTGAAAATTGACAACCTGCTTCTGGGCTCAGATAAAGATTATGAGGAGAGATATTCGGTGTACGAGAAAAAATATCGGTTGACAAAGAAAGCTCTGAATCAAAAAATATCTGCAACAACTCATCTGTACAAATCTACTCCGCAAATGGAGCTTCCAAACTTTTACGGTGATTACTCACAATGGCCGACATTCCTAGATTTGTACAAATCTGCAATTCACGACAACCCCCTGCTGTCTAAAGCGCAAAAAATGCAGCATTTAAAGGGAAAATTAAAAGGAGAAGCGCTACGTCTCGTCCAGCATCTGACTGTTACCGCTGAGAATTATCTTACCGCATGGGATCTCTTGTACCATCGCTACAACAACCACCATCTACTGTTTTCACGGCAGATAGAAATATGTTTAAATCAACCAACGATGAATAAACAATCGTCGCATGACATAAAGAAACTGCATGACACTACAATGGAGTGCGTGCATGCCATACATAATCTTGGCATCGATACGACTACCTGGGATCCACTACTAGTTCACCTTCTGACGAATAAATTGGATTCATTGACATTGAGCGACTACAAGGAGTCTCGCAAAGCACCGCGGGACTTGCCTACACTGGAAGATTTTACTGCATTCTTAGAGACAAAATTCATTGCATTGGAGCCTGTAAGCAAGAGAGAACGAGAGCCTGCAGGGTCATCAGCACCCAAACAACTGACAGTCAGACCGAAGGATACGGCTTCTTATGCGCCACAAAGGACACCATACAAAAAGCCGAGTTCATTCAACTACATGAGTAATGTATTGTGCAATGTAAATCATGCAATATACCAATGCAAGAAATTTGAATCTATGTCACCGGACATCAAATTAAAAACAGTTACAAAACACGGGATGTGCAAAAACTGTCTTTATGTACACGAACGCAATGTGTGTAATTCTACAAAGACGTGCAAAATTTGTCATGGAAAACATAACACACTATTGCATGACGCGGTAAATGAACACGAAACGCAGGAATCGAGGCCGCCGTTCGTACCTAAGCAACAATCGCGTCAGCAGTACAATTGGGAACCGTCAGCAAATCACGTTACAAGTTACAATGGCGAAATTTTATTGACAACTGTACTAGCGCGTGTTAGAGCAAATGACAACACGTATGTGACACTTCGTTGTTTATTGGATCAAGGGTCACAAATTTCCTTGATTACTGAAAACGCTGCACAGCGGCTGGGACTGCCCCGTCGCCCACTGAATGGATCCGTAACTGGCATCGGCGAAAGCATCAAAAAGATCAAGGGGAAGGTTCAACTAAAATGTCAATCGAGTCATAGTGACTACATTTTCACTACCCATGCTCTAGTTATGCCAAAGCTAATAAACAGCTTACCCAGCAACTCATTTGACAAACCAAAATTTGCACATATTCAGCATCTACAATTCGCTGACCCAGATTTTAACATTTCGAAACCGATTGACATTTTACTAGATGCGAAGGTTTACGCTGACATTATAATGAGCGGGCTCGTCAGAGGAACAGATCGGCAACCTATTGCCCAGCAGACTCAGCTTGGTTGGATAATATCGGGGAATGTTAACCTGTCCCTCAACTGTAACGTCATTATAAATAACGTCCAAGATATTGCCAACTACTGGGAGATGGAGGAAATCAGCGAGGAAACTACTGCAACACAAGATGACAAATTCTGCGAGCAACTGTACACCGCTACTACGCGACGGTTGCCTGACGGGAAATACGAGGTGCGTCTACCTATGAAAGAAGGATTCGAAGCAAAATTAGGTCAGTCGAAATCTAAGGCACTGGCACAATTTAATCACCTCGAGCAACGCTTGACGAAAAACTGCAAATTACGTGACAGTTACCAGAAATTTATGAAGGAATACCAAGAGTTGGGTCACATGGAAGAGTGCCGAACAAAGGAGGATCCTTCATGCTTTCTACCCCACCATGGTATCCAAAAAGCTGATTCGACCACAACCAAGTTAAGGGTCGTCTTCAATGCATCTTCACGCAACTCGTCAGGATACAGCCTGAACGACCTGATGGAATGCGGACCTAAACTGCAACAAGACATTCAGGACCTCCTACTGAGATGGAGGACCTATGAGATTGTATTCACTGCCGACTGTGAAAAAATGTACAGATGTATTCTTATTCAAGAAGATCAACAACACCTGCAAAAGATCGTGTGGAGAAGTCACCCACAAGATTTCCTGAAGGAATATAAGCTCTGCACCTTATCATACGGAACCAAAGCAGCGCCCTTCCTTGCATTGAGGACAATGGCACAACTAGCCGTCGATGAAGCTGACAAATATCCTTTAGGCGCCAAGGTCCTGCAAAAAGATTTTTATGTTGATGATCTGCTAAGTGGATGCAATACCATTTGTTAGTGACGTGCTAACGGGTTTTCTTTTCTTCTTCTTGGGAGTGGACTGTATAGGTTTCAGCGGTGGTGAGAACAAACGCAGGTGACTGTAGAACGTTGCTGGGCGAGGCTGGAGCGGTGCGAGGGCTGGAGGCTTGTTTCGAGGAGAGGTGTTTCTTGTTCGGCTGCTTCTTGTAGAGTGAATTTACTTGGCGCGGGCCCTCCTTTTATACCCGCCCATATTTAAGCACCTCTCCCCCCGCCACCCCGCACCGATCCCCCTTCCCGCGCAAACTCATTTATTTCTCTCTATCTCTTTACATATACATATTTCTTATATTCTATTGTTCTAATCTAGTACATCTTATTAAGTCTTACAGGATTCTACTTGGATTGGGGAGGATAGGCGAGAGTTGGGCCTTTCCAGCGGCCTAATCTCTTCTCGCATACCCCCCGCCTCACCGCGGTTATAAATATAACTACCGGCGCTTCCTTAGGCAGCGCTCATTCTTGCCTAGGCCGCCCTCGGAGCACATTCGCTGTCGTATGCCTTTTACTTATTCTTTATTATTTTATCTATAGGCAGGGACGACTTTTACCTAGTAGCGAATGTATGCCAGATGCCCTAGTAATGAACACTAGACCCGTAATGCAACTTTTATTAATACAACTTAGGTACTAGTTTATAAGCTATTTTATCCTATTTAGACATTCTTTATTTTACATTTTAATTTGTCGTTAACCTTGTTTATACATTTTAATTCGTCGTTAACATTCTCCCGCCGTCGCTTCGCGAACCCACTGGTAGGACGACGATCTTCTTGGTAGGGCGCCTCAGGACGTGTCCTCTGCTGGTAGTGACGTCCACGACTCGTACCACGCCATCCTTGCCTGGGTAGGTCCTGGAGACCCTCCCTCGTGGCCATGTGTTGCGAGGGAGGTTGGAGTCGCAGATCACCACGACGTCGCCGACGGCCGGGCTGGTTCCCGCGCTGTAGGGCTCCCGCCGGTTTTGGAGTACCGGCGTGTATTCGCGCACCCAGCGCCGCCAGAAAGTGTCAGCGAGCTGCTGGGCGCGCCTCCAGTGTTGGCGGGCGCTGTCGTCGCTGGCTTCGAACGTGCCTGGCGCGGGCGAGTAGCAGTCGGGCCCCAGCAGGATCATGTTCGGTGTCAGCGCGGGTGGGTCATCCGGGGTCACGGGCACGTAGGTCAGCGGTCGCGAGTTCACGGTCGCCTCTGCTTCCGCCAGCAGGGTTTGCAGTGTCTCGTCGCTCGGGTACCTCTCGTGCAGCGTGGCCTTCATTGCTTCCTTGACGGTGCGCACCATTCTCTCCCACGCTCCCGCCATGAAGGGGGCGGCGGGGGGTAGGAAGCGCCATTTTATTTGTCGTGCCCAGGCGGCGTCCCTGATGGCCTCGGTCAGCTCGCGGTCGGCGCCCCGGAATGCAGTGGCATTGTCACTCCACAGCTCGGTGGGGCATCCGCGGCGGGCTACGAAGCGGCGCAGCGCGTTGATGGCGGAGTCGGTGCTTAGCGATGTAGCCACCTCCAGGTGCACGGCACGTGAGGTCATGCAGGTGAATAAGGCGACCCATCTCTTCTCCTTGTGCCGGCCGACGGTGACCTCTTGGGGTCCATAATAGTCCCAGCCCGTGTATGTAAAGGGCCGGACGTGGTGTGCTAGGCGCGCCGCGGGCAGGTCGCCTGTGGAGGGCGCCGCTGGCCTCGCCTTCTTCAGTCGGCACCTTGGACACTGCGCGATCACTTTCTTCACGGTGGGTCGTATTGATGCGATGTACACTCGCTGCCGTAATTCGTTTACTACGATCTCGGTGCCGCCGTGATGCAATTGCTCGTGTACGTGAGCCACATATAACTGTGTGTAGTAGTGCTTACCGCACAACACCGCGGGCTGCACTGTTTCTTCCTGTAGGCCGCCGGCCTCCGCTATTCGTCCGCGCAGTCGGAGTATGCGAATATCGTCCATCACGATGCTCACTTTCGCTAGTCGGTCGTCCTTGTCTGGCGCGCGGCCGCTCATCGCGCGCTCTCGCTCTCGCCCGTAGCTGTCTATTTGCGAGGCGCGCATTAGCAACTGTTTTGCCATGAGTAGGTACTTCGCTTCCAGTGCTATGTATCTTCTTGTCGCGGGTGCCGCTGAGGGCTGCGCGGGTGCTGTCTCGCGTCTCGTTCGCTTGTTCCATGCTTCATCTGCCGTCTCTTTCGCGCGCGTCCTCTTCCTGTGTGTCGCGGCGACGGGTTGCGCAGCGTGCTGCGCGGGCGCCTTAGACTTGCGCCGGCATAGATCGATGAACTGTAGCACGCGTGCGGCTGCCTTCAGGAGCTTGGTCTACCTTGAAAAGCGCTCGATCGTGATAGGTATAGATGCGAGCCTTTCCTCGGGTCGATGGCTGGCGGCGGCGCACTTTTCTCTTTCTTCGCCGGTCACAGGAACTTCGATTTTGTGCTCGACGGGCCACGCGGATTCCGGTAAGTATAGGAATGACGGGCCGTTGAACCATCTGTGGCTCGAATCGAAGTCGACAGGCGTGGCTCGGGTGGCGTCGTCCGCGGCGTTGTGTGCCGACGGAACCCACCGCCACTCGTTCTTTTTCGTAGCCTCTTCTATTTCGGCGAGGCGGTGCGCGACGAACGTCTTGTACGTGCGAGGCTCGGCGCGGATCCAGGCGAGTGCAGTGCGGGAGTCGCTCCAATATGTGCGCGATTTTATCTCGAAGTCGTGCTCTTCTGCGACCGTCTTGGCTAATCTTATTCCCAGGACCGCGGACTGCAACTCGAGTTTTGGAATCGAGATGATCTTCGTCGGCGTGACGCGGCTCTTCGCGGCGGCTAGAGCGATTTTGATGCTGCCGTCGGCTCGTGCTATCCGCCAGTACACAGCGGCGGCGTAGGCTTGTTCACTCGCGTCCACCATCGTGTGTAGCTCGTAGCGGGCGCTGGGCGTGGTATCGTAGCACCTAGGTATTTTTAGGGTACCTAGGCTGCGAAGTTGCTCCAACCACTCGATCCATCGCGCACGCAGCTCTTCCGGGATCTTCTCGTCCCACTCCGTTTTGTAGAACCATGTGTCCTGCATTATTCTCTTTGCAGGCGTCGTGACAGGCGAGATGAGGCCGAGAGGGTCAAATATTGACATTATTATGCTGAGTGCCTCCCTCTTTGTCGGCGGGCGGAGGCCGTCAATCACTTCCGGTGGGGCTTTTCTTGTATTGAGACGAAAACGGATGCTGTCCTCTCTCGTATCCCATAGTAGGCCAAGCGTTTTCTCTATCTCGCTCCCGCCGATAGGGACGGTATCTCCCTCTCGCTCTTCGCTGTTGACGACGTTGTTTATTGCCGCGCGCGCGTTCGTGGCCCACCCACGCAGCTGGAAACCGGCTTGCTTGTGTACGTGGTCGACTTCCTTTGTCACTTGCTGGGCCTCTTCTAATGCGGTGAAGCTCTGCAGGTAGTCGTCCATGTAGTGGTTTCGTTCTATCGCTGTCGCGGCTCGGGGAAACTGCGTCGCGTGTTCTTGCGCATTTCTGTTTTTTATGTATAGCGCGGTGCATGGAGATGAAGACGCGCCGAACACGACGGAGGTCATGCGGTACTCATCGGGGTCGCCCTCGCGTCGGTCGCCTCTCCATAGAAAGCGGAGAGCGTCGCGGTCTTCTTCTCGTATTTTTATCTGCATAAACATCTCTTTCAAGTCGGCTGACACTGCGATGCTGTGTTGGCGAAATCTCATCACAACGCCGGGTAGCGGTAGCAGGAAGTCGGGCCCCGGGAGAAGCATGTCGTTAAGGCTGCGGCCGTGAGAGGTAGCCGCAGCATCGTGGACCAATCTTATTTTCGGCTTCTCCGGGTTGCAGACGGCAAAGTGCGGTAGGTACCATGTTCTATGCGTAGGTGCGGTGATGGCGCGCTCGGCGTAGCTCGAGGTAAGCAGATTTTCGACGCGCTCTTTATACTGCTGTTTCAGCTTCTCGTCTCGATCTAGCTTCTTCTCTAGCGTGTGCAGCCTCTTGAGTGCGCTGGCGCGGTTGTTAGGTATGTCGTCTGCTTCGTTGCGCCACAGCAAGCCCGTTTCGAACCGGCCGTCGGGTAGGCGGCGGCTTTTTTCTTCTAATAACTTGAGGGCTTGTAACTCGGGGTCGCTTTTCTGCTTTCGCGGCTCGATGGAGAGTGATTCGAGCGCGAAATATTGCTTCATCATTTCTTCCATTTTTTCTGAAGGCTCGACGCGGGTGAGGTGGGTGCAGCAGTAGGCGACCGGTTCCGCTTGTGAGGTGCGGCAACCGTGTAGCACCCACCCTAGCGTCGTCTTCGAAGCGACAAGTTGATCGCGCCGCCCTTTTCTTAGTTCGCGCGACACGATGAGCTCCCAATTGTCTTGCCCGACGAGTATTTTTGGCGTTGCACTGCTGTACATGAGCTCGCGTTTTATTTCTTCTAGGTGCGCGCAATCTTCTATCTCTTTTTCGCCCACCGACTGTGTAGTGAAGTCGAGGCGACCGACGGTGTGCGCGTTGAATATTCGTTGCTCGCTGCTACTGCCTCGGCCCCTGATATATAAGTCGACTCTCTTGCTCTTCTTATGCGCCATCTCTTTTCCGCCCACGCCTTGGACCCACATAGGTTCGGTGGGCCCGTCGAGGCCGAGGGTGTCGGCGAGAGCAGAGTCGATTATTGTCACTGTGCTTCCTTCGTCGAGTAGGGCGAACGCGTCGATTTCCGCCCGCGGGCCGCGTAGCGTTACCGGCGCGATCTTTAAGTACGCCCTCGTTGCTCTTGATGCGGCGCCGGCGACTTGTTCGACCGCCGAGGCCACCACCTCTTCTTTTTTGCTAGGTGGCGGGTCTCCTGAGTTGGCGGCGTCCGTCGGGGGCCTCTCGTGGTGCAGCAGGCGATGGTGCTTCATGGAGCACCCTTGATGACCGCAGGGCTTCGCGCGGCATGCGAAGCGACGGTGTGTGCTGGCGAGGCAGCGGTAGCAAAAGTTGTGCTTTTTTGCCACCTCCCAGCGCTCGTTCGTGTCGAGTTTCTTGAACGGCGGACACGACGGCAGTTGATGGCTAGTGTGCTTGCATAGTGGGCACTCTAGTTTTTCTTCTCTGCTTCTATCGGGTACGGCTGTGGCAGCGTAGGCGCGCTCGGGCTTCTTGCGCGCGCCCCTGGCTTCTTGTTTCTCCGTCTCGTATTCGGGCGGAGCGAAGGGCGCGCACTTGTCGGCTTCACTCGTCAAGAAGTCGGCAATCTTCTTAAGCTCGGGCGTGTCTTCTCTAGTCGCTGCGTAGTCGTACCACTTGTTTCGCAATATCGGCGTTAACTTGTCCACTATCGTGCGCAGTATCTCCGGGTTGTGGAGATATTGTGGCTTCTTTAATATCTCGATAGTGGCCACGGTGTTAGCGATACGGCTGGCGAATATGCATAAATCACGGGGGTTGTCACTCAGCCGCGGCAGTACCTTCATTTTCTCCGTCTCACTGATCAGCAATGCGTCGGGTCTCCCAAATCTTCGCTCTAATGCTGCGATGACGTCATCGGGGTGCGGCTGGCTAATGAGGAGGGCGCTCACGGCCTCCCAGGCGACACCTTTCAGACTCCTTCTAATACGGGCGACGTTTTCACTGCGTGAGAAGCTCGGCGAGGACTCGTTGTACGCGGCTTTGAATTGTAACCACTCGTTGCACAGGCCGCCAAACACTGGTAGCTCTGAAAAGAACTTTCTACTTGTTCTGTTCGCTTAAATGGCTTCGGTCAGGGCGGCGGTTAGCGACGATACGTCCACAGCATGAGCGGTGCGGGTTGGAGACCTGTGCGGATGCTCCCGCCGCTTGCGCGCCCTAGTATCGGCGCAAGCGGCTGTTTCCCGCAATTCTTCATGAGTAGGTATTTCTATCGCTGTCTCTTCTGGCCGCCGGCTGAACCAATCAGCGATTCTCTGTGGTGCCAGGTCCTCTCCTTCCTCTTCGGATTCCTCTTGTGATGACTCGGCGTTCATTCGTTCTTGGCGGATTCTCGTCAGCTCCACCTCCGCGTTGATTTTCTTCAACTCCAGCTCGGCCAGCCTTTCCTTGGTCTCCAACTCCGCGAGGAGTCTCTTGCTGGAGGCCTTGGTGTGGCGCGACCGAGCTGGCCTCAGTGTTGTTGCGAAGGTGGGCGGTGGCGGTGGCGGCGGCGGCGGCATCAGTAGCTGGCTGGGACGGCGCTCGATAATCGTAGCGATGCTGGCGGAGGGCGTGGCCTTGAGGCCGGACGAGTCTGCAGGTTCACCGGCGCCGCTGGTCCCCGGGACACTCTCTGTGGCCTTGGGGGTCTCCGTCGCTGCGCCGTTGTCCGTCGTGGCCCTCGTGGCCTCAGAGTCCGACGTGGTCGCTGTCTTCTCGGTGTGTGTTGTCGTGCCGTCGCTGCCGGAGGAGTTTCCTTCTTCATTGGTCTCCTTGTTGGACGGGTTCTTCCTGGTTACCACCATGCTGCTTTTTCTTTTTTCAGTGATCCGGCGTCGACTAGGACCATCGATGTTAGTGACGTGCTAACGGGTTTTCTTTTCTTCTTCTTGGGAGTGGACTGTATAGGTTTCAGCGGTGGTGAGAACAAACGCAGGTGACTGTAGAACGTTGCTGGGCGAGGCTGGAGCGGTGCGAGGGCTGGAGGCTTGTTTCGAGGAGAGGTGTTTCTTGTTCGGCTGCTTCTTGTAGAGTGAATTTACTTGGCGCGGGCCCTCCTTTTATACCCGCCCATATTTAAGCACCTCTCCCCCCGCCACCCCGCACCGATCCCCCTTCCCGCGCAAACTCATTTATTTCTCTCTATCTCTTTACATATACATATTTCTTATATTCTATTGTTCTTATCTAGTACATCTTATTAAGTCTTACAGGATTCTACTTGGATTGGGGAGGATAGGCGAGAGTTGGGCCTTTCCAGCGGCCTAATCTCTTCTCGCATACCCCCCGCCTCACCGCGGTTATAAATATAACTACCGGCGCTTCCTTAGGCAGCGCTCATTCTTGCCTAGGCCGCCCTCGGAGCACATTCGCTGTCGTATGCCTTTTACTTATTCTTTATTATTTTATCTATAGGCAGGGACGACTTTTACCTAGTAGCGAATGTATGCCAGATGCCCTAGTAATGAACACTAGACCCGTAATGCAACTTTTATTAATACAACTTAGGTACTAGTTTATAAGCTATTTTATCCTATTTAGACATTCTTTATTTTACATTTTAATTTGTCGTTAACCTTGTTTATACATTTTAATTCGTCGTTAACACCATTGAACAGGCACGAGAAACGCAGCATCAACTAATTGACATGCTCCGAAGCGCGGGGATGAACCTAAGAAAGTGGGCCAGCAACAGGCCACAACTATTATCTGATTTATCACCAAACCAAATAAATCAATGCATTGTTGACATTAAAAATATGACACCTACAAAGGCGCTCGGATTGCAATGGAACCCTATTACTGACACTTTTATATTTCAATACGATGACAAACAACGGAAAACTAATAAAATGACAAAACGGATACTACTATCTGAAATTTCCAAGATCTTCGACCCCCTTGGATGGATATCGCCGGTCACTATCAGAGCTAAACTATTATTTCAAAAAGTTTTTCTCATTGGCATCGAATGGGACCAGGAAGTGCTGCATGACACCAAACAAGAATGGCTGAAGATTCGGGACGACTTGCATAACATTGACAAATTAAATATACCCCGATGGATTGGAGACACCACTAAGACGATGACTGTCCACGGATTTTGCGATGCGTCCGAGAAGGTATATGCATGCGTCATATATCTTACATCAACAAATGACAAGGGTGACGTCATCACACGAATGGTTGCTGCAAAGACCAAACTGTCACCGAAAAAGAAAGCCTTGACCTTGCCCCGACTGGAGTTATCCAGCGCAGTCTTACTGTCAAAACTAATGTCAAAGGTCCTTAAAGCTTTGCCGCATAATAATATACCCATTTACGGCTGGACTGACTCATTAATAGTAATGGGCTGGCTACAAGGAAATCCGACTCGCTGGAAGACATTCGTGGCAAACCGTATAGCACAAATTATAGACATTATGCCCTCTAAATGTTGGAGGCATGTAAGCTCGCAAAACAACGCCGCTGATTGCGCAACGCGAGGCTTATCTACAACTCAATTGATATCTCACTCGTTATGGTGGGACGGTCCGAGTTTTATAAAACATGAAATTCCTGACAACGTTGACAAGCTCAAGCTACCCGAATGTGAGCTAAAACTAAAGCCAAATCCATTGACATATGCAGTTCTCATCACATCATCGGTCATCGAAGATTTGCTGCAAAAATACAGCTCATTATCTCGCATAGTGCGAATCACCTGTTATGTATCACGTTTCATAACAAACCTACGCCACCGCAGTGCGACGTATGCGCAGACGGCTAGACGCCAACTTGACACTTTAGGCATTGTGCAATACAAGCCAATGGCCACAAATTACTTGACAACAAAAGAAATTGACAATGCATATAACGTGATTTCGAAAGCAGTGCAAGGGCAAGAATTTGCAAAAGATATTCATGACATTCAGCAGAAAGGTACGGTCAACGCGAAGAGCACCCTGCTGAACTTACGCCCTTATTTAGATGAAGAAGGAGTATTGAGAGTCGGGGGACGACTTCAACATGCACACCTGACAGAAAACGCTAAACATCCTATCATCTTACCCAAACATTCGAGATTGACGGATTTAAGCATCAGCCAAGCTCACATGCAGACGCTACATGGCACTGCCCCCCTGACCTTAGTTGCCCTTCGACAAAGATTTTGGGTGCTAAGTGGAACACGCATGGTTAAGAAATACGTCAGCCAATGCGTGAAATGCTTCCGGTACAACACGAACACAAGAAAACAATTGATGGGAGATTTGCCAGAACCACGAGTGACTCCGTCCCGGCCCTTTACACATACGGGAATTGACTTCACTGGACAAGTAGAGCTGAAAGCTAATAAGGGGAGAGGAATAAAAACAACTCGTGGGTACATTGCAGTCTTCGTATGCTTCGCTACTAAGGCCATTCACCTCGAACTTGCATCGGACCTGACCACGCCAACATTTCTCGCTGCATTCAAGAGGATGTGTGCCAGTAGGTCAATCACGTAACGCATTGTACGCGCGTCTGACAGTAAAATCACAATCTAACTGTCATTTTTCCATATAAAATTGACATTTAGACCTTACAGACGCGCGTAAGAAAAGTTACGTGATCGACCCACAGGAGAGGAGTACCCTTGCATGTTTACAGTGATAACGGATCAAATTTCATTGGAGCCGCACAGGTACTGAAACAGGAAAAGGCTGAAATCATGCAAATTATAAACAAAGATTTGTTGGATGACATCGCTGAGATGGGCGTGACTTGGCATTTCAGTGCTCCTTCCTGGCCTAGTGGAGGAGGCATTTGGGAGGCTGCGGTTAAAAGCACCAAGCATCATCTTAAGCGTGTTTTGGGAGATCAAAAATTGACCTTCGAAGAGTTCACTACGCTCTTGACTCAAATAGAGGCGTGCTTAAACTCTAGACCGCTTTACGCGTTGACAGATAGTTCAGAAACCGACTACCTATCACCCGGACATTTCTTGGTTAGGGGTCCAATGTTATCGTTACCTACAAATGGCAATGACACAAAGTGCGGGAGAACAAGATGGCAATTGACAGAAAAGATGCTTCAAAGCTTCTGGAAGAGGTGGTCATCGGAATACTTGCATCATCTGCAGCTGAGACACAAGTGGCAACAACCAACGAAAAACCTGGAAAGGGATGACATCGTACTAATCAAAGAGGACAACCTACCTCCTGCAAAATGGGCAATGGGACGTGTAGCAGAAACACAAAGATGGTTATATCCGGGTCGTGACATTACGAACAAAAGGAAAGCTAATTCAACGACCAGTAATCAAATTAGCCCCATTACCTATACAAAAACCGGACCAAAGCATCTCAAGTGATATTCACACGAAACCTGACACCGAGCCCCAGAAGGTACAAAGACGCGCACGAAGAAATAAACAAAGTTTTATGACATCCATGTTGCTACTACTTATGACATGTGTGGTACCAGCGGCGACCCAGATACTACATATTGACAAAATGCAAAATAACAGCACGCTATATTTTGACAAAATTTCGGACATTTCGATCATACAGGACGAGTGGAAGATGGTTGCATTCTACAATATGACAACTTATTGGGATAGCATATGTGCAATAGAAAACTATACCGAACTCATAAAGAAAAAATGCAACGATGACTACACATGTGCCCCAGTCATTGCACAATTCGAACACGAGTTGAATGAACTTCGACACTACAACAACTTGCTGACAATGCATCATAATATTAACCGACAGCGAAGAGGTAGTAATCAACGGAGTTGGTTATGTAGCTAACATGTTATTTGGCGTTTTGGATGACAAATTTGCAGAAAAATATAAGAAAGACATCGAAACCATTGCAAAACGAGAAGACCACATCTTCAACTAATACAAAAATCAAACCTCCATATTAGAAGCACATAACAACATTCTGAAACGAAATGAATTTATTATGAAAGGTCAATTTACATCGATTGCTAGAACTCTCCATAACCTAACGGAAGACATCAACCAAGCACAGACAACCAGTTTACGCATATTAAACTCATTCTCGGTATAGTTGTTATTTTCTAAGCCGTCCGTTCTGCAGTGCGGCGTTCTTTAGTGCGGAACGGACGGCTTAGAAAATAATAACTATACTATCATCCATGGTGGCCGCGAACGTCATCATCTCTAATCTAAGAAGAATTCAGGATACTGTACTTGACACCATAACTGACATTTATCACGGCCGACTCAATGTGCACTTATTACCTCCAGAACAAATACAACAACAATTAGAATTGATATCGGGACACCTACAGGGTGATCTCACCGTACCTGTTGACAATATTGGAGATTTATACGGACTACTAGATGTTCAAGCCAGAGTGACGCAAAAATTTTTAATAATGGAAATACGGTTACCGCTGCTAAACCGCAATCAGTTCGAGTTAGACGAGATTATCGGCATACCACGAAAAAATGGAAACAGCACGATCTACACATCAACTGGCACCAAATACATAGGAATCAACGTGAAGAAAGATACCGTAATTCCAATGACGGAAACTGACATATTGGCGTGCATTTCTCACAAAAATAACCACATGTTATGCCCATTAAACCATCCTGTATATACAATGAAAGTCGGCGAATCTATATGTGATATGCAATTAATGATAAATGACAATAATAAACCGTATTGCCAAGCGGCCGTGAAGGAATGCGCTAACAGATGGATCAAGTTGCATGCTCGTGATACATGGCTATTTACTTATTGCAGCGAGCACCCGATACGAGTGATTTGTCCTAACGGCGTCACTACACAACAATTGATCGGAACTGGCCTGGTCGTAATACCATCACGATGTTCTGTGAGAGGAAAGTCGTTTGCCATACACTCGCAACATGACTACAAGAGTCAAATATTTATACAGAACTCATACTTGGAGACTCCAAAAATATCTCCTATCAATGACGTCATTAAGACGTCATTGCCTGAAGAGATCAAGCTGTTGACAGAAGATCATAACTATGAATTTTTGGACATAAGCCAGAAAATAAAGGCTATGAACGATCAAAACTTGGAACAACTTCCTAGAAATGACAACACCCATTACATCGTGATCTACGTCATACTGGGCACCGTTTCACTAGCTATTATGACACTTATTATTTGCAAATTGAAACGTCGCTGCCAGTTGAAACTTGTTCAACCCGACACACCACTGCAAGAAGTACTCTCAGCGGTTGCGCCAGACTGCCCTGGGAGAACAAATGTACAGCAGCAAACTGCACCCAACACAGACATTCCAATGACGCCTCAACCGCGAAGGAAAGTTAGTTTTAAAGAATTAGGATTAGAATAATATTTTTGACAAGTGTATATATACATTTTAACATTTTATTACTGGGTTAAGATACAATTTAATGTTTTGCTAGTTACACCACAGGTAATTGGTATTTTGCCTTTTGTGTTTTTCTTTGTAAGTGGCAGTATGTACAAGCTAGCTATCGTACATCGTATCGCATTTAGTATGCTATTGCCTTTACAGTCGAATTGGGTGACATGCGTAACCTAGATTAGTAACTTATTATATTTTCAGTGCATTAAAGACATTCATTAACACCAAACGTGTGTTAGTTTATTATGACATTATTCCTGCATCATATCCTGCATTCTCTGACATACAACTGACATACATATTGACAATACGGTCGTACAGGATTGTACAGATTAAGAGTATAGGAAATGGAACTATTTGACGTCCGTAAAAATATATATATACTTACCTACCTACATAGTAAGAAATTTAATTCTCAAAAAATCTCATTAAAATCAGTTGATCCGTTTGGGAGCTACGATGCCTCATATACACATTATTACGTGAGGGTTAAAGTTAATTTTTTGACTGAAAAAATACCTGCAACATTTTTAATTACTTATTTTTCTGATAACATAATATTAGAATATGAGATGATCTCTGTTACTTTCGACAGAGTACATTTTGAAGTAATTCCGTAGTTTGAAACTAATCTAAACTATACTAATTTAGATATGCAACAACAGCGTAGATAAAGGATTGGAATACCTCATATTAGGGTAGGTTGTAACAACCAAAGTTTGGACCCAACGCCATTGCCCGAAGATCCCTGATTTGCAAGTTCTGTGTTCCGCGGATTAGGGGTGGCGTCTTGTCAAATCTTGACAACTTCAAATTGTTTCCTTTAAAACTTGCTGAGGTTTTGGAAACTGTATTAAGAGTCTGCTTTAAACTCTACAATCGGTTGATCGAGTGATATTGAAATGTTGGTTCTACTTTCATTTATGTTTTGAGAGTTGTTTTTTTTTCAAACATTAGTTCCGGATTCCGGAATATACCGGAGCCTTAGTATGTATTCAATCCATTGTAGTAAGGCGAAATATGTACCTAATATCTTTGTGGTTGTCTGTTCCGATATCGATACTACCAAAGTAACCTTATTGTTCAAGCAAATCGGACAGGTTTTGGTAAAATCTAAAATTGGTTATTAAATAATCATAAATCAAGATCACTCTGCTGTCAAAGGTCGATTCTAGTACGTCTCATTCAATACTAGAGGGCGACACTAGCACCGCCCCGCTCGGCAGAGAGAGGACTGTATCTTTAGAGTTTCAAGATGACTCGTTCATTACGATCCGGTCAAGAGATGTAATCGCATGGTTTGAGGTTAGGAAAGCCTTTTCAGGGCTGAAGGCCCAGACTAGGGTCAAGTCAGTGTATTTTCATGTAATCAAGTGTGTGCAATAATACATCAAGTGTAAATGGTCAAATAGTTTCATTTCTTCAATCTTCATTCCGAGTGACGCGGTGATGGGATGCAGCGTGTTCATTCGGTGGTGGCCCAAACCTTCTTAAACCCCATCCAGGACGGATGGGGAGGAAGCTGACGGCGGGAGCGGATCCACGGCGGAGCTCTCGACGGCGGCAGCTGAG
Source organism: Epinotia brunnichana (assembly GCA_963854355.1). Lineage (NCBI taxonomy): Eukaryota > Metazoa > Arthropoda > Insecta > Lepidoptera > Tortricidae > Epinotia > Epinotia brunnichana. The sequence continues at coordinate 31,406,807 of OY977944.1, forward strand.
GTAAGGTGTCCAGGACGGAGCCTTACATGGTCAAGTATTCATCTTCATCGTGTTCATTATTAGTGGCACTCCGAGTGATTTCGTGCATCATTTTTGGTGGCCCATGGAGGGACCCTATTCACCTTCATTTGTGCTTCATGTTGGTGTACCCATGAGGGGAAGGACGCCAGCCTAATCTCTTCATTTACTCTTCATTATTAGTGGCACCAAGAGGGGAGCACTTCAGGCTAGGGCAGCACCCCCTCTACAACCCCACTTTATCATTCATATTTTGGAGCATCATTTTGTTGGTAACCCATGACGGGATAGTACTTACCACCTCCTTATTTCATTCATATTTGGGAGCCCATGACGGGCCGCCTAATCTCTTCATTTATCATTCATTTTGGTGTACCCATGAGGGGAAGGACGCCTAATCACTTCATTTACTCATCACTTATAATAATGATTCTGATACGTTTCATCAAGATCGTACCGAAATGACTCAAGTCATTGTTAGACAAACATTCCAAAACGTATACATACATGAAATTGTTCTAATAGATAGCTAGCCTTATTGTAGAGCCTTTGCTCAATCGATTATATTTGGTTCGGAGATAGTTTGAGTCCTAGAACATATATTATTAAAGCATTCTTTCATGTTAATAATGGCATGATATAGACGTTTGTATGGTTTTGTACGAATTGTACGCAGGCGTAGTTCTATTATTCGCCTTTGTAACTAACGCCAAGTTCTCTCGACTTGACAACCCTGAGTAGGCCGGATTACGAATTAATTGTATTTAACCTCTTAGTTATAGAAACCACTTTCGATTTGTTCTTGTTTAGAACTATCTTGGATATTTAGTCATATTTGGTGAGTTTGATTTAGTTATGTTTCGTAACTTTGAGCAGAATAATTTGATGTTTGTTTCAGACCATTGATTAGCTTTATTTTTTGATAAAACTCTAAAATAAAAGACTTTAGAGCAAATAAAAAGGTCTTTAGGTAGTTCTAAACAGAGCAATTTTTATAGTTAATAATAAGCCCGCAGGGGCATCTTGTGGCGAGCTGACGGTGAGTGGCAACACCGAGGCCCCCCAAGCTCCAGAGGTCCCGAGTGATCTGGCTCTCCTTTCTGTACTTGCTTTAACCGGCCGGCTACAGTGGAGTCGCAAGAGCGGAACCTATGCTCCAGGTTGGAAGCGTAGAGGTAAAATGTCATAACGCCAGCGGCCCTTAAACAAATTACCGGGATCTGGCTCCGTAAGGAAATGAATCTGGGTACGTGTCGCTACAGCTTGTTTGTTCGAGCTAAAACAATAGGATCCTCAATACCATTTCACCTCTAGTAAGCGGCCATTGTAAACAAAGTCCTAGGACCTTTTCTAGCGTTGGCTTTGGTATCGGTGTAGGATACCCTGCAGGATATTTTTCCGCAGCCCTCCCGTAAGTGAGTTTGATATACCTTCGATTTGGTGACTCATAGAGTTTTAATAATACCAAAGGCAAGCCAATATAGTGATTATTTCAGTGGAAATCTCGGTAAGTGTTGATGTATGTCAATGTGTAGAATTTTGTTTTGATTTCTGTACAAGTACTGTTACGTGACAAAAGCTAAGAAGTTGGCATATTAAGGAAATTGAGGAAATAATTATGGGGATCATGTTTGATGATGGTAGCTGATGGAAAAATTGTGTTTACGCGGTTTGATTATATAGGTTAAGGCTCAATAGAATATAGTTATTTAGGTAAGGCTAACAAAATAAGGGATCGCGATCTGTTAGAATTTGGAAAAAGATCTTAAAACTAGCAATTACATATATATGAAAAAAATAATGTTCTTCAGGCTTCAGATGTAGGGTTCAGGGGTACTAAGATGGAAACCACGGCGCTAAGGCTCTGTACACGAGTTCAATTTCTCGGGGTGGGTTTATGAGTTGGGCGTCAGCGTCAGCCTGTAAGGCCGCAGGTGATGGGAGGAGAGTTCAGGTAAAACAAGAAACATCAGAGACCAGGGCAGAAGGAGTTTAATAATAAAAAGACATCGCAAGCACGCTCGGAAGGATAGCGCCAGGATGACAAGCCGTAATGTCAAACCGAATGAAGGGTTAGTGCCCCAGGACGCCATCACTCGCACCATTGTGTTGTTCCGTCACAACCGATCTCTCTCTCATCTGAGCGTTTTCATGGTAGCATCTTCAGCTAGGTGCTTTAGAGCCCGAGGTCGGCTTTCCGGCATTTACTCCTCCACTTTGTACGATCTTGGGCATTGTCAGTTGTAAGACTATTGGCACGCATGTCATCCCTGGCGACGCCAAGCCAACATCCTTACAACCGATATCCTCCGTAATGAAGTTAATAAGACCCTTGGTGAGCGCCTGTCAGCCAGGATGAGGAAGATTGCCCCAAGCAAGTCCGTCCAACCGAGTGACGCCCTTCTTCAGCATAAGAAATGTCTCATTTTCAAGCTCCTCACAAGCTGACAAACTTCGACAATAACGACTTGATTGCTCATCCTTGCACCAATCGTCCCAGTCCTTACTCATTAGAACTAGACCTTAAAGAGATCAAAAAGTGTTTAGGCAGAGGTGGAGGGCGTGCGTGTTCTTCCGCTGGTGCTTCACGTGTTTTTAGGGTTCCGTACCAAAAAGGTAAAAAAGTAACCCTTATGGTGCGACTCTGCCCGTCTGTCCGTCTGTCCGTCTGTCCGTCCACCCATCTGTCACAACGTTAAATATCTCACGAAGTACTTAAGCTATCAATTTGAAATTTAGAACAACTGTTAAAAGGGATAAGACACGTGTATGGAAAAAAAAATTTAAATAAACATTTTTATTTTCTGTTTGAGAAAGAGGTAAATCGTCGAATCCGACTCGGCTGGGCAGCATTCGGGAAGCTACGGCACATCTTTTCGTCCAATATTCCGCAGTGTCTCAAGACAAGAGTCTTTGACCAGTGTGTGTTACCAGTGATGACATATGGCACGGAAACGTGGTCGCTTACTATAGGCCTCATGAGAAGGCTCAAAGTCACTCAAAGGGCAATGGAGAGGGCTATGCTGGGAGTTTCTCTGCGCGATCGCATCAGAAATGAGGCTATCCGCAGCAGAACCAAGGTAACCGATATAGCCCTCCGAATTGCTAAACTTAAGTGGCAGTAGGCGGGGCACATTGCACGTATAACCGATGGCCGTTGGGGCGGAAAGGTTCTCGAGAGGCGACCACGTACCGAAAGGCGCGGCGTGGGCAGGCCCCCCGCAAGGTGGACTGATGACCTGGTAAAGGTCGCGGGAGTCCGCTGGATGCGGGTGGCGCATGACCGGCCATTGTGGCACTCTTTGGGGGAGGCCTATGTCCAGCAGTGGACGTCTTTCGGCTGATATGATGATGATGATGATGATGATTTTCTGTTTAAATGACGAATATGAGGGGGGTACTTCTTGTTCTACGTCCGTAGGAATAACCCTAGAAACCCTACACGTGGCCTCCGGGTGGTGCTAAAAGAACAACAAACTCGGCAGCTGCACTGTTCCTTTTGAACCTCGCAGCGCACACTGGAACTCTATCAGCGACATCAATACAAATACATATATGTACCAGTGTGTAACCGCCATACGATAAATAAATAAGGGTGGTTAAAAAATAAAAGTCTAGTAAATAGATCAAGTGGGGTATCATATGAAAGGGCTTGAATTGCACTTTCTAAAACCATTTATATTTTTTTTTCTACACTGGTTAAATTTTGATTTATTAGGGAAAATGTAGAAAAAAATACCGAAGTTTGCGAAGCGAAAATTCTGAAATAATTACATATGATTCAGAGTAACATAAATAATACAGGAGAAATAAAACGATATCTCTATCTAGCTTATTTTTTTATTGATCAAAAATAATTTCTTAATTAAATTTGTAATTTACTTACTTTTGTATGAAATTTTATGTCTTCAAATTCCTATCAGATAGTCGTTAATTTCACATAAAAAATAAATAATCGAAATCGGTACGCGTGATAAAAAGCTATCGCTGATAAGCAAACGGCTGCTACTTATATATCCGGAATAGAAAAAATATACAAACGTATGTTACTAAATATGGTTTTATTGTTTTTCAAAGTATTCTCCGTGATGATTGATGCACTTATGCATACGTGTAAACAAATTTTTGAAGCATTTTTGCCATTCTGAATAAGGTATCTCCAAAACGTGTTGTTTGAACGCGTCGACCGCATCTTCACGGGTCGAAAATCGTTGACCACGTAATTTATTCTTCGCATTTCAATATATGCCAGTATCTACTTGTTCGACGATTGTATTTTTTTTGACATAACTCACGAAGATTTTTGAAAATATATTTATATTCATATGTAGTGGGCATTAGAGGCTTGTCACGATATTTTTATTGTAGGTGTACCTGTGCAAAAAGTGTCAAAAAATAATAAAACAAAATTAAAAGTAGATTTTTTTAAAGGATGTTTAAGGACATGGTGTTGATTGAATATATGCACTTTATAGCCTATTATATTTTTATTCATGAGCATTTTGTTTGGTTACTCTATCTTGAACAATTTACCTATTATGACACTTTAAATGACAACCTGTTTTTTTTTATTATCCTAAATTACTCGAAAACAAAAGAAGATCGTAGACTGATATTAAGCATGAAGTGTTTTTAGGACCTGCCAGTACACCCCCTGAAAGAATCATCAAATCCCTCGTCGGGGGGCACTCTCACTAGCTTAGCCTGCTAGACCCCTTTTCCCAGTTCCTTACCTTATTAGACCTTTGATTTCGACTATACTACTAAACCAAATTTGAAGTTTTAGATATTTATTTGACGCAGAATTTGACCTTATTTAATATTGTCTCGAATACATTTTCCATCCGACGTACCGTTTTTGTGTTATATGCAAATAACTGAAAAAAGATCAAAAATTTCGTGGTTATTGGGCTCCCAAAAGTTTAGCACACCTCCTGGGATGATGCAAACTCGGATTACATGCATTTAGAACCAAATGAAGGTATAAAGACGATATCCAGCTTTATGGGAATTAATTCTTCGAAGAATTCTAATTTTCTTGGCCTATCAATATTGTAACAATTAACTATATTTACTTACCAGTTATGTGGTTTTGGTTATATACCAAGCTTGTAATATATATGTTTGATTTGTAATGAAAAAATAATTGTATCCTAAAGTTTTTATGGGTCGGAATTAGATTTTACAAAATGCCAAATTAAGTCTATTACCGATGGTATGATCCCATAACACTCGGTAATAGTAACTATGGGAATCTTTTACCGACCCGTTCAATATTTGTTTGGGTCGGTAATAGGTTAAAGAGAAGTATCTATTACCAAGTGACATTTTAGTCTTCTCTTAAAATAAATTACATCTAGGGTTCCGTTGGTACAATTTCATTTGATAAAATTGTAAATTTCTCTGGAGCGTATTATTAAGGTGTGTGGTGAACGGATATAATAACATATCACAGCAAAATTTGTAAATTAAATAAAGACCTAAAACATTTGGAACTCAGGAACGACACATAAGTATGGGTGTTACTTACACAAAACGCAAAATATTATTTTCCCACTCTTATTAATACAGCCAATTTAAATTAACGCCATTGTCCTGATTCAATATGCCATCAGGGGGAACCAAATCTGCAGGACATCTCTCCTTTGGAACTGCCGTGAGGAAATAGCCATAATTCGCAAATATCATCTCTTCTTCAGGGCTTCCAAAGCCGCCGTGCCTCCCCTTCAGATGCCTCATTATGTGCCGGCTGCGGAAAATTTACCTACAAAAAACACATTGCTGTATCTTCTGTGATGTAGCAACCTTCTGCACTCCACGCGACACCGCGTCCCCCGACACCGAGTCTAGGCATTTGTAGCATTGGAGTAGGGGGTCACGTTGGCTTACGCGGATACGTTGGTGATCGATTTTGATGTGATGATTGTTTAGTAGTTACATTGGGTGACGTTAAGAGGGTGGCATTGTATAGGTTGGTATTTCTATTTTTTCTAGTGAGATGTGTACGTCAGGTCGTTTTTGTTGGTTATGCGATTTTTGATTGCGTGTTTTTTTTTCGATAATTGTGTTGATGAGCGAGTTGGTTTGTATTTCCTTGGGTATCCCTTTCATTATGATCATAGGGCGAAGAGTTTTTGATATTTCAGCAGTGAATTCTGCGTCTTATGTGTTGGTTTTTAGTAGTGCTATGTCACGTTGTTGTTTGGTATCGAATTCGATTCTTACTTTGTTGTTTGATACTTAATGAGTTTGAGATTTAATGAAGCTGTTTACGGGATTTTTAGGAGCGATAATGATGGCTGGTTGTTAGTAAAGATGTTGGGAGTGTTGTTTATGGAGTCGGTGATTTGGGAGGTTGGGTGGGCAGAGGAAACATACGCTTATGTTTCCGCATTTTGTTTTCGATGTTAGGTTTTATTTTTACGAATTCGTTTACGATGGTGGGTTTTAGTTTTAGGAATTATTTTTGGTGGTGGGTTTTATTTTTAGGAATTCGTTTTCAATACTTTTCTTCATTATAATATTAGTTTCGATGTCTGAGATTTTGTTTGTTATATTGATGATTAAGGTGTTGTCAGTCATTTCAAGAAAAGAGCGGTCGTCACGCCGTAGATCGTTGTATCATCGGTCATGGGCTCCTTGGGTGCCTCAACTTGAACCTCCAACTTACCGAACCTCACCGAAGAACCTTATCGAAGGAATGAGTGAGGAGGTCAAGGGAGTCGACTATCTGGGACAGCGTTTGCGTGGTGTAATTAATTTCGAGCAAGGCGTCTGATATGCGCCCAGTCTGGCTGTTAATGTTTTCTTTGTTGGCGGTGGTGATGGATCTGTGGGTTTTGTTGGTCATGATGTTATAGTCAATTATTTTTTAGTGTCCTTCGATGTTTCCACTACAGCGGCGGATTGAGTCAATTGCTCTTCTCAGCTGTAATTGCAGTTTCTAAAATTCTGTTTTATATGTGTCGTTTAAATAACAGAAATAGCACTCATAGAAATATAAATCAAATACACTACACCCTGTCTGAACATTGCCACAAGACTCTCATTACACTTTCTGCTGGGTTAAGGCGCATGCAGTAATCGCCGGAAACGAACAAGCTGACAACCTAGCTAAAGCCGCTGCCTCACTTCACAAGCAACCTGACTACAACCTATTCCCACTATCATACCACAAGCATAAAATAAAAATCATCCAATATCCTTATCCAGGGAAAACAATACAATGAGAGCACGACTGGTCTACACATAAAGAAATGGCTCCCCACCATAGATATCATCAACGAACTAAGCAAACACACTCCCCTTACCTTCCATCTCACCCAAACACTAACCGGCCACAACTACACCCGTTCATACCTCAATGGCTTCCACATAATTGACATAGACACTTGCCCATGCGACAACACTACCGTTCAAAACATAGACCACCTCCTCAAATCCTGCCCCCGATTCGGTCTAACAAGCTCCAACCATGAATTCATCTGTATGAACCACAACATCTCCCCGTATGACCTCTCTCAACTAATAAAAAGATAAAAAAACTATTAACTTCTTCACCAAATTTAATAAACACATCATTGACAACCTAAAAAACTTTAATAAAATGTAAAACCAACAATATAAAGAAACCTCAATCAACTCATAACAAATAACGTATCTTGTACAAAATTCAATTAAACCAAAAACAATAATTACACAAATCAGGACACAATAAACAAAATAAACTCAGAATTAACATAACAAACTAACATAATAACATTACAAAAGCTTTATTGGTTGTCAAAGTTTTTAACATGAACCACAACATCTCCCCGTATGACCTCTCTCAACTAATAAAAAGATAAAAAACTATTAACTCCTTCACCAAATTTAATAAACACATCATTGACAACTTAAAAAACTTTAATAAAATGTAAAACCAACAATATAAAGAAACCTCAATCAACTCATAACAAATAACGTATCTTGTACAAAATTCAATTAAACCAAAACAATAATTACACAAATCAGGACACAATAAACAAAATAAACTCAGAATTAACATAACAAACTAACATTATAACATTACAAAAGCTTTATTGGTTGTCAAAGTTTTTAACAAGAGTAAAACGCTTTTATACCAACGGCGGCCAAAGCGTCCACCCTAATACAGTTTCAATAACCCGGCCAACCATACTTAACCCCTCTGAGCTGTTTTAAGATACATTCAGGGGGTACTAATCCCAATGGACACCGCACCTTCGGCTCCGCCGTTAGGAAATAGCAATATCTGGAAAATATCATATCCTCATCATGGCCCCCTAAGCCGCCATACAGTTTGTACAAATTTTAATTAAACAAAAACAATAATTACACAAATCAGGACACAATAATCAAAATAAATTCAGAATTAACATAACGAACTAATATAATAACATTACAAAAGCTTTATTGGTTGTCAAAGTTTTTAACAAGAGTAAAACGCTTTTATACCAACGGCGGCCAAAGCGTCCACCCTAATACAGTTTAAATAACCCGGCCAACGATACTTATACCCTCTGAGCTGTTTTAAGATAGTTTCAGGGGGCTCTAATCCCTCTGGACACCGCACCTTCGGCTCCGCCGTTAGGAAATAGCCATATCTGGAAAAAATCATATCCTTATCATGGCCCCCTAAGCCGACATGCTTCTACTTCAAGTGCCTCAAAATATGGCGGCTTCTAGAAATATATCCACAAAGTATATATTGCTGAATCCTTAGCTTGGCAACCCTCTTCTCCCTGCTTGACTCCGTGCTCTCTGATCTGGCAGCCCTTTACTTGCCTAGCAGCTTTCGCATATTCTTGATCCATAGCGTCGGATCTGGAGGGGCTGGAGTCGCCACCTGCGAACGGATCCTCATTACTGGTGTCTTCGTTTAGAGTGACTTTCTGTTCGACGTCACGCAGGTCGAATTTGTGCCCAGGCCGCTCCTCCTCCTTGCTGCTCGTGGAGCTGTGCTCTACTTCATGAGGCTCCTTCTTGCTCTCCCCCCCCCCCCCCCCCCACTGTATTTAGACACCGCTCGTCCCAGGCTCTATACTGCTAGTACCCTCACCCTGCCCCTCCATGCTGCTCGCCCCTGCTTCACCCGCCACAACTCCTCCGGCTATTCCCCACCCCCCAATGTTCTCTCCCCTCTCGCCTCGTCCCCGCAGCACCCTCTCTATGAAATGACTCTGCGACCTTATCAGTGCAGCCATCTCCGCATGCTGTTCCCGACATTCACTTGTGCATCCTTTATTAACAAACATTATAGATAGCTATTAATTTCAATCTACGATACTAATGACAATCCAGTTTGCTCTGTCAAAACTGACGTACACACTAATCAAACTTAAAATATAATAACGGCCAGCACCCCACTAACCAGAAACTGCCTTACCTCTTTACTGCTTATGCATATAATGACAAATACAACCTCTATCACCCGTCCCCGAGTTTCCTATGTGCGTAAGTTTAACTCCTCGAATCTTCGCGCGGATGTTCTCTGACTCCAAGTCTAAACGTGTGTGTGGACCCTGGCATAATTTTGGACTTCAGCGACCACGCTACCATAAGATTTATTCAACTCTCCTTTAGATTACCTAATATTTAGTAAAACCGTTAACTTTGAACTTAAAAACATGTTGACTCCGAGCAATCATCCCACAATATTATGACTGTACTCTATAGGATTACGATAGGGCTCGAAGTACAGCTCAGTAAAAACTCAGATCCTTCCATAAAGTATTTTCCGAAATCGCATGGTTTTACGTAAATTGTCACGTTACGTAGGCTTTCAAAAATGTTTAAAGCCTAGGGAACAGTTACAAAAGTACTATTTACTAGACAAAGGAAAAAAAGGAGATTTAGGTCGCTAAAGGTAAATTTTATTTCCTATTTTTGACAGTTAGAGCTTACAATGTTACATAGGTTACAATGGCACGCAGTACAAAGCAATTTAAAAAATGTAAAGGATCCAGGTGATATTTCCAAAGGGTTCTGAGTTAGGATGAAGCCGCAGGTCGACGCGGCTGTCAGCGTGGCCCAACCAAGGGCGCGCGAAAGTAGGCGCGCAACCAAGGGTTCAAGCAGGCGGACGCGCAACCAAGGGCGCGTTTACACGCTAACCCACTTACGTGGGTGCGCAACTTAGCGCGCGTGCAAGCGGGCACGCATCCAGGGCCTCGTGCAGGCGGGCGCGCAATCAAGGGCGCGTGTAGGTGGGCGCTCAATCAAGGGCGCGTGTAGGTGGGCGCGCAACCAAGGGCACAGGCAAGCAGGCGCGCGTGCAGGCGGGCGTGCAACCAAGCGTGCGTGCAGGCGGGCGCGCAACCAGGGCTTTGTGCAGGCGGACGCGCAAACAGGGGCACGTACAGACGGGCGTGCAGCACGTGTAGGTAGAGAGGCGCGAAGACGTTAAGTAAAGAGGCAGACGCGCAAGCCAAAACTCGAAGATGGACCCTCTAGAGTTGCGAGGCCGACTGTGACCCCGCAACGGATCAATTTAGTTGTCTCCTGACTAAGAGACGACGTAAGACTGCCCACAAGACCAAGAATTCTAGAATTTTTGGTTCCAAATTTACAATTCAAAAATTATAAGGTACCAAGATTGCATAAGGACAAAAAGTGATTACAACCTAATACATAAAGTATGCAACCTTAACTGCATGGTGATGCGGTTAACATACGATATGTCAATTATATTTAAGACAGATTTATCATAAGTGAAAAATTTTCTTTCAGCCAAAGTGATTTTAACAAAAAACAACACATAAAACATCAAAAAGAACTATAAAATACAGGTGGGAAGAGTGTGCCTAAGCGCACATTAGCATTAACATCGTAAAGATATAAAATTTCAAACTTTGCCGTTTCAGAGACCTGAAAAAGCTTGTTAGCAGTCTTGTAATGTGAGCAAACACGGCACAGCACCACGACTGAGGCATGGCACGTGCATTTGCGTCCCTTAAAAGAAAAACGACCGCAAATCATACGTAAACAGGTAAACATTACAAAATATAATTCCAAAATTCACTTATTCCCAGACTAATTTTCTCAAACTTTCTTAACCCCTATACGTACATCGACCCCAAAAAATAGTTTCTACAAGGTTTTATACATGATTTATCAACAACTTCCGGAGTGTATTGAATTTCAATACCTAAGCAAAATCCTACGAATTTCTCTCAGCTCTTCTCTCCTTGTGCATTACGGTATACATCAAAACTAGAGCGTTCACGACCGCTATCCAGATAACCATGAGATGTGCAGCGGCCCAAACAGTGTCTCCCTTCTTCTTCTTCTCGTGTCGATGGCTTCAGATTGTGCGGGACCAGAATGTGGCGACGCTTATCGCCCTGTCTGTCGCGTCTCGAAGGTCTTGCTTAGAGCAGGCGTGCGGGCACGCTGGGCAAGACAGCATGTGCTCCATCGTTTGTGGGACCTCACCACACGGACATTGGGCGTCTGAGCTACTTAGGGCGCCCCACTTCAGCATGTTCTCCTTGCTGCGACCGACCTGGGAACGCAATCTGTTTAAGGATTTCCAGATCGGCCATGGCTGCTTATGCCCGGCAGGAAGCTTCTCAGCGGGGAGAACATAATCTTCAGGGGGGGCTCGAGTATTTTGCCAGTGTTTAAGCCGTTTCTGGGACTGCGGACTCTTGATAGCGGCGGTGTACCGCATAAAGCTCCTGCGGCTCTTTAGGCGGGACGGTGGTAGTTTATGGCCGTGAAGAGGGTGCCTTGGGTCTTGTTCCTGCTTCAGCTTTTCGACGCTGCACGACACCTCTCTGCGGGCCTCTGGCGGCGCAATTCCCGCTAGAGGGTATAGCTTATTGAGCGGAGTGGGTTTGAGGCATCCGGTTATTATTCGGCAAGTGTCGTTGAGTGCCGAGGTAACGTGGCCCGCGTGGGCGGAGCGGTGCCAAACCGGGCACGCGTATTCGCCCGCTGAATAGCACAGCGCCAAACAGTGTCTCCCTAAGCTAGGTTGTCAAACCTAGCTAAAGCCGCTGCCTCACTTCACAAGCAACCTGACTGCAACCTGTTCCCACTATCATACCACAAGCATAAAATAAAAAAACATCCAATATCCTCATCCAGGGAAAACAATACAATGAGAGCACGACTGGTCGTCACATAAAGAAATGGCTCCCCACTATAGATAGCATCAACGAACTAAGCAAACACACTCCCCTTACCTTCCATCTCACCCAAACACTAACCGGCCACAACTACACCCGTTCATACCTCAATCGCTTCCACATAATTGACATAGACACTTGCCCATGCGACAACACACTACCGTTCAAAACATAGACAACCTTCTCAAATCCTGCCCCCGATTCGGTCTCGCACGATCCAACCATCAATTCATCTGTATGAACCACAACATCTCCCCATATGACCTCTCTCAACTAATAAAAAGAGAAGAAACTATTAACTCCTTCACCAAATTTAATAAACACATCATCGACAACTTAACAAACTTTAATAAAATGTAAAACAAACAATGTAAAGAAACCCCAATCAACACATAACAAATAACGTACCTACAAAATTTACGTTTAATTCTATACTTGTCATACAAAATATCATTTCTAATTTAATATTCTATGTAACTGTTACGATATTTTATCGAAAAAATAAAAATAAAATTTTCGTCATTTTAACGTTAGGTAAAACTAATAAAATCGGTTTTTTTTCCTTTTTTTTTCTTTTGTATGATATCTCTACGTATATCCGCATCGATTGAGTGCAATTTATTCGAAATTGAAGTCCCATGCAAGTTCCCCATTAACAGAAAAATTTAAGAAATTACAAAATATACACCGTGGGCGTTAATAACCCGACATATTTTAACTACGCATTCCTTAGGCCATTAGGCGCAAAAAATGTTATTTGAACCCCAGTCAAATCCTGCTTAGTTTTGAAGATATTATCATTTTCATGTAAACTATTTGTTGTGATTAGTAAAGTGCATTAAGCTCTTTTGATGGAGACGTTGCTACCGATGTTGCCAAGTTTCGAGTCGTTATTGACATACATCAAAGTGACAGCTACCACTCACTAAATTCATTCTTTTTTGGAGAAATAATTGTTACCATTTTATTAAAAGGGATAATTTCCATAGCGAAGCGATACTTATCCAAATTTTAAAATTAAAAAAACCTAGAAATCATTAAAAATTTTACTTTTCGTGGCAGAATGCGCGACAATCATAAGATATATTGCTTTGAAATTTATGAGAAGTTGATAGTAAATTTATCAAGGATTATTTTAGTAGGGCACATTTTTCGTGTATTGTTTACGGTTTTCTTTTTAATGAGAGGAGGTGAAGCTCCCCCCCGCGTGCGTGAATATATATTTTTAATACTCTGTCCTACATGTCCACATCCCAATATGTTTCAGAAGTACAGTATTTTTTAAAAATATTTTTAGAAATATTTTTTCTAACCTGTACGTAGGTACCAGAGTACCACAAAAAGTCCAGTAAACAAAAGCCGACTCACAAAAATGAATGGGATATAAGTAAAATTCGCAATAATACCAAAAACAAATACAGCAGGTCCGCTATTCTGTAACTTGTTTTAACCTCACCTCACCGTTCACCCACAAATAAATCTTGACGCCGCGGTTCGTAATAGGTAACTAAACGAAGGCAGAGGTCTAGTTTCTTTAGGCTTGACGGGTGAGGTGAGGCGCATTAGCGTATTCCGAATAACAACCCAGAGGCTTGAGGCGCGCAGGAATGTACTAAATAAATTCCGTCCGGTTAGCGGGCGATGTCAACGGAACGGCGCGCAGCGAGAGAGTGCTCGCGTCTCGCGCCTGTGTGCGTGCGCTCACACATAGACAGCCCCCGCCGCCCACAACAGCGCGACAGAAACATTGCGTCAAAAATTTGAGATTTGAAAAGTTGCTTAGCTAGGCATTGCTCTTAAGATCTCCACACATGACTATCATTTTATTATTTTTCAAGCATAGGAATTTTAAAAGCTGATCTAAGTGATCTAGAAATTTAATGACATTGCTATCAGGAGTTCTATATAAACATACAATAACTACATGAGTATCTACAATTTCTATCACACAACATTCAAAATCCTTCTCGATTGCAAACTTTTTTATGGCAGTGAGTTCGTTATAATTAGTGTATTTTTTTACAAGTATGGCTACTCCTCCGCGCTTTTTATTCTTTCGTGAGTAAAACGAGGCGAGTTCATAGTTGTCAAAATAAAGATTTGTCTCAGAGCCGAATAGTAAAAAAGTCTCGGAAAAGCATGAAACTGTCGGAGCATAGCCCTCGCCTTTAAGTTCTTCTATTACTATTTCTATTTCATCTCTTTTTGATAATATACCGGCTATATTTTGATTTTAAAAACATTATTATTCACGAAAAAGAGGTTAAGGTGATGCTGCTGCTACCGCTCCAAAGCCTCCAAGTACAGAGGTCGACGAAGAGGGCGACGAAGAGGTCGCGGCTAGGTTCGGTGGCGTCTTTTGTGAGGTCGCTATCAGGTCAATCGGTTGCGCACTGGAACTGGTGATGGTGTCATTTATTTTTTGACATGACTGCAGGGGCGAATTGGATGGAATGTATTCTTCGCCGTTTATAAACAATTTCTTATTACGAATAACTGCAAACTTTCCTTGTTTACGTGCATTTACCAGGCATTCTCTAATCTGGTTTCTGTTTTTAGTGTTAACTCGTCTAAGACTTCAGATACGGCATAGCCAGTTTCATTAAAACAGTACGCATTTTGAGAACATATTGTTTAATTCGTAGACATATGAGGTCTACGATGATGGGGCGACGGCTACCTTTCTTTCCTATTCGCCTTACGGATTCTATAAAACCATAAATATTAATATTAATATGCCCTTGAACATGTTGTCAATGCGTCGATATAGGTCAGCCTCAGTTTCGGCGTAGAATTCATCGAGACCGTATAACACAAATTGTTTTTGACTAGGTAAGGTATTCGTTCCTTAAAATTTATTGAATTGCGACTTTAGGATGTTTATTTCCAGTTGAATAGTTGTGGGTTTTTAATTAGGACGTTTATCGATTCAAGTTGCTTTGCTAATGCCGATTTTATTAGGCTTTCTCCTAGGCCTCATACAGTTTGTACAAATTTTAACTAAATAAAAACAATAATTACAAAAATCAAGACACAATAAACAAAATAAACTCAGAATTAACATAACAAACTAACATAATAACATTACAAAAGCTTTATTGGTTGTCAAAGTTTTTAACAAGAGTAAAACGTTTTTATACCAACGGCGGCCAAAGCGTCCACCCTTATACCGTAACGTACCGTAACGTAAACATACTTAACCCCTCTGAGCTGTTTTAAGATACCTTCAGGGGGTACTAATCCCACTGGACACCGCACCTTCGGCTCCGCCGTTAGGAAATAGCCATATCTGGAAAATATCATATCCTCATCATGGCCCCCTAAGCCGCCATGCTTCCCCTTGAAGTGCCTTAAAATATGGCGGCTTCTAGAAATATACCCACAAAGTATATATTGCTGAATCCTTAGCTTGGCAACCCTCTTCTCCCTGCTCAACTCCGTGCTCTCTGATCTGGCAGCCCTTCGCTTGCCATATTCTTGGTTGCAACGTTTTAACGGGCGAGATTAAATTAAACTACAAGTTTAAATAATGAAACACATTTATTCCCGCTAACGCCGCGAGCACACGAATAAAAAAATCGAAAGGGGGTGGATCGGAATGCCGTCTGATATTGCTCCCTGGCTCAAAAAGGGTGTCGCTGCCACCACGCCAGTACTTCCCTGGATCTCGGGACTGCCGTGGAGATGGGACGGGCCGAGGGACGTCAGCCGGCAGCACCAGGGAACCCTGGTGTAAGTTTTGCAGTGCTCCAGCCGCAAGGTAGCACCCTGGAATTTTCATCCGCCGTGTAAATAAAATAGTCCAGTATTTATCCCCGTTGACTGTGACCGGCATTAGCAGAAGCAGGAAAGAAAGTACTGCGTGATGGTGATGGTGAATTGGCTTGGTGAAATGCGGATGTCACAGTCAGACGGAGTTTACAAAATGAGTACTAATTTTATTAGATTAATTTTTAACTTTAGGTATAATTTATAATCAAAACATTAATGATGCGTTGTAACTAAACAGCGGAAGAAGGTGAAATGTATGTAAGTTCTTTACTAAAGCGAAAACAAGCAAGAAAGCATATTAACGGAAATACCGTTAGACATACTCTTAAATCTACCTACTTAAAGCTATTTCTTATGGAATGTTCAGCACTTACCCAATATCTTAGGGGTTTTAACACTCACTGAAGGTAACTTGGGGCTATCTGGTGCCCAGAACGATATTATATTAAATAATAAAAATATATCGAATGCGCGGGCGCTACGTGTGATGACACTGTGAGAAAAGTGTACGTGCGCCCGCGACGATTGCAAATTCTCTCTGTCCGGCGGCCGCGGCCGGCTATTTAGGCCACGCGGGAGCGGGCGCGGGCGCAGGGGCACATCGCGTCCCACCGGTTATATGAGTCATAATCAAGCGCTCGTAGAGAGGTACAGTTCGTCAGGGAAATACGTGCCGCAACGAAATAAACTATTAATATATTTTATTGTATGTTTAACGATAACAATTGTTAATATTTATAATCATTAATGTTTATTTTATATTACATATTTTTATTACTCAGTTTAATTAATAAAACGAAAGTTAAGTAACGTTTTACGTTACATGGTCCATAGCGTCGGGTCTGGAGGAGGAGCCCAGGAGGAGCTGGAGTCGCCACCTGCGAACGGATCCTCATTACTGGTGTCTTCGTTTTGAGTGACTTTCTGTTCGACGTCACGCAGCTCGAATTTGTGCCCAGGCCTCTCCTCCTCCTCGCTGCTCATGGAGCTGTGCTCTACTTGCTGAGGCTCCTTCTTGCTCCCCCTCTCCCCCACCGTATTTTCACGCCGCTCGTCTCAGGTTCTATACTGCCAGTACCCTCACCCTGGCCCTCCATGCTGCTCGCCCCTCGTGCTACTTTCTGCACCGCACCTCCTGATTCCGACGCAGCTTCGCCGGCGTCCTCTCTTCCCTACCCCTCATCCCGCTCTGCTGCTTCACCCGCAACCGCTCCTCCGGCTATCCCCCACCACCCACTGTTCTTTCCCCTCTCGCCTCCTCCCTGCAGCACCCTCTCTATGAAATGGCTCTGCGACCTTACTGATAAGGTCTGCCCTGAGGCAGCCATCTCCGCATGCTGTTCCCGACATTCACTTGTGCATTCTTTATTAACAAACATTATAGATAGCTATTAATTTCAATCTATACGATACTAATGACAATCCAGTTTGCTTTGTCAAAACTGACGTTTATAGCACACTAATCAAACTTAAAATATAATAACGGCCAGCACCCCACTAACCAGAAACTGCCTTACCTCTTTACTGCTTATGCATATAAAGACAAATACAACCTCTATCACCCGTCCCCGAGTTTCCTATGTGCGTAAGTTTCACTTCTCGAATCTTCGCGCGGATGTTCTCTGACTCTTAGTTTAAACGTGTGTTACGTGTGTGCTCTCTAGGTCCCTGGAATAATTTTGGACCTCAGTAAAACAGTTTTTTAATAGATAATGGTACGGAACCCTTCGTGCGCGAGTCCGACTCGCACTTGGCCAGTTTTTTCAGTCTATGTTTGTATTTATGTATGTGCCACCGTCTTCCCACATCTCGTTTGAGGTATCATGGATACCAGGCAGTAGTTGTTGGCGTCCATCTACTGTCTTTGTAACTGGTCACGTGTCGTGTCCTGCGGCGCTACCACAAACTTCGAATCTCGAACTTCATATACCTCCGTCTCTGTCGCTCA
Organism: Epinotia brunnichana; assembly: GCA_963854355.1. Lineage (NCBI taxonomy): Eukaryota > Metazoa > Arthropoda > Insecta > Lepidoptera > Tortricidae > Epinotia > Epinotia brunnichana. The sequence goes on from OY977944.1 coordinate 31,424,696, forward strand.
AGTACCATAAACCATAAGTGCGATAGAGACGGAGATATACGAAGTTCGAGATTCGGAGTTCGTGGTAGCGCCGCTGCCCACTCTAATTTCGGCTTTTTGGCCGCTTGGAGTATGTCGCTCATTTGGCCTTTGCTTCTTAGTTCGTTGTTCCCTGTCATAATTAAACGGATTACTCCGTTTAATTATGACAGGGAAATTGGTTTAACCATAATGTAGAATCTCATACATTTATTTAGTCGTAATATTGATTATTATAATTATTTTTAATCATAACAATGCCAAGATAGTGGTGTATAAAGTTCAAGTTTTCACGTAGGCAGTATGGAACAGGGACTTAGTGGCAAAACCGACTCGGATAGCGGATAGGTTAGAAGACGAAAGCGGGAGCAAAGAGGTTCGAGGTTCTTCGAGGTTATTTTTTTATAAAAGAGCAGAAAAACTCACATAACCAGTAAGTTTGTTGCGAACAACCGTGCACAATAACAAATAATAACTCGTAGAAAAGCATAGGCTTATGCGTATTGCAGTTTATGCGTTTCTACAGTATGGTTAAAAAGTTTTATAAGCAACCAATTTATGTCCATGTATGCTTAAATAATTTTATGTGCCACAAATTTATGCGCAATACACAATATTTTCTTTAAACATTATGGTTCAAAACGTTATGCGCATAAATGTATGACTATTTACAATTATGCGTTATGATGAGTATGACGAATCTACGTATGTCTATCAACAATATGACTTTTAAACTTTATGCAACCCGACCCCTACCCATTAGTATAATACAGCTATTGAAGATTTTTATTGATTCTGGTATAGATATTTTCTTATTTTAAATATATATTTCATTTCCCAAAATCGTTTTCAAGCATTAGTACGCTCTAGTTAAGTAGTATATCGTCGTCTAGTACCCATAGCCATAGTACAAGCTTTGCTTAGTTTGGTACTAGGTTGATTTGTGTAAGATTGTCCCCAAAATATTATATATTATAAATATATATATAAAAATATAAATATATTAAATATACTGGTACCTGAACCATTACCCCCCTGTGTTCGTTGCGAATCACGACCACCCTGTGTATCTTGTTCACTCTTTGCCTCGTTGCTAAATTTCTGTAAAACCGTCTTTAACTCGCCTTTGTAAATGTAAAAACGTTTTTCGAAACTGTCAAATACATCTTCCGTAAAATATGACAGTTTGCTTTTGTCTTCTTTCGAAACGCTTGTCACATTTTTTTCATGAATCCTCTTAAATTCTAGAAAGTAAATCTAAGTCGATAGTAAGTCTCTTGTTTTATCAATTCATAAACCTCATAATCTTCTCTTCGCTTCATTTTAGTTCCCACTAATAGCTCAAATGGAGACGTACCTATTTATGCTCCGTTGATAGGTGCTATTGATTGCTCTTTGAACTCTGCTGATATGGCGGTACTAGTGTGTAGGCTCGGCAATAGACAGCTTGGTGCCTTACGCTTAGCAGAAGTCCCTTATCACTAGCTTGTCTACTCTCTCTCTTGACGTGGTACTCTTTACTGGAAACAACCAAACGAATGTGGTGAAAGCATCCTGTAGGTTGTATTAAGGTTCACTTTTGCAAATTTGATATTTATTGGATTTAAAGAATTAAAAAGACTGTAACCTCTTTTTTATGGGGTCACCACCGGCCGCCACAGTCGGTTGGCATAAGACTCTAATTTAAATTAAATAAAACCTCAGGGCGCCTTGCTACTGGTTACTATTCAAAGGAAACACACATTAGGCAATATAACAAATCATTTATTACACTTCACATGGGAAAGTTAAATGTTCACTCAAAGAGATAAGTACATAAGTTTTAGGTAGGTACACTAACCTTGTCCAACAGTTTTACACAAAACACTATACCACCGTTTCTTCAGCTGCAGCAAGGAAGCCGATGTACTCGTGGAAGCATCAGTCAGACATCAAGAAGCTTCACCTCAAACCACCCATGCCACGTATGCTCTGGATGTGGGCAACTTGCTTTTCTCCACCGAAGACCAGGAATATAGTGTATGCGCCGGAAGTAACGTAAATTAAGGACCCCTAATAACAAAATTACGGCCAGATTAAACGTGGTTCTGAGATTAGGTCTCACCAGACTGCTAAGTACGAACAAAAGCGATACTCACATTATCGGGATTTTCTTTAATTCATTTTATGTTGTTATACTGCCATTTTTATTTATAGTGATTTAAAATTAATTCGGCATGTGCGCCTTACTGCGACTTATTTAATTATATTAAATATGGCCGACTTCGCCATCTTTCCTGCAGCTTCTCGGAGCTTGTTAAATTAAAAATGGATGCGCCCGTATGCTTTGGGAGCCACGGAAGAAAAGACACCTCAGCGCACTTGATATCGCCTCGGTGGTGTCCAAATTCCGAACTAATGTGAAATACGTGACGTATATCGTGCTTGATGAGCGAGTTTTATTAACTATCGGAGTAGCTTATAATGAGGCAACGAGTTGCGCGAGACAAATGTTAGATGGTGTTAGTATGTACTTATTGATTTATAATTATAATCACGCAGGATATTCAAAATACAAAAAAAAGTTGTTACACATTTCCTTTCCTTGGGTTAAAAAGTTCTTCATACCGAAGACACTTTTTCAAACCTAATGCTCAAAGAAACAATAACAATAATAAATATGAGTACACACTTATAAGTGCCAACAGAAGACAATTCTACAAAAAAAACCTATAATCTATAAAAGGACTCAAACAGTGACAACAGATAATCCCAGGCATCATAATTCCGATTTCAAGTAATGTTAAGTTTTAAGTAATTGTTATCCTGGAAAAGATGATCTGTCACTGACAATCAGTAGTAGGTATCTATGCATGATAACTACTTGGAGTAACCCAATTAGCTAACAAGCGTAAGTAATAAATACGAATGTAATATACAACTATCAACTAACATCTTAATGTAATGATTGTACAATCGCCTACCTACATACCTACTTATATCGTTCATGACATGAATTAAACGTTTTCTATAACTAAGGTAAGTACTAAGTACTATACCGAAAATTCACTTATTATCTACTCGCCGTGATCAGAATGTGCACGGTAAAAAAAATGAACAATCAGTACGACCGTTAATCTATTGCGTAAATACCATAACTATAGGTATCATTCTAAAGATTGGTTAAATATGTTTATTACGATGACAAAAACTAAAGTAAGGACTTTTACAAATATTCACTAATTCGTGATTGACTATTTACCGACTAACTACCTACTAGCTAACTAAGCATAACATTATGTAGGTACTACATTTCTAATTACATACATGCATAGGCTACGGTGATGGCTTACCAACAGGCGGACCGTATGCATATGGGATACCTATTAGATATCTAAATGTAAAGTGCGTATTAAGCCTGCACTATTAGGCATAGCAATATTTTAAAATGATAAACTACTGGTGGGTATCATTCAACAAATATCAAGCATTATTAAGTTTTTAAGTTACGATTTTATTTAGTAGTGGCCTCTACTAATTAAAAACATTTAAGTAGATAAGATAATTAAGAAATAATCACATAACTTTCTATGGGATGCTTCAAGTTCAAGTTTAAGTAGGTACTCGATCAACTAATGCGATACCAAAACGAATCTACTCTCCACTAGCTAAGGTCGTTTATTCCTTGAAGAGTTAATCCGCACGGAATTGTAAACAAGTCTATTATTTTATGCGCCCAGGTGTTCGCATTCAAACTGGTTGAAGTTATAGGTACTCGTCGCTTGCATTCATCACCACTCACGTACATAGCTTATTTATACCAAAAAGAACACTTGTGCACAAATTTTAAAACATTATACTAACGACATACATACATTCATCTTACATACTTCATCTAATACATACACGAATATCCATTACTCACTCTGTTTGAGGATGTCTTTTATGTGAAAGTTACCTAATACTTTGCCATCCATGCTGGTCAAGGTATATACTAAAGGTGATAACTTCGCTGTAATAACACATTTCTGAAATTTCGGGGCTAACTTCGAAGTAAATCTTTTTGATGCATTTGATAAATAGTGAGTACGTTTGTATACTATTTGTCCTACTTTAAACTCAACGTCTCTTTTTCTTAAGTTATAGTACTTCACGTTCCTATCGTGAGCACTTTTTATGTGCTTCTGCACTTTCTTAAATATTGTATTAAGTTCAAGTATCTTGTTGCTATATGTTTGAGGATCACTGATCGTCACTTGCGATCTTTGAACTGGCTGATCCGAATTTAAGTTATGTAACATTCCATCTATTATAAATTCACGGCCGTGTACAAGGAAAAAGGGGCTATATTTTGTAGTTTCATTTACGGACGAATTAAGTGCACATTGTAATTTTATGATGTTCTCGTCCCATCGTTTGTGTTCTGTGCCTACATAGCAAGATATACCAATAACAACGTTACGTATTGCTCGCTCAGCGGCGTTCACTTGTGCATGGTAACGTGGATTATAATAGATATTTGGAACGTTATATTTATGCATAAGTTGCTTGAATTGATTACTTATGTACTGAGCGCCATTATCAATATATATAGTCTTACAGACTCCGTGAACTAGGAATATTTTTTCTTCAAGAAGTTTAACTACCGCTGCGCCTGTTGCAATCCGTATAGGATGCAACACGACGTACTTGCTAAAGTAGTCAGTACATACTATTAAATATACATTCCTATTTCTCGAAACTGGGAACGGTCCTAATAGATCGCAACAAATCGATGCCCACGGCTTAGTGACCTCCTTAGGGTTGCCCATTAGGCCGGGTCTGGCCACATTAACCGGTTTATATTGCTTGCATATTTCACACTGTTTAATATATTTAGTTACGTCATTATACATGTTCGGCCAAAAATAATGAAGACTAATTCGCTTGTGCGTTTTAAATATACCTAAATGGGCACTGGTAGGTTCATCGTGACACTTTTGTAATATACTTAACTGATCTTCTGAGGGTACCACCAGTTTCCAATCGAACTCGCTTGTTAATTGATATTTGTTGCGTGAGTACCTAAACAGTTTTCCGTCTTTAATTGCGTAGTTAGGGTAACGGCGTGGGTTGGAAATGCAACTATCGTAAATCTTTTTATACCAAGGGTCATTAGTGGTTATTGCGGATATGGCGTTAATTTGTATGCGACTAAGAGCATCAGGTATGACATTACTCTTACCTTTACGGTGCTCAATTTCGAAATCAAATTGACTTAATCTCATACTCCAACGGGCTAACCGTCCTGAGGGATTGTTAAGTTTGTAAAACCATTGTAGTGACGCATGATCTGTGACAATCTTACACCTTTGACCTTCAACATACGCTCTAAACTGTTCAAGGGCGTAAATAATAGCAATTAATTCACGTTCCGTGGTAGAATAATTCACTTCACACTTATTTAGCGTACGGCTACTGTACGCGATTGGATGTTCGACACCGTCGTACATTTGAGTCAACACTACACCTACCGCGACCGAGGATGAGTCACAATGAAGAGTGAACTGCCGGTGAAAATCGGGACATTTAAGCATAGGTGCTGAGACTAAGGCAGTTTTTAAGTGGTTAAAGGCATCCTCCGCCTCTGGGGTCCATATGAAGTTAACTTTCTTACTAGTTAATTTGCACAATGGTTTGCTAAGTGTTGAGAAATCTCGTACAAATTTCCTATACCAACCACACATACCTAAAAATCTTTTAACTTCTTTTGCAGTTGTAGGAGTTGGATAGTTAAGAATGGTTTCGACCTTTCCAGGGTCTGTCCTAAGTCCGTGCTTGTCTACTAGGTAGCCTAAGTATTTAAGTTCTTTACGGCAAAATACTGACTTTTCCATGTTAATTGTTAAGTTTGCACCATGCAACTTGTCGTACACTTTGCGTAGTAGTTTAACATGTTCGTCAAAGGTACTTGAAATTATTATAATGTCATCTTGGAAACAAAATACTTTATTATCAAATTCCGCACCAAATAATTTGTCCATTAATCTTTGCATGGTAGCGGAAGCTCCTACCAATCCAAAACACATTACGTTAAAGTGAAATAGTCCCCTTTTATTCACGGTGAAAGCACTTTTTTCCGCTGATTCTACACTATCAAATGGAATTTGCCAATACGCAGCTGATAAATCAATTGATGATAGGTATTTCGCGTCGCGGAGCTGGTCTAAAATGTTGCTAATGTAAGGAAGAGGATACGCATCCGGTTTAGAGACTGAGTTTAATTTTCTTGAGTCTAAACATAATCTTAGGTCTCCATTAGGTTTCTGTACCATAACAACCGGTGAGCTCCAGGCAGATTGAGACGGTGAAACTACCCCTAAACTAAGCATTCTATCTAACTCTTTTTCGAGTGCCTGTTGTTTAATTGGTGATAAAGGATAATATCTTTGTTTAATAGGTTTACTATCCCCGGTATTTATAGTATGGCTCGCCACGTTTGTTCTACCTAAACCTACCTCTGACGTGTTAATCGAGTCATACTGGTGAATTACGTCATTGATGACTAATTTTTGATCAGCTGATAAAGCTTCATAGTCTTCTATACCTCCACTAGGAATATTAACTGGTTGAATGTATCCTATAGATGACACATTTTTGGGCAGCTTCGAACAAGTATTGGAAATAAGTCCATTGTCTAGATTAAATTGTTGCCAAAAATCAACACCTAAAATGACAGGTGTAGTTATTTGGGGCACAACTCGAAAAGTTAAAACCTTAAGAGTATTATTGAAATCTATTGGTAAATTAATGTAACCCACACAACGCAAAGATGTACCATCTGCTGACGTTACTTAATTATGGGTGCTATATTCATTGAGTTTAAAGCCGTGACTGAGAAAAGTTAAATGAGCATTTCGGCCAAGAATACAGCAACATGCACCAGTATCAAGCAGTCCGAACGCCTCCAAGTCCAGTACTTTAATTTTCAAATGCGGCCGAATGTCATTAATATTCTTTTTAAACAGAACTACCCCCTTTACGGAAGGAGACTTATTTATATGCGATGTTTGGGATAGTTCTGGGCTCTCTAGTTTTTTGAATCGTTACAGTTGGTACAGTCAGAACGCTTAACCCCTTTCATGCCACATTTAAAGCACACTAACTCCCTCGACTTACACTGGTTAGTAAAATGAGTGTCTGTATTGCACCTAAAGCATTTCCTATCCATCAGTCTCGAAGAGCTAGGTTCATTTACTGCCAAAATTTGTTTACCTACTGATTTTGACGTTGATTTGTGGTGAAAATCAGAGGTAATTTTAAAGTTGTTGAAAGCGGGTTCAACAAATTGGTCAGCGCGTGAGCGCGCAAGTTCAAGTTGTTTACAAAAGAATTTAAGTCTATCAATTGTATTTATATCGTGAAGCGCTAATTCCTTCATGTACTCTGGCCTAATGTTGTGCATTAAAATTTCTAACTGCTCCCTTTCCGTTAATGAATAGGTGAGACGTGAAAACATACCTTGCATCGTGGATAAATACACAACAATGGTTTCATTTTTGGCTTGGGTACGTTGTCTTATCTCGCCTAGTAGTTTATAATCCAAGTCCGGAATATCAAAGTCATTTTTCAAGTTTTTCAGTAACTGTTTATATGAAAAAATACTGCTTTTGTTGGATCGAAACCAATGCAAAGCAGAACTTTCCAACAAGTCGGAAAAAGCTGAGAGTATGTGCTCTTCGGAAATGTTACGCGCTTGCTTAAGCTCCTCTAGACGCTCAATAAAGACGCGAACACATGTGGTTCCATCGAATTTCAAATTTAAGGAGTTTAAGTTGACAGGTTTGTCTTTAATGAAAATCACTTTACTCTCTTCTTTTTCCACAGATCGTGGTGCCTGGGACTCCTCGTATTCACTATTTGAGTCACTTTCGCCCTTATCTATCTCACTCAAAATCCTAACCAAACGACTACGCAGGTCTGACAGTTGAGCATTAGACTCAGAAACACGAGCAAGCCTATCAATCACATAATTGGCACGTCGAGTAAGTTTACGCACAAGGTTAAGGTCATTTACGTTACCCGAGCGCAGCTGGTTTTCAAGAAGTTCAACCTTCGAGGTGCAAATCTCAATTTCTGTGGCAGTCACGGGTGATTTAAGGGTGTCACACTTGATGCTTCCACGGCGCATTAATTTGAAGACTTGGCGAATCTGCTTCCTTACTGCATCCGTGGTGTCATTCACATCTGTGGATATACCAAGTAAATCAAGTTCATAAATGATTTCATCCTTATGCATACAGTCTACATATTTTTGGATCGACATTTTGGAAATTTATATTTTAGGTTTAAGTTAAAGCACAATAAATTTCACTAAACGATATTTAAGCTAATTAAGTGTAAAAACTAAACAAATACACCTTAAATTCCATCAAAGGTACATACGAACATGTGCTTTCTAGAAAAATACCGCTAGCGGTCCACGAGTTCTTTGTTCAATGTTCATCTTAAATCTACCCTCTTTATACAAAGATGCGAAAGTAAACTATTTTAACAATTAAGATTAATGTTTTAAACGTTAAATTAAATGTGTATCATTTGAAATAGACCAGCAGCTAAAGGCCAAACGTTGGGAGACACTTTGTAACCTCTTTTTTATGGGGTCACCACCGGCCGCCACAGTCGGTTGGCATAAGACTCTAATTTAAATTAAATAAAACCTCAGGGCGCCTTGCTACTGGTTACTATTCAAAGGAAACACACATTAGGCAATATAACAAATCATTTATTACACTTCACATGGGAAAGTTAAATGTTCACTCAAAGAGATAAGTACATAAGTTTTAGGTAGGTACACTAACCTTGTCCAACAGTTTTACACAAAACACTATACCACCGTTTCTTCAGCTGCAGCAAGGAAGCCGATGTACTCGTGGAAGCATCAGTCAGACATCAAGAAGCTTCACCTCAAACCACCCATGCCACGTATGCTCTGGATGTGGGCAACTTGCTTTTCTCCACCGAAGACCAGGAATATAGTGTATGCGCCGGAAGTAACGTAAATTAAGGACCCCTAATAACAAAATTACGGCCAGATTAAACGTGGTTCTGAGATTAGGTCTCACCAGACTGCTAAGTACGAACAAAAGCGATACTCACATTATCGGGATTTTCTTTAATTCATTTTATGTTGTTATACTGCCATTTTTATTTATAGTGATTTAAAATTAATTCGGCATGTGCGCCTTACTGCGACTTATTTAATTATATTAAATATGGCCGACTTCGCCATCTTTCCTGCAGCTTCTCGGAGCTTGTTAAATTAAAAATGGATGCGCCCGTATGCTTTGGGAGCCACGGAAGAAAAGACACCTCAGCGCACTTGATATCGCCTCGGTGGTGTCCAAATTCCGAACTAATGTGAAATACGTGACGTATATCGTGCTTGATGAGCGAGTTTTATTAACTATCGGAGTAGCTTATAATGAGGCAACGAGTTGCGCGAGACAAATGTTAGATGGCGTTAGTATGTACTTATTGATTTATAATTATAATCACGCAGGATATTCAAAATACAAAAAAAAGTTGTTACAAGACGTGTGATCTTGTACGTGTTTATTAGGCGACTAAAGCAGGACAGATAGCTATGAGACTAAGGATGTGGGAGTGTACAGTAGCATGCAGTAAAGTACATATTACTCACAACATACCGCCCACCAAAAGGACTATTACGTCCTTTTCAAAACTTCACAATAATTGGTACAATTTAATTAACAAATTGACAACATTATAGAGTTTGAGTATCACCGGCAACGCACATAATTTAGTCACAGATCGTTTTACGATAGCACTTCGAGACTTCACACTATACACTCTCGTGAAACCGTCCTCACCAGGATGTTTATCAACGATGCGTCCCAGCGACCACTTTCCAGGAGGTAAGTTTTCTGTCTTAATAAGGACTGTCTCCTATTTTTAAATTCCTCTTCTTTTTTTAGCCATTTCGGTCGTTGTTGCAGCCTTCATTTTTTCATCATTTGTTAATGCTTCTAATTTACTATTTTTTATTTCTTTTTCAGGTACAACTTCTAGGTGTCTTTATTCAAGGTAGTCGTTGATCACCTTTGTATATTCTGTTTTCAGGTTCGGTACTCTTTTAAACCTTCTCCCCAATTGCATGAATCTCTTTGTAGCTATATCTTTTGTATTTCCGTCGAGCACTCGTGGATTCTCTGTTTTAAATGGTGGCTTTACAATGGATCTTCCTTCGTGATTTCGCGTGACTGTTTTTTCATAGATTTCTTCGCATAGCTGCTTTTCTTTTGCAAACTTCCTCGTAGTATTATATCTGTCTCAATTTCCCTTATAGATTTCAGGACATCGTCCATGTCAACCGGATGGTGCATGACGAGGTAAGTATCTTCTCGTGGTTTTGTATCAATTTCTCCAAAAAGAATCCAGCCCAGGTTGGTTCTTTGTGCACATGGTATACCCGGTGGACCTTTGATCAATTCCTGTTGCAGTATACTGGCGTATTCTCTGACCCCTAGCAAGAGGTCTATGGTTCCAGACATATGGTAAGTTGGATCCGCCAGTTGTAATCCTTGTATGTGAGGCCATGGCTGTTTGACAATATCCTCTGTGGGTATCTTCGTGGTCAGCTGTTTCGACATAACATACGCTTGAATCGGTAGGACGAATTTTGTGTCCAAACGTGATTTGATTTGTAGCTGAACCACGTGCTTAATTTCTGTTCTCGTAGAACCCACACCCTTGACATTTCCCTTAACGTGTTGTCTTTCGAGCTTCAACAGTTGAGTCGCCTTTTCGCTTATAAATGATGCTTGGGAACCTTGGTCTATTAGCGCGCGCAGGGGAATGATATGACCTTCGTTGCTTCTTGCTTCCACCACGACAGTCGCTAGTAGTGCTAATCCTTGTCTAGTAGTGAGATGCGGCGCGATGACTGTGTTAGCTTGCACTTCTTCTATATCATCTACAACATGTTGTGTCGAAGCCAGTGGTTGTGAGGGGCTCATGGAGGCCACAGGCTCAGACTGCTTTTGTTGATGCAGAAGAGAGTGATGACGTCGGTGACATATTCTACAGGACACAGGTACTCGACAGTTTGATACTGAATGCCCTGGTACTAGACAGTTGAAACATAAATGTTTGGTCTTGACATACTGTACGATACCGTACATGGCGCGGGCGAGTTTTAGTGCAGTGCGCTAACACGGATAACGGACCTCGGTGAGGCTCGTGGCCGGCAGGTTGTCGGCATCCGTGAACGTCCAGCTCAAATAAAAAAGTGACACGACAACGCAGTGCGTTCATCCAGTGAAGCTTTTCATAGTTTTCCGGCGTTCGGGACGTAGTTTGGGAGCTGTTTGCAGAATCCAGGCAACGCAACGTCACCAGGGGACAAACAAAGGTCGGCGTGCAGTGCACCCGATTTCATCGCGACGGCGTCCAAGGAACAGTCAGGCGAGCCTAGTTACGAACGGGAATCATTTCTGCAGTGCAGAGACCATCATAGATTGTGGTGAGCAGTGCTCACTATTTTCGTCAGGCGGCGTAGTTTCGACGCTCGAGCATTTTTCTGTGTACAGTGTGCATGACTTTAACCGAACTAAACATTGCTTCGGAATAACTATTTAACGTTCGTACTCAAACGGTAAATTTACCAACGTGCAGTGCTCGTAAGTACCAACAACTTTAATCATAAACATTTTACATCGACTTTGTTCGAACATTTAGTGCAGTTTGCGTACATTGTTTGCATTTTTGCAAAGACTTAATCAAAGTGAACTTTAAACCTTGTCGTTAGTATCAAGTGATAGTCTGTTAACATTTAACGTACCTACTTTGGAACCTCCAGAACATTCCACGTCATAGGTAGTGCCCACATATATAAAAAAAAAAGCAATACAACAAATCCATAGTGTACCATTTCGTTGTGCACAAACGAAACGCAGTCTGCAGTACGGCGAGCAGTTTGGCGGAGCCAATCGGAACGTCACGTCGGGAAGCCGTGATTGGTGGTTGCATCGCGCGGCGCTTTAGCGGGTCGCAGGGATTGGTGTATTTATTGTATTGTACATGACTTGAGAAAAATAAGCGAGATTTTGTTGGTCAATCGATTTTGTTCTGCCGACGTTGTATTGTATTGTGTAAAATAATAAACATTGGTTGCGTTAGTGCATAAAAGTGCTAATACTTTGCTGTTCCGGCATTATTAGATTTGGAGCCGGGTATTAAATACCGTCTATACTTAAACTTAAGTGTATCGTCAGAACAAAAAATGTCGGAGGATTTAAAGCGTCTTATAGCGGCCAGGGGGCAATGCAAAGGGTTTATGACGAGGCTTAAGGCTTATATAAGGGAACTGGATCCAGGTAGCTATGATTTATCAATATTCCGGGAGAAAAAAGACAGATTAGAAAAGATTTTTACAGAATACATGGAGTTAAATTTGGAAATTTCTTTGTTAGATACTAGCGATAAGGAAAGCGTTGAGACGGTCGAGGAGGCATACTTTGAGATGGCGGCGTTCTTACACGCGAGAATTGCGCCAATTCCCGAGCCGGTTGCGGCTCCAGTACCTGCGCCATCAGCGCCAGGGTCAGGAATAAACTCACAACGTTTGCCAAGGATTGAAATAAAGAAGTACGGTGGCGAGGTAGGTCAATACCAAGACTTCATTACATTGTACGAAAGTGTCATAAACAAAAACCCTGACTTGTCACAGTGTGACAAGTTCTATTATTTAAGATCGCTTTTAAATGGTGAAGCATTAAATATTATTAAGCATTTGCCTTTAAATAACGACAACTACGAGATAGCTCTTAGGCTACTTTCTGAGCGCTACGACAACAAGCAACAAGTGATAAATTATCACATAGCATCTATGCTTGACCTTCCATGCATAAATAAAGTGTCAGCAGCCGCCATTCGCGACTTGGTCACGACCACAAAGCAACATTTGGGTGCACTTAAGAATATGAATGTGCCAGTGCAGCATTGGGACTTGCTTATCTTGACGGTGCTGCAGCGCAAACTTGACCAATACACGCTTAGGGCATTCCACTTAGAAAAGCAAGGCTTGGAATTGGTGCAATTGCATGATTTGTTTAAATTTCTAGAGGATCGAGCGGCTGCATATGAAACACTTGGCCAGTGTCAAGGTACTGTCCGGCGGAGCAGCTTAGTGGCTGCAACTACTAGCAGTCCTACTAAAGCCACTGCTAAACCTACAAGATGTAAGTACTGTAGTTCTCATTTACATAAGCTGCATCAGTGCCCAGGATTTAAGCTGATAGAAGTAGCGAAGCGTCAGGACTTTGTTAATTCAAGTAAATTATGTAGCATTTGCTTAAATGAGCATCCCGGTAAAAAATGCCTTTTCGGCTTCAAATGTTCAGTTTGTAAAGAGAAACATAATTCTCTATTACATGAGGACAGTGTCCCCAATAAAAGTTCTGCCCATGTGAGCTTGTTATCAAAGGTCAGCGACAATATACTCTTGCCTACTGTTAAGGTAATGTTAGTTAACAAGGACGGCAATCCTATTTATGCTAGGGCAATTTTAGATTCGGCTAGTCAGGTTTCCTTTGCAAAGGCAGACTTGGCCAGGGAGATTAGCTGTACATTCCAGCAATCTGACACAATTATTAGCGGAGTATGTGATGGTCTCACTAAAACAGCACAACAGGCTACATTTAACTTAAATTCAACTGCCAGTGACTTCAACATGTCAGTGACATGCCATGTAGTTAACAACATTACAAGCAAAATGCCACAATTTGTGGTAAATAAAAAGGATCTTGATTTGCCTTCCTATATTAAATTAGCCGACCAAGATTTTCATGTATGTGAGGAGATCAGCATCCTTTTAGGTTGTGACATATTCTTTCAGGTGTTGCTCCGGGATCAGCTGCCGGTGCCCCCCGGAGAGCTGTATCTCCACAACACACGCTTCGGCTACATTGTAGCGGGAAAGGTGAAGAGCAGCACTTCCAGCGCTGCTTCTCATCTTACCTCAGCCTTTTGCTGCAAGCCTGTCGGTAATGATTTAAATCTTAATCCATTAGAGGTGTCAATTTCACGATTCTGGCAAACGGAGAAGGTGCCTGAAATTTATATTGAAGCCAATTCCGAGCATGAGTTAGCGGAACAAATATTTAAGGAATCGGTTGTGCTTGAAAATAATAGATTTCAGGTAGCTTTACCGCTAAAGCAGGATATCAAAGAATTGAGATTGGGTGATTCACTCACATGTGTTTTAAAAAGATTTAAAAGTTTAGAAATTAGACTTGCTAAGGATCCTACTTTGTTCCAAAGTTACAAGGCCTTTATTGATGAATATGTGGAACTAGGTCATGCTGTCCGTATCCCTATTTCTCAGTATGATCTGTACACCCAGGCTTCCTTTTTCCTTCCGCATCACCCGGTTTTCAACCAGAACAGCTCAACCACCCGAATGCGGGTCGTATTTCATGCTAGCATGCCAAGTTTGAGCAAGGTTTCTTTGAATGATGCATTAGTCAATGGTCCTGTTGTGCAAAATGATCTATTCAGCATCCTAATTCTCTTTCGATTATTTAAATATGTTGTAAATTGTGACATACAAAAGATGTTTCGACAAGTTTTAGTGCAACCATCACACCGGCCATTACAAAACATATTATGGAGGGATTCTCCCCATAAAGAAATACAATGCCTGCAGCTTCAGACAATTACGTATGGTTTAAAAAATAGCTCATTCCTCGCTACTCGATGTTTGCTCGAGTTAGTTAATAGGTATAAGGACGATTTTCCCCTGGCTGCAGACGTATTGCTTCACAACACATATGTTGATGACGCGAGTATAGCTTGTAATGATAGAGAACAAGTAATAAAAACTCGCGATGAGTTGATAAATTTATTAAAATTAGGCGGTTTTAGCCTGCACAAATGGTGTGCTAATGATAACTCGCTTTTGTGTGATATCGCATCTGAATGTAAAAGGGAGGGACAAGAAGTCCACTTCTCTGAGAATAAAGACATAGATTTAGTAAGAACATTAGGTCTTAAGTGTAACCTAACTGATGATACTCTCATAATTAGCTGCCCTAAGCAGGAGATAATTCATAATTATACAAAGCGAACGGCTTTAAGCTTCGTTAGCAAAATCTTTGATCCGCTTGGCTTGGCAGGCCCTATTGTGGTTAAGGCTAAGTTATTAATGCAGGCAGTGTGGCTTGCAGACGTTCAGTGGGATTCAACCTTGCCTGAAAAGCTTAACGGAGAATTCAGAGATTTTGCAACCAGCTTACTGACAATGTCAGACATATTTGTACCACGGAATATAGATACACGGAATGCGCACTCCATAGATATTTTCGGATTTGCCGACGGGTCAAATGTCGCTTATGGATGCTGCTTGTATTTAAGAGTCGTCGACAAGAATCGCAGGGTTAGCGTGAATTTGCTATGTTCAAAATCACGTATAAACCCGATTAAGAAACTCTCTACACCTCGCGCAGAGCTTAATAGCGCTTTGTTATTATCAATGCTGGCGCACAAGGTATGTAATATAATAAAGTCGAAATTTGCGGCAAACGTGTATCTATATCTCGACTCGCAAGTAGTACTTGCCTGGTTAAAAATAGAGCCAGTTAAGCTGACTGTTTATGTAGCAAATAGAATTAAAGCTATTCACGAGTTAACTGGAGATTTCTCATGGCATTACATAAACACCGCAGTGAACCCAGCTGATTGTCTGTCTCGCGGAGTAGAGCCGCATCTTTTACAGCGGAATTCACTGTGGTTCCAGGGGCCCGCGCCTTTAAGCGACCCTGATTTCAAGCCAAAGGCTGATGAAAAAATAATGCCACGGGAAATACCAGAGTTAAAAGCTACTCTAGTGAGTGCTGCTCAGAATGATGAGATAGCCGTGTTTAATGACTGTTCTAGTATTAAAAAAAATGAAACGAACCATAGCGTGGTGCTATAGGTTCATAAATAATTGTAAGGCCAGTGTTACACAGGACCCTAATAATAGGAATGTGGGGTGTTTAACACCTCGAGAATTAAAACATGCATTAAATATAATTATAAGATATGAGCAACATGAATGTTTTAGTGATGAGATAAAAGCTTTAAAAGCAATCAAGGTTGTAAAATCAAAGCTCGATGGGTTAAACCCCTTTTTGGACCAGATGAACCTGCTTCGCGTAGGTGGAAGGCTCCAGCATGCAACGCTTCCATACTCACAGAAACACCCTATTATTTTATCAAAAGGTTCAAATATCACGCGCTACATTATTGAGAATGAGCATAGAGTGTTATTGCACGCTGGAGCGAAACTTGTATTAAACAGCTTGCGTTTAATATACCATGTAATGAATGGAATTAGAGAAGTAACACACGTACTTTATAAATGTATTGTTTGTTTCAAGTTGAAAGCGAAGCAAGCCCAGCAGCTAATGGGTTCGCTCCCTTATGATAGGGTTAACGCCTGTAGAGCATTTAAGAAGGTAGGAATTGATTATGGGGGTCCATATACTGTCAAAATGTATCGTGTTAGGAAACCTATCCTGTATAAAGCGTACATCGCATTGTTCGTTTGTTTCACCACAAAGGCTGTCCATATTGAGGTGGTATCGGATCTGACAACAGAGTGTTTCTTGAACGCATTCAAGAGGTTCATTTCGCGTAGAAATAAGCCATCGGTCGTATTTTGCGACAATGCGAGCACGTTTAGGGGCGCTAATAATCAATTAGTTGAATTATACAGATTACAGTCTGCGACAACCCACCAGCAGTCAGTCATAAATCATGCGGCCGAAATGGGAATTGATTTCAAGTTCATACCAAGCTATAGCCCTGTTTTTGGTGGATTGTGGGAGGCTGGAATCAAAAGCGTCAAGCATCATTTGAAACGAGTTGTTGGCACAGCAGTTTTGACATACGAGGAGCTAAACACTGTTGTTATACAGATTGAAGGAATATTAAATTCGCGTCCTCTAACAGCTTTGCCTGCAACTGACCCCACCGAAATGCCTTATTTGACTCCAGCACATTTTTTGACGGGCGATTCACTGATTTCATACCCAGAAGATGATTGTACTCATGTACCAACTAATAGATTGAAATTCTGGCAACAATGTACCCAAATGGTTCAAAGCTTTTGGAAGCAATGGCACAAACAATATCTCATTCAGTTGCAGAATCGGCCAAAATGGCGCTTAGAGAAGAATAATATTAAAGTTGGTGCATTAGTACTATTCAGAGAGGATAATGTGAGTCCTCTGAGGTGGCCATTGGCCAGGGTAGTGGAAGTGTTTCCAGGCCCGGATGGCAAAGTGCGAGCACTTTCCATTAGAAACGGTAAAGGTTCTATAGTTAAAACTAGTATTTATAAGATATCGGTGCTCCCAATTGAGACAGACTAAACATTGGTTTTGGTTTGCATCAATTAAAGCAGGTGTCGGTGGTGTTTTTAGATTGACGATGCAGTTCAATACCTTAATTAAAAAATAATATAATGGTTTGTTTGTATAACTTATAGGCTAATGTTAAAAGGATAGTAGGATTGTCAAAAAGGCAAAATACTCTTAGAATAAGTTTCTTTATTGTCAAAAAGGGCAAAATATTATTAGAATAAGTTTCTTTATTGTCATATTTGCCTTGCTGGGGAATATGTACGATACCGTACATGCACATATACCTACACATGTGAAATGTAGGTAGGAAAATAAAAATGTTAATAAAATTAGTTGATCGTTAACCGCCACACGCAACGCATCCTTGTAATGAACTAGAGAATAGGAGAGTGGAAATACAGATATATTTAAATTGAAGAAGCGCGTTTTCCTTCACCAAGACCTGCGCGATTCACATACTCGATTCTATCTATAGGTTCCATCTTGGTAAATTCTTTGCAGTGACATAATGTATGGCTTTCATTACACATCACACAAATCCTCTCGATGGTAGGTGTGGCAACATGATACGAGTATGTACTACGCTCCTTGATTGACTTTACTTCTCTTGTATATGTTGTAGTATTTGTGAATAGCTCCAGCGTACGAAACTTTGCCTCTAAAAACTCTTTGAAATCACTCCACTTCGGTAAGGGTTCGGAGTCACTCTTGTATGCACGTTCTTCCCAGCTTTTATGCGTTTCTGGATCCAATTTCTGTACCAGCAAAAATATTAGCAATGGATCCCACTCGCCAATAGGAACCTTCAAGTTGTTAATGCTGTGTAGACACTCCGACGTTGTATCTAAGAGCGCTTTAAGTTGAGCAGCTGATTGAGTAGTCATTTTGCGCTGATTAACTAATTTCTTCAAATTATTGTTTAAAATCAATCGTTTGTTGCCATACCTTGTTTTCAGGATCAGCCATGCTTGTTCATAGTTTTCAGACGTAACTTGGATGTGCTTCAGTAAGGACTCGGCTTCGGCAGTAACACTTGTCTTTAAATAGTGTAGCTTCTGTATATCACTCAATGCTTTATTGTTATGCACCAGTGATATGAATAAATCGTTAAACGCAGGCCACTCTTCGTAATTTCCACTGAATGTGCATAACTGTATGCGCGGTAAATGCACAAAGCTGTTTTGTGAACTTGAATTCGTAGCGGATGTCTCCATCGCCGCTTCGTGTACACTGGGTAACATATCCAGCAAATCTCCCCGAAGTGCATTGTATGAATCCTCGTATATAAAGAACTCTTCCTTCAAAAAATACGGCATGACACCCTTTTGTTCCATAGGTGTGACCTTCACTAACTCTTGGTGCGCATTATTGAACGACGTCCAGTATTCATCGGTTATTTTAATACGAGACTCGATGTATCCTCTGGTTAATCTTACTTTAGGGCACTTCTTCAGGTTAATTTGCGTTTTTAGAAACAGTTTACCACCATCTTCAAGCGTGGCGAGTAATTGTTTTTGTGTTTCAGCCATTGTTTACGTTAAAAACACTGCAAGTTCACGTACAAGTCAATAAATCGTCGTTATAACTTTGCGTAATAAAATAATGTTAAACTCATTAGTTAGTTGCACTTGAATAGATGCGCTCGGCTTCTTATCTCTCTGGAATGCGGTTCGCTATTGTTCTCGACGCCGGGCGGCCAGTCTCCGATGCACAGATAATCCGGTTCGATTTCGACCATATGTAGGTTGTATTAAGGTTCACTTTTGCAAATTTGATATTTATTGGATTTAAAGAATTAAAAAGACGTGTGATCTTGTACGTGTTTATTAGGCGACTAAAGCAGGACAGATAGCTATGAGACTAAGGATGTGGAAGTGTACAGTAGCATGCAGTAAAGTACATATTACTCACAACACATCCACTACTTTTAAAATATGGTTATACAGTTTCTTTCTTTTCGTCATTGGACCGATATGGTCAACATGAAGGGTATCCAGGGGCAAATCTCGTTTATCGATAGGATTCATAGGCCAGTTGAGACGATCCGAGAGCTTCGCTCTCAGACTCAATAGTATCTAAGGGCGGAATTACTCTTTTAAATTGATAGATGTTAGCGTTGTGGGTTTCAGGTCCAAATATGAAGGGATTGAAGCTTTCATTCGTTATCATCCTGTTAATTATGTATGTAAATAAGTTAGATATAAATTGCGTTAGATGCTATTCTAGGCTAAAATCAAGACTACAATGAAAAGTGTAGAAAACTCGCGTTTCGTCCAAAATAATTGGTTTAAAACATACTTCAGCATACTAATTCAGTATTGTTGGATTAGTGTATCATTTAATGTGTGCTAGATCTAGATTTATGGATTCATAAATTAGACTACTTAGGTTAATTGCAGGAATGGATCGCTGGCCAGCAAGAAAACGCGTGGACGGACGCGCGAGCTGCAGAGACATTCTACCCGCGAAGTCGAGAAAAGTGCTTATCGATCGGCACTGTGGGGCGAGGAACGCTCCCTGGAAAACGGGCCTTATACCCTTTAGTTAAGGTATATTTTCAGATGAGGAGTCGGATTAGTGGCGTGATCGTGTTAGTATTGGCTATAAATACCCCGGCGGGCCGAGGAGCGTTTCACTTTTCTATGGGACGTCGAAGCGAGATCACGCTGCAGAATACGAGGGCGGCCAGGCTAGGCTGACCTCTGGGCGCGTACTACTTCGAGGCGGAGCAAGGCTGGTCACCGCTGGGCTGCATTACGGCTGTTGCTGAGAGGAATTAGAGTTTGGTAAGGTCGCAAATGCCTTTGCGATCGTCTGGTGAGATTGAATATTTTATTTTAAAGTGTGACTAATCATAGTGAATTCTGGAATTTCTTAGGGAGTAATTATCTTGTGCGCACATTGTCTTGAATTGAGTGATTAATATTTAGGCAATATCTTTCTGCTCGTGAACTGATATGATCTTATATGATCACGTGTGTATTTTGAATATGTGGCGGTCTAATAGGTTTATCACCTAATAAATGCGCTTAAGACATCATCATATTAGAATTCCGTATACTCCCATGAAGTGAAGTGAACACGACTATTTATAGTACATGAATGTTCGCTAAGGAACGGTCCAATGGTAAATAATTCCTAATTGTATACCAGTATCTAGTGGTTAGTTGTAGGTACAAATGAGGGAAATCTTTATTAAAATATGTGCTAATATTATATTGTAATTTATTTATGGCGGAGGAGCTGGCTTGTTACGAGCGTCGAGGGAGATCAGAAGGGGTGGGAGCCCTGGGAACCAGAGAGGCGTTGGGTACGTGTCCCACTATTAAGAAATTAAAATCTGGTGAGTGACCTTTATAATCACTGTATTGAATGATTCTGAAACTTATTAATTTGTTTTTGGGCTATTATCTAACCATTTCAACGTTATCATACTTGTATTTGTGTATCGAAATCTAGTTCTACTGTATATAGTTTGGGGAATATGCTAGATAAAGTACGAGCGGTTTATGTATAGGTTATGAACGGATCTAGGTCATTGGTTAAATAACTGACGATATTACAGGAATGTTGTTTTGTTCTACATATATATTACTAGTTGATTTGTCACTGCGATATGATTGGGTTCCGTGCGCCCCCACGAGATAAAGTGATCAATTATTATACGACAACCTAGCTATAGCAATTGACTCGGTCCGTGGTACGCGTTACACTATGAGGATAGATTGTTAAGATGCGGATAAGCGACAAATATTACCACAAGTTCATATTAATATCCGGTGGTTAGTATAGGTGCTGATGGGTGGTTACTTTACTAGATTAACGCAACTGAATAAAGTAGTTATATACACTCGTGGCTGTGTGCTCGGTGTCGAGACAACCATATCCACAGGGCACATTGAGGACCCTGGCCACACGAGAATTCTCCCGAAAGGGGCTTCTTAGTCAGCAGAGATGTGCCCGCACTAGAGCGCCAGTCATAGATGTGTAGACAGAGTGAGTGGCTGAGAGTCTTCAATCTTGCAAATTGAGGGACCTCACTGGTCGAGCTGCTGTCTTAGTTCTAACAACCCTCTTAACAAGGGTTACGGTTGTGTTGGTTTATGAAGTAATCAGATGTACTTATAGATATATTGTGTGGAATTCCTTGAATGAATGAATCTAGCGTAGTAAATTAGTTATGTACACCTGTGGCCGAGAGCTTAGCGTTGTGGACAACCATATCCAAAGAGCACATTGACGACCCTGACCAATACGAGAATTCGCCCGTTAAGGGGTTTCTTAGTCAGTAGAGATGATGATCGCGCTTAGGCCTCCGTCACGGATGTGTCAACGAAGGTAAGGTTGGTGAGACCTTTCAGTCTTGCAAACTGAAGAGTTTCGCTGGCCAAGCCGTCGTTTTGCTTTAACCGAAGCTTCTTACCGTGAAGCTAGCTATGTTGATTTTACAAGGGAATCCAACACTTTCGCTTTAGTAACGTCAATAATTAAGTAGGTATCTTCTTAGGTGGGGTCGTTATTATCGGGATCTCAACAAAAGTATCGCAGTGGGTTGGTAATTAATTATCATTCGTCAGTTCAACCGTGCATTGTCGTATATTTAACATTGTTCCGACTATAAAGTGCCTTTGAGTTGATTGGGTGAGATTGGTTGCTAAGACACTGTGTTACATCCATTGAGATATTTTGGGGGTGAATTGTATTATAAATAGCTTAGGAAAAGTCAGTACTAATTGGTATTAGATTTGATAGAAATAACGATAGGGTAGGCGGAATCAACAGGTGAGGTGGGATTACTAGCGAGTACGAGCAGCCGCGAGCGAGCGAGAGGCGAGCGCTACAGTTCACTAACAACTCTAAGATTCATCGTTAGGGAGAATCGATATTATACTAGACATTGCGTCATTCATGTACCTGGAAGTAAAACATGTACTAATATTCTATTTCAATAGACTATCATCGCATCATCATCAATATCTTGACTTACGATTATTTTCGTTATTATATCATCGCATCATCATCAATATCTTGACTTACGATTATTTTCGTTATTATATCATCGCATCATCATCAATATCTTGACTTACGATTATTTTCGTTATTATATCATCGCATCATCATCAATATCTTGACTTACGATTATTTTCGTTATTATATCATCGCATCATCATCAATATCTTGACTTCATGATTATTTTCGTTATTATATCATCGCATCATCATCAATATCTTGACTTACGATTATTTTCGTTATTATATCATCGCATCATCATCAATATCTTGACTTACGATTATTTTCGTTATTATATCATCGCATCATCATCAATATCTTGACTTACGATTATTTTCGTTATTATATCATCGCATCATCATCAATATCTTGACTTACGATTATTTTCGTTATTATATCATCGCATCATCATCAATATCTTGACTTACGATTATTTTCGTTATTATATCATCGCATCATCATCAATATCTTGACTTACAATTATTTTCGTTATTATATCATCGCATCATCATCAATATCTTGACTTCATGATTATTTTCATTATTATATCATCGCATCATCATCAATAGAGATCCCATCATGGCCAACACAAGTTGACCACTATTGTATTGCGAGTCTGTTTAAAGGGCGTCACCTACCACATAGCGTAATTTATCACTTCCCACAACTTAGTATAATAAGGAATTTATGCCCACTTTAGCCTCCATAATTGTGCATCACTTAATGAGACTACTGAATTGTAAATTAATTCTAAGGAACTGGTATAATTGTCTTACTTAAGTTATAGGTTCTACTAAAATGGGGTTAATGTACAACTTCAATTAACGTGTAACTTTTTCCCTTTATAGAAATACAAACTTCATACTTCTCGAAAAGGACTGGGTCTACTCGCACAACGCGGGGCCTAACCACTAGACGAAATCACACGCCAAGCCACTTCACCAGCGCGAATCACGTATAGCTTAGGTCTAAATAGGTCTTCGAGGTTAGGTTCCAGAGATAATAAATTCTAGGTTAGATGACGGCATTGTAGGTCTGGAGTCGGACGGTTTTTTATTTGACCGAATCTCTTTCCGTCCGGCAATATCCTAGGAGATGATTTGGTCTGTTAAAGTACTCAAGCTCGATTACTTTAACATAAATAACGAGAGATTCTGTAGCTGTAGGATAGATTTACCTAGACTAGAATAAAACCCAACCTTTCTAGTAGGATCGGCCGGAACTAACTCGGTTTTTCTATTCGCTTTGGTACGAGTTAGTATTTATAGGATCAAAGTGGATATCTAGTACAATCGAGTCTTGATTTTACTGGATTAATTAATCAAAGGTTCTTTAGCTTCAAAACAAACAAAATTAATTTGATATTTCTATGGTAAATAAATGATTTATTTTCTCGCTTACTATCTGTTTAATTTTATTCAATAGCTTTTCCTTCAGGTAGGATTCAATTTTCAGACGACTAGAAGCTTCTCAGGAGCTTCAGCTTTCAGATAGGGGTAATTTAAGTTCAGAATAGGAAAACATAAAAGCAAGCCACTTAAGAGGTTGAATCGTTACATTTTGGTGAGGCCGTGACCAGGATGAAAATAAGGTTTAAATTCACTTTTAGTATCCCGGGTTACTACAGAATAGAGTATTTTCGTTTAAAAAAAAAAAAAAAAAAAGAAAAAATTATAATAAAAGGAAAAATATTTTTTTATTACGTGATTCGCTTGGTGAAAGGGCTAATTAAATTTATTTACAGATCATTCTGTGTGTGGGTTATACAAATAACCCACATTTTGTTGCCGTGGAGTAGATAGAGAGATGGAGTTTGTATTTTTTAATGTTGTGTTGTGTATTATTTTCAGGACTTTCTTTCTTTTATTTTATTTCAAAGAGATTTTCACGCGCGATACGTATGTGAATTGTGTTGTGTATTATTTTCAGGACTTTCTTTCTTTTATTTAATTTCAAAGGGATTTTCACGCGCGGTACGTAGGTGAATTACTAATCAATAAGTTATATCACACTAAACTATGAAAAATATGCATAGAAATAATTTTGTTGTAGACGAAGGGCTAATATTATTTTGACAGAAATTCATTTGGGGGTACACATTTTTATTCCCGACTGTACTTTTCTACATATGTTTACCAACTGCTCATTGAGACGATTCTAACGAGCCCAAACTCGATGGGTTTGTATCATTGTATCACGAAGTTCCTAGGCCCATCTTCCAACCCCAGCATCAGATTAGTTCCTTGTCATCATAACTTTAATTTGTCATGCGATTTATACATATGTGCGAAATTTTAGGCCGAACGGAAGTCAGGAAGTGAGTCTAATCTAAGAATTAAGTAAAAACGTAACAGTACCTAAACACTCTTTTCATCGGACAGTCGTGTCAAAGTAGTGCCTACGCGTAATTTGTATAAAAGGGGGGCAGGAATGTTATGCGGAATGGCCTTACAATCTGCCAATGCCATAGCACAATTAAGTAGGTTCCATATACATCAGGCGGTTGCGGTAGTAGTTATAATAAAGTTTAGGTATAATGCTTTTATTCCAAAATAAAATAAAAATAAAATAAAACGGATCTAGATAACCTCAAGATAGTATTTTGTTAAATTAGCATCTTATGTATTTAGCTACGATTATTTCATCCTTCATATTCAATTGTTGCATTTAAGTTCGCAAGAATAGTGTTGAGGTCATTGACATCTGTCCCGCGGTTGGGCAATTTTTCGTTAAATAGTGGTTAGGAAAGTACCGGTGGATGATTATAGTACCAAGGACTTAGGAACATACTTAAGAACTCATCACATAATAGGGGTTAGAGTTATAGGTAACTTTCGTAAGCTAGGGGAGAAAAGTAGGTACGCGTTATACCTAGTTAGTTGACCTAGTCAAATTGAATCCAATTCTCGGCGTTTACGATAAATCGATCGCTACTAAGTATTGTCCGAAATCTTAAGTACCTATAACCTTGCGGATATTTTCTACGTAATCGTCTTTGTAAAGAAAGTAATTGTAAGAATAGATAAGTAGGTAATTCGCGCGAGTTATATTCATTAACCAGTTAAAATGATAGGAAACTGGAGCGGTTATCTGTTACAAGAAAATGCGCATTCGAATCGGATTAGTTCCGGCTAGAAATTCAAATACCTAAGATCAAAGGTACACTATAATGAACTTTGTTGTTAGGTCATTAAGGTCAAAAGGTAAGCTGTGTGTAGGTATTTAAATGGTTGTCATCGTGAGTCAGTGAACCGGTTGTATGTACGCGTGAGATTTCAATTTTTAATTTCGTAGGTACATAAAACCACTTTGGCAGGGTTAAAATAGTGACAGGGTCGAAGTTAGACAACAAGTCAAGGGCACTTAAATACCTGGCTAACTCCATAGAGGTACATTCCTGACATGGTAGGACTCGCACATTTCCACATAAATACGCGGCCACTCTATCACATTCACTTTATAATGTGCACCAGTTCAATTATCACTGCATTGATTCATGTTTGAATACACACTAAACCACAGTAAAACACCTTAAACTGATTAAATAATAGACCTGAATATGTGAGAATTCGGCTTGTTGAAGCCCGCGCGCAAACTAAAAACAATTTTAAACATCGAACTTGTGGTTGTTCGGGCCGACATCTTGAAATTCTGCAGACATTTGGCGTCGCGCCGTCGGTAGGTAATCGTAAAGATTTTTGGCGGGAAATTGTTGTTTAATTTGATGATAGAGGAGTAATATTAATTAACTATATATCGCGTTCACTAATAATTTGGTGGAATGGGTGAACAATTTTAGGATCATAGGATAAATATTTATGTAATGCATTAAGGTCGGTCTTAAATAAAGAGCGTCGCACGAAAAATATTTTGACACGGAAAATTATGTAGCCAATTAGATGCGTTAATATTGATAGTAACTTTATGATAATAGCATAGTGTAAATTATTTCTAATAACTAGGTAATAATATAGTTGCTTTACTTTTGAGGTGGATAATTCTTTGCTCACGTTTTGTATAGGGGTACAGTTCAAGATGTATTGGCCACTAAATATTAGTCGCAAAATGTTATTTAGTTTATATGTCGGACATGGAAATAAAGCTTAAACGACCACCATTCCTAAATGTATCGCAAGTCGGGTGAGGTATGTTAGCCATGTTGCCACATAAGTATGTGATTTACATGTACTTATACAGAATTTAGGGGTTTCGTGTCGGATGTATTAAAGGAACATAGACAACAAGGAAGTGTCTACTTGGGCTTGATAAACGGTTGTGTCCTCGGCGCGGTCTGATTTCTCTCACGGGCCGGAACTCATATCAACGAATTAAAAATATGGAATTAGTATGCGACAAAATTAGCTTTGTGTGGAGGTTGCGGGCTAAGTATAAGCTAGTTAGAGCCTACATATTTTATATTGGTCAATTCTAATAGGTATGTTAAGTACCTTAAAGCGTCACGCGGGTTTACGTAGGTACAATGTAATGAAAAAGATAATAGATAGATTGCGCCTTACAAAACTTAGCAAAATAAAGTTTTAGACCCATCACACACTGTAGGTATAGCGAATTTCATTGTAATCAGTAGCTTAATTAACGCTAACGTACTTACGAACGTTCGAATTAGAAAATAAGTAAGTAAGTAATAATAGATATATATATATAGATATAAGATTAAGGCGCTATTGTATTAGGTCAACCTGTAAAAATAGTTGCTGTACTGAAATAAATAAATAAAATAAATAAAAAAATAAAATAAAAAAGGTAACACGTGTTGGCAAGCGAATGAAATAAAACGAATTCATTGAATAAGGATATTCCGAAATCCGTCTGTCTGGTTTAGTTACTTCGTGAGTCATAATTATAGAGCGGGGTTTGTGAAGTTTCAGAATAATTTAAATAATTAATTATAATTCCAGTCAAGTTAGGTTTTCATATATATATGCAAAACCAAGCACGCGTGATCTACGGTACGACATTATTAGTTAGCGAATAACTTTGATACTCAGGTTCTGAGGCGCAAGACTTCGCTGATAGGGATTTCCGAATCTCACGGGAGATTCAGCTCTAAGAAAGGGGGGCAGAAGGCTTAGAATCGTAAGACAATGTGTGTAGGACATGAAATTGATTAACCGCAACGCACTTAATTATTAATAAGGTAGTGTTAAAGTCATGGGTTCTATCAATAGGGTTGAATGCAATTTAAATGTAGGTAGGTATAGTAAGTAAATATAGTACGGATCAATTCATTGATAGTTACGTTGATAGTAAAATTTATTACTTACGTATTTTAAACAATGGTTTCAGAATTTGTCAAGTATAAGATGGATAGTTGTCCCAGTCTGATACCGAAAGATTAGAGCTTGTCAGACAAATACCATATATGTACCGGTTCACGTCAGGTTACGAAAGATATTCGCCATGTTTACATTATATGGTAACAGGGCAATTCGGAGAAATTATATTAGTAATACCAAGTTGTGCACGTGTTATTATTATTATGTACTTTAAGGCAGGAGTCGTATATATCGCATGCCACTTTAATTGGTTACCATAGTATGTGATACTGGAGTATGTAAACTAACTGTTCCACCTCTCTAGTCATTGTTGAGGTAATGTGAATTTCGAAATGGGTCGTTAATTTCGCAAGTTATCTTAACAGCGCACTGGACGATTGGTTTGTCCGGCGGGCTATGAATCGCGAGCGTCCGGGTTCGATCCCCGGTACGGAAAAATCTTTTTGTGTTTTTTTATTTTTGCTTTACTAACAATATTGTGGGCTACTACTTTTTAAACCTTTGGGTATTAAATTGAACGAATTTTACAATGTTTGGAGTAAGTTAAGGGTAATTGGGGATACTTATATATTTAGGCGTTTATAGTTTTAACATTATGCGATTTAGGTATTCATCAAATTGTGTATTTGTCTACGACATAGGGTCCGTCTATTTTTTTTCCATGAAGTACCTATGACAAAAATGACTTATCAGTTAATGTAAGAGGTTGTAATTAGGTATTATTTAAGGGTCTGCGGTATAATTTTACGGATTCATAAAATTATCATCGAGGCACTCGCGTAGGTTTATTGAACAGAACGTATGGTTGTTTATAAACGATATTCGTATTAGGGCATATTTCCAAGTTCGGTTACAAAATTAGCGCAAAATAGGTCAGATATTGGTCACGTAGGAAAATTAATCCGACCCGTGGCGGGGACATTTTGATACTAGCGACGAACGCAAGTGATATTTCTCTCATCCATGTAAGAAATAAGTAGTCGGCCGATGGATTAACTGTCGCATGAGTAAGATCGCGGTTGCTTTCCGTTCTTTCGTAACCGTTTAAAAGAGTTTAGTACCTTTACTGAATTCAGTGCTGGATTAAAATAGGCCTTATGGTTTAAAATGGGAAGATTTTAAAGGAAGAAGGTATAAATTACTTACGGTTGATTGACATGACACCCACTAGTTGAGTTCCCAGTAGCAGAATTCATGGTTTCACTAGCTTCACCTTAAAACTAACTAAGTATACATTCTAATGCACAACACTGAATAATGCTCGTATTATGATACGTTGGAAAAGGCCAAAATAGGAGGCAAAACACTCGTTGTTGCACTATACCAGTCAGGCGTAACTGGAGCAATTTATTCCTTCAAATAATAGCAATCTAGACACTAGTTATTAAATTATTTGATTAATTACGACGAATGTTGTTTACAAAATTTGTCTAGCGAGGCCGCGGGAATTTGACATTTGCTGATTTGGGTTAAGATCTGTGGTGAGGCTTTAATGTACGGCCAAGTGGCGTGTTTAAACGGTTGTTACGGTTTAGGAAAAATTAGGAGTTGTGAATATATAAAGCCTGAGCTTACTTAGAGGTGGTAATTTAATTCTAATGGGGTTTTGTCATGTGGAATACGGTGGCGGAATGAAGGGGTTAATTCGGTTTCGAGTCAAATCATTTACGCGTTACAAGAGCATCTTACATTTATAAACTGTGTATCAGGCAAGTGAGGTATTGGAAATTATGTTAATTTTTTTTGACAAGAGAGTTCATATTTACTTAGACGGATTTTCCTTGCCTACTAACATTAAACTAGGACCTTTTATTAGATAGACCTTGCCAGTACGTTGTGTCTAGTTGATAAATCTAATGATTAATTTCCCTGCTCTTAAAGTTATTAAACTATAAATGTGATTAACAGGTCCTACCAATGTCAGAATTCGCGTCGATTTATAAGGGGCCTTTTGTAATTGGGGTTAGCATTGTGATTATAAAATACTCTGATACTACATTATACCCAAATGAGGAATCCTAGTAAGAGTTTGTATTCATACCAAAATTTGTAGACATCCCATTGAAATTGAGTCGCGCATTATGTTGGGTGTACATTATCGTTTGTAGGGCCATTATCGTTTGTATCGCGGGAGGATTAGCGTAGTCGGTTGTCTTTAATCCATTCGGTATGATAGCTTTGCAAGGGTACTACCACAATTTTAGTTAACATCTTAGACGATTAATATCAAAAAATAAATAATAAAAAGTAGAATAAGTAAAGTTATAGTCTGTGTTAAGAATAGTTACGCGATCAACTCACCGCTGGTTCAAATCGCGTGAATGGAACCGTAAGTACTTCGCGTTGTTCGTTTCACACTAGATATTTAAAAAAAAAAAAGGGGGAAATTTAGTACTTTATGCTTGATTCCGTGCTTAAAACTAGAATAGAATAGGCAACTTGTAAGTTTGTAAATAAGGTATTATGTAGTCGAGATCGTAAGGCGTATCTATGCGCTCACGGGAGGTCGTGCGTCGTTAAGGTTAACCGACTTTCAAAAAGGGGAGGGCTCTTAGATGGGTTGTATTTTACTTCTTTAAATCAGGTTGGACGTTAATTAAAGGCGCCTATATAAGTTGTTCAACAACAAATTAGGTACTTGTTATAAAATATTAACAAAATGGTTGGTTGTAGTATGGGAATTTAGGTATTTTTAATGCGTAACATTTATCGTCAGAAATATTTCTAAGTCAATAAATTGTCCAATATGTAGTTCACGATAGATTATACCGGTAGCTATTAAGGTAGATTCGAGATCGCTGCGTTGGGCGTGGCAAAATTAGCACTGACCCCTGGTCTTATATTGATATTGAGAGGTTAGAGATCAGGTTATACTGGCTGTAAGAAATAAATCGATTTGAGTCGAGTCGTTCTGCATTGGCGAATATCAAGGTTGGCGCAATGACCGCGGGATTGTCTCGCTATCAGCTGGGCTGTTATTCTGGGCGTACTAGGGAAGCACCTCACCTCACCTCACCTTTCACCACTAGCGAAAGTAGATCTATACCCGCAGCGCTGAGTCATCGTTGCCATCGTCATCATATTAGCCGGTAGACAGCTACTGTTAGACAGGACTCCTCCAAAGAGTACTAGCGGTTATATCCCAATATTTAGTTGTTATGAATTGCGGAGTCTAGAGATATTTGTACGTGACCTTTTAGGATGACGTAAAATAAGTTACAGGATAACGGGACAAGAATGACTGATAAATTAAGTACTAGACTAGATGGTATAAATTTATAATTCCTTTTTTTGAGTTGGCGGGAAATTTTAATTTTGTTCTTGTCATCCCTTCCTTTCGGAGAAAGTAGGTATACGGCGGATTGACGTCTCATAGGTATAAAGGGGGAATCAGATAACCTGTTGTCGTGCGTGTCAAATTTTAGATACTTAAGTTGAAATTTTAGATCGCGGCTCATCTTGGTTTTAAGGGATTCCTGACGGGTATCATTTTCAAGTTATACGGGAATGCAGGTTCTAGATTTAAGATAAGTTTGGAATCCAGGATGGCTGATAAAATTTTTGAAAGAAAAAATCGGCGCGAGTATCATTTTCGAGTAATGCACGGATGCAGATTTCGAATTTTGGGGCTAAATTTGGAGTTCAATAGGGCAGGGTCGGCTTTGGAGAAGAAGAGGTCGCGGCTACCGTATTCGATTAGCTTGTGATTGTATATTTTGAATTACGATACAGATGTGGGGTAAAGGCGACGGTGTTATGACAGCGTGACGGCAGTTGCAGTTGCGGGAGCGGAATTTCAAGCATCGATTGAATACTAATTATTGAAACTTACAGGTATCTTATGAGAACGAAGAGATGGAGTTCATAATAAAGGGAAGGAAATGGGGCCGTGATCGTCTAGTGGTTAGGACCTTATTATATTACGCAGTTATAATTATTCCGGCTTAAATTTATCTCAAGCATGGAATATGGTTATATATTTTGTCCACATGTTATGCGCTAGGTAGTGCATAAACAACGTTAAATATTTACATGAAATAATCCATTTATTACAGGTATATCTTAAGATGTATGATGCGTTTGTCAATACAATATTGACAATTTATCTGGTATTTACTACATAAATTATAGTATTACGAAAATTTGAGATCCAACTATAAAATTATTTAAGTTGTGAGAATGGGGGGCAGTTATTTAATTAATGACTGATAGGTAAATGGTAAATGGGATATGGCTTAAAATTTTGATATTTACGGGTTACTCTAGGAGGGTTAATTAAGTTTGACTTGCTGTCTTTTATAATCTTCAAACATATGAAGGGCAGGTTAGTTGGCTGTGTGCGAATAGGGCTGTGCGGATCAATTAAAGCAGTAAAATTTTGTTTTGCAAAATAAGTAAAGTAGTAATATTATATTATCACTTTGTTCTACTCTTCATATCATAATTTTCTCGTCTTATAAAGTAAATGTAAATTCTCATAGCATATAACTTGGGAAGAACATTATATATCATTAATGTGGTTGTACTGTCGGATTCCGTTTAGTTGGTCTAAGTCGTGTTTAGGGCAAGGGGATTAATTAGGTTGGGAGGGTATATGTGTGTGTTCGTTGAGTTAAGAGATGTACGAGTCCACGTGAGAGGTAGTGCTGAAAGTGTGATTGTATGATAACAATGGGCTTTTACCGACTGGTCGGAGTTCGCAGTGCAACCTAGGTTTGTTGGTACTGATTGATCTCTCCAAACCATTTTACACCGGTGTTTCCGCAGTTATAGTTTGGTTAGGTTAAAGTCATAAAATGACAAGGTCCTTGTGTGACTAACTGTGGCGACACTATACTCTACAGAAGCTAAGCTGAAAGGCTAAGCTAGTCTTATCTTCGTCCTACACATCTCCTCGTGGCAAGGATACTTCCGACACCATATTCTTCGGGATGATTTGTCAACGAACATTCATTCTGAAACTTAAGTAATAATATTTTAACTTCCATTACTGGGAATTTATCAGGAATTTCCTATTATATGTTAAGTAATTTGCAATGTCAAGATTACAATCTTGCAAGGGTTCAATGAACATGGTTTGTTGAAATTAAATTTAGTAAGGCTGTTATTCTTACACGATGGTGAAGTGTTGCATTTTGTATTTGAGTAATGCAAACGTATTTTATAGTAGTTACGACATTTCTACAGTAAAGCTGGGTGGGGCTTGGACGCATGTAGTCGGATTCTCTATAGGATGTCAAGGCACTTCCTAGAGACCCCACGGGGTTGATGAATGTTACTGTGTGCGACTGGGTCACGTTCGGTATAGAGATAGAGTATCATCGCGAACGACGATTAAAGTTAAAGTTTGTTTGATGTTTTGTCAGTATTATCACTATCGTTATTGGTTTGATGGTGCTGTGAGGACATTGAAGGGATTATTGCAAAATTAACCCAGTAGTTTATGAACAGTTTGCCTCTAGTGTGGAATACAGTCTGAAGTCGGATATCCTAGTCAAGAAGAAACATTCTCCACTGGGTTTGCTTGGTGGTTATCTGTGTACTCAGTGTTCTGCTGTTCGCATGGGGAGTTATTGTAATAACATAAACCGAGATATGTGGTCGAACCTGGATCCTTGGTAGCCAGAAGGTATCTGAGGGTTCGGGGTGTTAGTGCAACATCGTGGTCATTAGGATCTATTGGGCTCACAACCTAGTACTTTGTGCGAATGGGAGTATTCTGGGGAAGTTTTCTAGCGGCGCCGACCGAGATATGTGGTCTAACTTGAGTTTGTAGTGGCCAGGGGGCATCTGTGGGCTCAAGGTGAAGCTAGAAGATAATTATATTGTGTCATCGGCCGAGATATGTGGCCTAACTTGTACTGACGGAAGCCAGAAGGCAACTGGAGGTGCAAGGTGATGCAGTATAGGGGTTTGTATTGCCAGCCGAGATATGTGGCTAAACTTGAGTTTGTGGTGGCCAGGGGGCATCTGTGGACTCAAGGTGGTACCGTAGGGATGGGTATGTGTGTCATCAGCCGAGATATGTGGCTAAACTTGTGCTGACGGAAGCCAGAAGGTGACTGGAGGCACAAGGTGATACAGGGGCTATTCTTCAACGTCCATCACCAAGCAAACGTAGTGGTTAAACATTCACACATCTAAAATACACTTGTTGGAGAGATCGATATATCAACGAATTGAAACTTCCCGAGTTATGGGGTTGGCATTTTTTGCAAATTATAATCATAGATTATTGGTCAGAATTAATTGGGAGAGTTATGTAAATAGACACAGCTAACAAATCTAGCCTTCAGTTAGAGTAATATTATATTTAAATTTGGTATAAAGACAGTAGGTTAACGGAATTATCTACTCAAAGTTATTTTAAAATTCACCATTTATAGGTCGCAATTCCTTGTTTATTGCTTAAGTATGTTTTAGATTGTGATAATGCTTCGCTCAATATCGTAGATTTCTCGCTGTGCATAATCATGGGGCAGAATGAGACGATCCGAGAGCTTCGCTCTCAGACTCAATAGTATCTAAGGGCGGAATTACTCTTTTAAATTGATAGATGTTAGCGTTGTGGGTTTCAGGTCCAAATATGAAGGGATTGAAGCTTTCATTCGTTATCATCCTGTTAATTATGTATGTAAATAAGTTAGATATAAATTGCGTTAGATGCTATTCTAGGCTAAAATCAAGACTACAATGAAAAGTGTAGAAAACTCGCGTTTCGTCCAAAATAATTGGTTTAAAACATACTTCAGCATACTAATTCAGTATTGTTGGATTAGTGTATCATTTAATGTGTGCTAGATCTAGATTTATGGATTCATAAATTAGACTACTTAGGTTAATTGCAGGAATGGATCGCTGGCCAGCAAGAAAACGCGTGGACGGACGCGCGAGCTGCAGAGACATTCTACCCGCGAAGTCGAGAAAAGTGCTTATCGATCGGCACTGTGGGGCGAGGAACGCTCCCTGGAAAACGGGCCTTATACCCTTTAGTTAAGGTATATTTTCAGATGAGGAGTCGGATTAGTGGCGTGATCGTGTTAGTATTGGCTATAAATACCCCGGCGGGCCGAGGAGCGTTTCACTTTTCTATGGGACGTCGAAGCGAGATCACGCTGCAGAATACGAGGGCGGCCAGGCTAGGCTGACCTCTGGGCGCGTACTACTTCGAGGCGGAGCAAGGCTGGTCACCGCTGGGCTGCATTACGGCTGTTGCTGAGAGGAATTAGAGTTTGGTAAGGTCGCAAATGCCTTTGCGATCGTCTGGTGAGATTGAATATTTTATTTTAAAGTGTGACTAATCATAGTGAATTCTGGAATTTCTTAGGGAGTAATTATCTTGTGCGCACATTGTCTTGAATTGAGTGATTAATATTTAGGCAATATCTTTCTGCTCGTGAACTGATATGATCTTATATGATCACGTGTGTATTTTGAATATGTGGCGGTCTAATAGGTTTATCACCTAATAAATGCGCTTAAGACATCATCATATTAGAATTCCGTATACTCCCATGAAGTGAAGTGAACACGACTATTTATAGTACATGAATGTTCGCTAAGGAACGGTCCAATGGTAAATAATTCCTAATTGTATACCAGTATCTAGTGGTTAGTTGTAGGTACAAATGAGGGAAATCTTTATTAAAATATGTGCTAATATTATATTGTAATTTATTTATGGCGGAGGAGCTGGCTTGTTACGAGCGTCGAGGGAGATCAGAAGGGGTGGGAGCCCTGGGAACCAGAGAGGCGTTGGGTACGTGTCCCACTATTAAGAAATTAAAATCTGGTGAGTGACCTTTATAATCACTGTATTGAATGATTCTGAAACTTATTAATTTGTTTTTGGGCTATTATCTAACCATTTCAACGTTATCATACTTGTATTTGTGTATCGAAATCTAGTTCTACTGTATATAGTTTGGGGAATATGCTAGATAAAGTACGAGCGGTTTATGTATAGGTTATGAACGGATCTAGGTCATTGGTTAAATAACTGACGATATTACAGGAATGTTGTTTTGTTCTACATATATATTACTAGTTGATTTGTCACTGCGATATGATTGGGTTCCGTGCGCCCCCACGAGATAAAGTGATCAATTATTATACGACAACCTAGCTATAGCAATTGACTCGGTCCGTGGTACGCGTTACACTATGAGGATAGATTGTTAAGATGCGGATAAGCGACAAATATTACCACAAGTTCATATTAATATCCGGTGGTTAGTATAGGTGCTGATGGGTGGTTACTTTACTAGATTAACGCAACTGAATAAAGTAGTTATATACACTCGTGGCTGTGTGCTCGGTGTCGAGACAACCATATCCACAGGGCACATTGAGGACCCTGGCCACACGAGAATTCTCCCGAAAGGGGCTTCTTAGTCAGCAGAGATGTGCCCGCACTAGAGCGCCAGTCATAGATGTGTAGACAGAGTGAGTGGCTGAGAGTCTTCAATCTTGCAAATTGAGGGACCTCACTGGTCGAGCTGCTGTCTTAGTTCTAACAACCCTCTTAACAAGGGTTACGGTTGTGTTGGTTTATGAAGTAATCAGATGTACTTATAGATATATTGTGTGGAATTCCTTGAATGAATGAATCTAGCGTAGTAAATTAGTTATGTACACCTGTGGCCGAGAGCTTAGCGTTGTGGACAACCATATCCAAAGAGCACATTGACGACCCTGACCAATACGAGAATTCGCCCGTTAAGGGGTTTCTTAGTCAGTAGAGATGATGATCGCGCTTAGGCCTCCGTCACGGATGTGTCAACGAAGGTAAGGTTGGTGAGACCTTTCAGTCTTGCAAACTGAAGAGTTTCGCTGGCCAAGCCGTCGTTTTGCTTTAACCGAAGCTTCTTACCGTGAAGCTAGCTATGTTGATTTTACAAGGGAATCCAACACTTTCGCTTTAGTAACGTCAATAATTAAGTAGGTATCTTCTTAGGTGGGGTCGTTATTATCGGGATCTCAACAAAAGTATCGCAGTGGGTTGGTAATTAATTATCATTCGTCAGTTCAACTGTGCATTGTCGTATATTTAACATTGTTCCGACTATAAAGTGCCTTTGAGTTGATTGGGTGAGATTGGTTGCTAAGACACTGTGTTACATCCATTGAGATATTTTGGGGGTGAATTGTATTATAAATAGCTTAGGAAAAGTCAGTACTAATTGGTATTAGATTTGATAGAAATAACGATAGGGTAGGCGGAATCAACAGGTGAGGTGGGATTACTAGCGAGTACGAGCAGCCGCGAGCGAGCGAGAGGCGAGCGCTACAGTTCACTAACAACTCTAAGATTCATCGTTAGGGAGAATCGATATTATACTAGACATTGCGTCATTCATGTACCTGGAAGTAAAACATGTACTAATATTCTATTTCAATAGACTATCATCGCATCATCATCAATATCTTGACTTACGATTATTTTCGTTATTATATCATCGCATCATCATCAATATCTTGACTTACGATTATTTTCGTTATTATATCATCGCATCATCATCAATATCTTGACTTACGATTATTTTCGTTATTATATCATCGCATCATCATCAATATCTTGACTTACGATTATTTTCGTTATTATATCATCGCATCATCATCAATATCTTGACTTCATGATTATTTTCGTTATTATATCATCGCATCATCATCAATATCTTGACTTACGATTATTTTCGTTATTATATCATCGCATCATCATCAATATCTTGACTTACGATTATTTTCGTTATTATATCATCGCATCATCATCAATATCTTGACTTACGATTATTTTCGTTATTATATCATCGCATCATCATCAATATCTTGACTTACGATTATTTTCGTTATTATATCATCGCATCATCATCAATATCTTGACTTACGATTATTTTCGTTATTATATCATCGCATCATCATCAATATCTTGACTTACAATTATTTTCGTTATTATATCATCGCATCATCATCAATATCTTGACTTCATGATTATTTTCATTATTATATCATCGCATCATCATCAATAGAGATCCCATCATGGCCAACACAAGTTGACCACTATTGTATTGCGAGTCTGTTTAAAGGGCGTCACCTACCACATAGCGTAATTTATCACTTCCCACAACTTAGTATAATAAGGAATTTATGCCCACTTTAGCCTCCATAATTGTGCATCACTTAATGAGACTACTGAATTGTAAATTAATTCTAAGGAACTGGTATAATTGTCTTACTTAAGTTATAGGTTCTACTAAAATGGGGTTAATGTACAACTTCAATTAACGTGTAACTTTTTCCCTTTATAGAAATACAAACTTCATACTTCTCGAAAAGGACTGGGTCTACTCGCACAACGCGGGGCCTAACCACTAGACGAAATCACACGCCAAGCCACTTCACCAGCGCGAATCACGTATAGCTTAGGTCTAAATAGGTCTTCGAGGTTAGGTTCCAGAGATAATAAATTCTAGGTTAGATGACGGCATTGTAGGTCTGGAGTCGGACGGTTTTTTATTTGACCGAATCTCTTTCCGTCCGGCAATATCCTAGGAGATGATTTGGTCTGTTAAAGTACTCAAGCTCGATTACTTTAACATAAATAACGAGAGATTCTGTAGCTGTAGGATAGATTTACCTAGACTAGAATAAAACCCAACCTTTCTAGTAGGATCGGCCGGAACTAACTCGGTTTTTCTATTCGCTTTGGTACGAGTTAGTATTTATAGGATCAAAGTGGATATCTAGTACAATCGAGTCTTGATTTTACTGGATTAATTAATCAAAGGTTCTTTAGCTTCAAAACAAACAAAATTAATTTGATATTTCTATGGTAAATAAATGATTTATTTTCTCGCTTACTATCTGTTTAATTTTATTCAATAGCTTTTCCTTCAGGTAGGATTCAATTTTCAGACGACTAGAAGCTTCTCAGGAGCTTCAGCTTTCAGATAGGGGTAATTTAAGTTCAGAATAGGAAAACATAAAAGCAAGCCACTTAAGAGGTTGAATCGTTACACAGTCCGTAGAGGTTCAAAGCACCCCGGGGTACGTTGCAATTGGTGGTGTAGAAGATTTTTTTTTTAAATATTGTTGACATCGATACAACCGATCAAATATCAAAAATGGTTACACGAGATATCTTGGGACAACTTTTGGCAGCCACAAACTCTCGAAATTTTGAGACTTTTTTTGGTTTCTCACTCGTAGCTTCTATACGATGCATCCTAGCGAAAAGTTACACACTAGTAAATTAAAGAACATGAAATTATGCGTCTAATGAGTACCAATACATACTAATTCGGTTCAGCGACACAGTAGAAAACCATGGTCGAAAATTAGGCTTTCCTCAACTTTGTTGTTATTTCAAGATAGTGGTTTTTAGGCTTCTGCGTTTAAATTTTGAATTTAACTATGGTTTTAGCTCCTCAATTGTAGGAATTTACAGAATCGACAGTCATTTCAGCATAAGTATCATCATAACTGGTAATCGAAGAGCTGGCAGTTTTCTCGTGCAACGCATCAGCATTGCAGTTCAACGAAGAAATACTGCCAGCATGCTCGGTACAATGCCTAGAGGGCATTTTTAGGGTTCCGTAGCCAAAATGGCAAAAACGGAACCCTTATAGTTTCGTCATGA
Source organism: Epinotia brunnichana (assembly GCA_963854355.1). Lineage (NCBI taxonomy): Eukaryota > Metazoa > Arthropoda > Insecta > Lepidoptera > Tortricidae > Epinotia > Epinotia brunnichana. The sequence goes on from OY977944.1 coordinate 31,464,046, forward strand.
CTGCCCGTCAATCCGTCTGTCCGTATGTCACAGGCATTTTACACGAAAACTATAAGGTGTATTTGAATAAAACTTAGAGGATAGGTGTATTTTATTAGCCGCTACGTAATTCTAAAATGAAATGACAAAGAAATATTATTTTAGTGGTGCACTCCATACATATAACTGCAAGTCAAAAAAAAGAAAAACATCGTATGTCCACGTGTGGCACATCAATCGATAGGTCTTTTAAAATAAATATAAGATTTCTCAGCAAGTTTTTCGATTAAGTGAAAATAGTCGGAGACGGAGATAATCGTCTGTCAGTAGAGGTTCAAAGCACGGGGTACTTTGCAAAAGGTGGTGTAGAAGATTTTATTTTGTATGTCATGTAATATGGATACAACCGAGCAAAGATCAAAAATAGTTACACGAAATACCTCGGGACAACTTTTGGCAGCTACAAATCCTGGAAATTTAGTGACTTTCGGGGCGATTATCTCCGACTTCTCGACCATGGTTTTCTACTATGTCGCTGAACTGAATTAATATGTATTGGTACTCATGTTCTTTAATTCCCTAGTGTGTTACTTTTCGCTAGGATGCACCGTATAGAAGCTACGAGTGAGAAACCAAAAAAAGTCCCAGATTTGTGGCTGCCAAAAGTTGTCCCAAGATATCTCGTGTAACCATTTTTGATATTTGCTCGGTTGTATGGATGTAAACAATATTAAAAAACAAAATCTTCTACACCACCTTTTGCAACAAAGATATACTCTACGGACTGGCCTAACAAACCAACCGACCTTGTACATATCCCAATGTCTTTAATTTGGACACTTCTTGAAATTAACTTGCGCCTTTTCTAAAATTTCCAAGCTGTGTCCTTGAAGCGCCATGAGTTTCTCTGTTAGATTCATGTTGTATGCGAACTGTTGTGTGTGTTGTGTGTGTGTTGTATGTTAACTGGCCTTGAATAAAAAGTTTACATGTGATCAAAATGAACATTGCAAGGGCTTCGACTCCAAGCTTTATTTTCAGGTGCTATTTTTCAAAAATGCCTGATCCCTTTTCGACGTTTATATTTTGTGCCACAAAGTTTGACACTTAAATAACGAGTTGCAATAGAAATGGGGTTGCCATTGTAGAAAGTTTCTTATATCCTCCTACCCAAGGGGTAATCACGTAACGTTCCGAACGCGCGTCGGTACAATTTAACTGTCAATTTTCCACATAAAAAGTGACATTTAGACCTACCCGACGTTCGTACAATGCGTTACGTGATCGACCTGCTGAAGTACAAATGACACGAGTTTGACACCGTATTTTCACTTGCATTTATTCTTGACATAGGTATAGTCGAAGTTTTTTAGCCTTGATAATCAATATGAAAAGTGTCCTTACTATTAACATTTTATTTCGCCATGAAATAATTGCACTACTCACGAACCAGTGACGAAGCAACTACCAGTGTTGCCAATAATGCAAAAAAAAACTTGATACTAATAAGGTGCTTTTAATCTCATTTTAGTAGTGGATGCAATTTGTTATCAAAGTCGACCCGCAAATTAAACTAACCCCGTTCTACGGTACTACATAATAATATATCCGGATGATGCGAGGTTATGAGTTTCTTGGCATCTTATTGAAGCGGAAGGAGGAAACTCGAGGATTAATTAATCGATATCGTCTCTGTTAGCACTAAATAATTCCCGGCCCCGATCTTTCACGCTTGGAAGCATCGTACACTAATCTTTTAATCACAAAATGACATCAAGCAATTAAAAGGCGTGCTTACACGGCTTGCCTGGTTGCCTGATAAAAGTCGCTGGTGAGTAATCCAAACGACGTTGTTTTATCATTTCTACATAACTGGTTACTATTTCAGTTACTTAGACTTAGAGATTGATGCTTCTAATTTCTTCTTTGGATGTTTAGATGTTTGTTCCTCCATCACATAAAAACGGCTCAACGGATTTGGATGTAAATTGGTACAGAGGTAGCTCATAATTAGAATCAAATAAGGAATACTTTTTATTCCAATCTTTTTTAAATGAATGAAGTGAACTTTAATTCAACAGTGCAGTGATATACACGCATCAGCTTTTAGCTGCTAGTGTATCAAACAGTTATAATAATAATAAACATTTCCCAAAGAGATGAAATTGAGTATGGACACCACGCGGACGCGAACAAATACCTACTAGTAATAAAATATAAATAACTTGGCATTAGTTTAAGCTGCTGGGTTGACGAAAGAATTTCAGGAATATCAATGCATAAATTTAATTCAAATTTCGTGATAAAAAATGCCAAGAGTCATATTTAATGTAACAAAGAATTCAACTCTCAGCATTTTTCATCACGAAATTTGTGCAAATAATTGATTGATATGCTCGTATGTGTATATGCATATAAATAATAAAATGTATTCGAATAGTTTTATATGCTGCATGTCCTATTTAGATCAATGTGTTGGTCCAAATGTTCCAGAATTCAGTATCACGTTAAATGTGACTAATGTAACAATTGACACAGATGTCAGCACCTTGACAGTTCACCCCTGACAAATCATCAGTCCGTATGTCGCAACACGACACACGACTAAATTAGGCGTAAAATCGATGGCCCACTTACGAATTATCGTGTACACCGGTAATCAAGGTGTACACATAATGGATATGATGTGTAGAGGGGAAGTTCGTGCGCCGATCCGGGTGGGGTTGACAGAAGAAAAATTAGTTTACGCAGAGCTTGTTTTAATAGGGGTGTAGACTCAAAATATATTATTACTTCAAAAGAAAGAAGGCAAAAAAATATGCCTAATAATGAAAATCCCATTCGAATATCTCAAAAAAAATTACGAAGCTGCAACCGTTTCAATGTTGCCTGTTAGAGAGAGAAAACGCTCCGGGATCGTGACGTCACGATCGTCTAGCGTCATAGTAAATGACAATCGTTTAATATAAAGGTGCGTTTTGCGGAAACGGGACAGAACATACCCCTTCTTAAAACTTTGGACGCTTATAACTTTGTGATTATTTAACCTCTTGCGTTGCTTTTTTCTCCATTTGACTACATTTTTAATCCTATTTCGAGAAAATGCAACATTATTGATTATTTAATTTAGTGTCTACATAATAGTTTCAGTAAAATATAGACAAATTTACTAACAGTTTGTTTACGATATGTTGGCGTAGAGATTAATCATTTTGCTGGTTTATAATCACAAAAAAATACAAAGGTCTCAGAATAAAATTCAAATTAATTGATAAAAAGAACTCCATTTATCGGTGTTCTTGTCCTAACTAAATTTCGCTGTAGCATGGGCTGACCCCATTTTATTCTAGCATTTTTCCAATTAGATTCATAGTATTTCCTCAGCTGCTCATCTGATCCCGCAAACAGAACATCTGCTAACCTCACAAGTTTTCCTGTTGGTTAGAACAAAGCCAAGCTTGTTCTATCCACCAGTCTAGAGTTTGCAATCTTTTTGTTGTCTTTATGTGAATCTCCAGTCTCCTTATTTCCTACGCTTATCGCGAGCAGGTTCTTAGGTACACCGTATTTTCTCACTTCTGGTCTTGAAAGCGCCAAAGGATACTTCTGATTCAATAGAATCATGGTTGTGGCCAATGGGTTAGGGACCTTAGTATATCTCGAACTTTTTTCTATCAGTTTTGTGTGATATATTTTCCTTGTTTTTATGATGTCCAGACTTTTCTGTGGGAGTTTCATTATCATCTTTGCTGCCTTGAGAATGATCGATTTTAGTCCGGCATCTTTTTCTTGAGTCTCCATTTTAACGATAATAATTAAAGGATCTGTTCATCCGGTATTGTATTATATTAAAGAATTTATTAAGTTTATTTTTTTTTAATCTTTTCAGCTTTGTTTCTTTATGATTATTTTGTTATGTTAACATAGTTTTTTATGTAAGTATTAATGAACCTCCAGGTCTTTAGATTTATGTCTATTGGTACTTTTTGTGTACCCTTTATATTTTTGTTTACTCGACTGTTTGTGTTCTAAATAAATTAATTAAAAAAAAAAAGATTACAATTAAAAGAAATTACGATTTACCCCCCTTCCCCCACAAGGTGGACTGATGACCTGCTAAAGGTCGCGGGAGTCCACTGGATGCGGGCGGCGCAGAACCGGTCATTTTGGCACTCTTTGGGGGAGTCCTATATCCAGCAGCGGACGTCTTTCGGCTGATATGATGAAAAATGACTAATTCTTAAAATTAATTAAATGTGAGTTACCTACTAACCTGCCTTTTCATAGTTACCTTTTTCTCTTTCAGATAAAATAAAATATCCGTAAAGTTTTCCCCAGTAACAATCGACAGTACGAATATTTAAAATTGGCATCTACTATCTTAATTAAGCTCTTCCTTGACATAATAAACTTCTGTTTTATTTCAAATACCTATAATTGACAAAGGCTTAGTAACAGTTTGACTCAAATGTAATAAAAACGAACCAATTGAGACGGCTGTAGCAAATATAGGGCAGGAGTTTCTGAAGGCTGCCATCTTTCCCAAATTATGTCGAGTTCTGACTGCGCGGACGACTGAGCACTTGTTAATTTTAATTAAAACAAAAGTCGTGACGTCTGCCGGTTGGAATTATCTATTTGGGCACGGACGAACTTTGTGGTGCTAGCTTATGCTAGGGTGGTGCAAATGTTCTGTTTTAGTGTTGCGAATGTTGAATCAAATCGGGTCTGGCGGTTCCTTTTTGTACACTCAGCGTCAAATACTTTATAGCAACCAAACTAGTCAAATAGTTCGGTACACCATATATTTAGTATGGTGTACCGATTATTTCTCTATTCTACAAATTTTTGATAATTCACAAAAAAAAATAAAAAACGTGTCTATATCTGAAATTTGAAGTCCAATTATTATAACGATATTTCGTTCATTGTTTGGTTTTTAATGGTTTGAAATATGCGATATCAATTTTTGTATTACCTAATTTTTGAATTATCCGGAAAATTAGACTTTGAAGTTCTGTTACTGATTGGCTTTCGATGGTTTTATTTTTTAGGAATTCGAATTGTCGTTGGTAGATGCAATTTTTTCTGGATTGTTTGAGGATGGATTGTTAAAAAAAAACTGTAAGGTAAACGTTCCAGTGCTTAACACATACCTGATACTACAACTTCAATTTTAATTAATTATAATACTGGTGAACAATAGGTGCCATACATATACGGGGTGGGCTGTGTAACAGGAGCAAATATTCAAAAGAACGCTTCCTTAGTAATCCCTTGTCTCATTTGCTTAATTTTTTTTTAATTCGGAGAAGTTTTGATCTAAAGTTATGACCTCTAAGTAATGTACGTATCTTGACACCACGAGATCATAGCACAGCAGTCAATGCAGATTTTGAGTTAACATCATCTAGTCATCGTTTTTACATTTTTGTTTTAAAAAGATATTTTTGTGGATTTTTTTTTGTGTTATTAAAAAAAAAGTAACATGATTTCAGAAGAGTAAAAAAATACACGTATACTTATTTTGAAGAAAAAAAGATAAAAAATATATAACCTACCGTTTTATTTTTCAAAAATCACTTTATAAGAAAAAAATATTAAAACAAAAAAAGCTTTAAAGAAAATAAAACTAAAAGAAAACATTAAAAAGAGAAAAAAAAACATTTGAATAATAAAAATAAAAAACATTAAAAAAGAACATTAAAAAACGTTAAAACAATAAAAGTAAAAATCAGATGGGCGTAAATTGTCCTGTTCTTAAATTAACTGTTTTTTAATTAAATTTGGAGCCAGTGAAATTAAAATATTTATAAATGAGCGTTATAGTAGTCAAAATATTAAAAAAAAACAAAAAATTGCATTTACAAAGCAATGTCTTATAAAGTTAAAATAAAAATTAATTTTTGAAACAAATTAAATAATAACAATGATAATAGATTATAAACAATAATTAAGGAGAAAGATAAACCTAATATTAACGAAATAACATAATGTCAAACACAATCCAAATCTTTTTTAACACTATAAAGTTGTTAGCATATTTCTCATTGAATTCAGAATGAACTCACAAATGATCAAAATATATACCCTAGTTTTCTTGCAAGGCTCATATCAACACTGTCTTTTTCCCGACACGTCCTTTTGTTTTATTCAGTTTGCTATGTCTTTTTCATCCTACAAATGGCGAACTCGCAGTTACTAACAACTGACACTGTCTAACATCGTAATACAATATAAGATACAAAATGGCAGCCGGAACTTCTACAACGCTTCCTCGAACTCTGTTTTAGGAGAAATTAATTAAGAGACCTAACTAATATCATCAAGGCCAGATGTAGCTAAATTTAGAATTTTCGGGCGTCGGGCACAATTTATTGCACTACTTAACCCCTAAAGTGGAGTAATGAGTTTGGTTAATATTTGTGAAGATGGTAGGATGTTATGGCGCTTTGTGTCTCACCGTCGGAATAACTTAAGTCTAATTTCAAATTCTAGAGAAGTTTCCAGAAAATTAATAAAAATGGGACATTACACCTTAGGCACATCATTCTTGGTGAATATCTTTTGTTTAATTAAGTTGTCATAGGGTTTTACATTCTTTGCCATAACATAAGTCATAACACCAGAATTGGAGGACAGGGACCTGGTTACAATTCAAAAAAGTTGCACGATATCAGAACACTATAGATTGACTAAATAATATATAAATATCAGAGCGTTGTTTAAGCATACAGGGTGACAGGTGTGACATCCGCTATAGACAAAAATAATATATATTATAAGAAAATTTCAACAGATCTTAGCTCACACAACTGGAACTGAGAAAGTTCCAGCTATTATGAATTAATTTGTGCCGACCAAATCAACAGAAGAAAACATTATCATCTGTCATAGAAGAAGTGAGGACTATTTTTAGTTTATATTGTCTCTCTCTGAACTCTGTGTTCCTACAAGAATAGGATCAGAATGGTTTTACTGACTTACTTGATGCTCGTGTTTAATCTGCCGTAAACACCAAGTTATCTTTCCCGCAAATATCCCGCATGTATGCTGTTTGAACTACTCGCATATACACTACAAGTAGCCCATTTACTAAATATTTTAATCCCCGCATGTCATTGTTAGTTAAAATTACTCTAACGCCAACTTTTATAAATGGCCTTTTAAACGACCAACTGCAAGGGGATTTAGACGAAACCCAAATTTTCTCACGTAATACGTCAGCTCATTCATATATTTTGTTGTTGGTATCCTAAGGCACTCCAGAGGTGTAAGGCCTTTATACGCTCGCGCCACGCTTTGCTGCCCACGGTGACGTCATTGGCCTCGCTTCAGCTCAGTCCAAATACTCTCAGCTCACTCTCAACTGATCGCCGCACAGGGCTGTTGGCTGTTATTCATATATATATATATGTTCTGAACTACTGTCGGTTATTGTTATAACTAGTGTTAAGACGGTTGAGCCACTAGATAACTACCTGTGCCAGGTCCACACTGAAGTACCAGATTTTTCATTCACCCGTTTTAAAATGTGCCTTTGACCCGACTTCACTAATATTTTTCCGCCGTGGCCAATTTCAATAAAACTAAAAAAACTTCGTAATTGTACTTGGTGCTGCCGTATTATCTTCTTTAGGCTCCATAATTTATTTTATTTCACAAATATGTTCAAAGATAACATATGCGTTATGCGTATTAAAACAATCAATAATTTCAATGTCAATTGGTGTTGTAAATTGCTCGTATGCAAACCTCTTCATGTTTGAATAAGGTTTAATTCAAGTTTTGAGAATGTATAGTTTAATAACTTAAAGCTTTTATATGGAAAAAGGTTTGTTTTTTTAAGTCGATGTTAAAGGAGACTGTACAAATATGTGACAAGTCTGGTTATTTTCACCAAAATTAAAAAAAAATTGAAAATATGGGGAATAGAAAAAATATATTTTATGAAAAGATGACCATGGAAAATAAAATATTGCTAAAAATGGCACTAGGAAAATATGGGAACGAAATAATTGCCACCAAGAAAAATTGATGTTCGGAAATTATGGGCGGGCTGGGCTACACTCGTTCAATATGATCTATATTTTTTAATTATTCAGAATTATATTTAAAACTAGCTGTGCCCGTGGCTCCTACCGCAACGAATTCGCCTTCCTCTTTGGAAAATAAGATAGCCTATGTATGGTATTTAATTGGAGATGCTGTTGACTTACCTACCGAATCCCATTAAAAATATAGAACAATTATCTCTTTTCAAAAAACACCTGAAAACATTCTTGATTAACAAATGCTATTACAATTTAAATGACTATTTTAACGATAAACACAATGAGTAATATTTTGATAGCAATCTCCCTTAGTTTAAAATATGTTAAATTATAAGCATGTTAGTTTTAAGTATGTTACTGTGACCTTCAGAGAATCACATGGATACCTAGCTATTAAGTACTTTATAATATTGCTGTGCCCTAACGGGGTTTACGCTGGAACATGTAATTATTAATAAAATCTTGTAATACCCATAAATGCAATAAAAGTCCTATATAATATACGTGATTACCTAAGTGTCGATTTGCGTGTCGACCTATGTGAATCGCTTATATTATCTAGGTTAAACTATTGTGATGTCGTGTATGACGGGTGCATTACTGGTCGTTCCAAGAGGCTCATACAACGAGTGCAGAACGCATGTGCTCGTTTTTGTTTCCGAGTCCCTCCCCGGTCCCACATCACTCCATACTTGAACGCCGCTAACTTGCTTAACATGTCTGCACGCCGAGGCCTGCGCCTTACCACTCTGCTTTTCGGGGTGGTAAGGCACGAAACCCCATCTTACCTTTTCCATAAACTGGTATGGTCAAAGAGTGCGCGCAGATTCAAGGCAATGGCCATAATACCTATGCACCGAACCGCTGCTTTCCGAGGTAGCTTCAAGTTCGCGGCGTCTAAGTGCTGGAATGATATCCCTCCCCCTATCCAAGGGGCGCTTAGCAGATACACCTTTAAGCGTAAGCTTAAAGGCTATTTGTTGACGCTCCAAAAATCCTAATCCTAATCCTGCACTTTTTACAGCAAAAAATATGCCAATTGCAAATTTTTATCTACTTTTTGTTTTAAGTTTAATAGTAAAATTTACTTTAATGTGTTACGTAGTTATTATTTTATTAAAGCTGCATGTAGGTAGCGCTTTATGTATTATCTCACTATGTATTTATGTTTATTTCTCTCTCTCGCCTTTCACAATTAATTATATAGTTGTGTAATTATAATTGTATGACGTTTCCGTGAGTCACCAACGGCGCTGGCTGAAAATCAGCGCTGTAGGTGTCTGACTGACACCTCAGCATAATGCTGAGCCAGTGTCCGGTTCACTGCCACAGAGACACACTTGTTACATGTTTTTTTACTGTTATTTTTATTTATTTTTGCTTAATATGTGTGTCCTGTGTGTTAGTGAATAAATGTATCTTTCTTTCTTTTCTTTCTTTCTTTCTATGTATAGGTATATATAACTTATACCTTTATTGTTTTTCACCATCTGTACAGTCAGCATCATAAATATGTATACATTTACGAACGTATGTCGGTGGAATAAAGTTGAAAATTGGATACATATATTTGGAGCTGTACATTTATTTTCTATTTATTATCATTAAGTGGAAACAACCCGATGGATGAATAACTTCAATATTAATTTCTAAACTTTTAAAAAGCGGATAACACAACGAAAATCTATTTTTCAAAGCAAAAATATTCAAAACATCGTTAAGACCGCACAAAGAAAAATCTGTCCATCCTTTTCGCGCCATTAGATAATTGCTCGAGTGCGAAGATAAAGCGAGTATGTAACACGCGCCATTGGCTGGGAAAGATACCGTTTATTGTTATTGGAATTTTAGGTTATGTTTTTATTCCCAATTTGAACAAAGTTGAAAAGGGGATTGAAATTTAGGTATATGAATTTCAAATGTCCAAATTAATACGGTCCGACGATGGGTAATAAACTTTTAAAATTTCACAGGATTACTGTACAGTCGCCATCACATACATCGGAGCAAACAAGCACGTCACAAACATCGGAACACACCTCTATTTTCAAGGCATTAGGGTGCATGTGCCGATATTTTTGAACACCTATAGTGTACCTATGTATGTGATGGCGACTGTACCTATTGGTTTTTACAAAAAAGGTGTGTACGGGTTTTGAAAGAGTCATCAAAGCTGACTGACTTTCAGCTAAGCGCATGCGAGTCTCCTGGAAGTTCTCATAGGCTACGGTAACCGCGTAAAATATAAACAAAAAACGTTATTTAGGACCAACCTGGGATCATGGTGTCAGTAACAATTGTATTACTAATTACTTAAAGTTAGTACATCACACTAGCTTAGCATGAAGTGGGCATACACATTATTGACATTGATTTGTATTTGTTTTATTGTTAAAAGGACCCTTTTACTGTTTTTGATCGGTAAAAGCTGGACCGAATGTTCGGCTGTATCTCCGCAGGTATTAATTTACGTTTATGTGACGTTAACGTCTGTGGGTGAATATGAGACCTACAATTCCCGATTCCTTTATGATTGATATATTATTATAGTGTAACCCCCGCTCACAACACAGCGAGTGTGCGAAATATCTTGAAGTCAAAATGATGCGAAATGAGTATCAGAATAGATCCTGTCCTACTAAACCATTATATTGGGTATTAGACTTGAGTGCCCGCTCGAGTTGGTACACTTTACACTGCATCTATTTACAATCTTAAGCAAAAAGTCTTAATGTCGGAGAAAAAGAGTTTCATATTGACATATTACTTCTTTACCAAGAACAGCCTGGGTTTAATTTTGGGTGCTTAATGCTTATTGACTTAGCCCACAATCTAATTTTCTAGGAATCCTTTATTAAATTCGGTAAGTTATTGCAGAATTCCGGCTGTAACCAAATAATTAGCAGGTTTATCTCGGGTCCACGGATTCCTGGCTTTCAGAATATCTCGCCGAGATTACGGTGAGACGTCTTCAGATACATGCTAGGTTTAAATCAGGGTACAAGAGTCAAGTCAAACTTATATACAGTTTTGACTTTTTTTTGTCATCATATTCAGGTTTACTTATTTTAAGTACGTTTAAATTGTAATAAACCTATTCTACACAATTGTGATTTTATACCTTGTTGGGTTAGTTAGTCGTGTTTTTGTTGACAATGACCTCCTTATTTAAAAGAACTGGTAATTTTTGACCCTATGACCCATCAAATGCGCAAGTTAAGGTAAATGTCCTAATGCTCGACACTTTAATGCCTAATATTTGACACCTCTATTGTTTTGACAGTGTCATGCATTAGGCCAGTGTCGGGCACTGGGACGTTTACTTTATATACACATTATCCACGGTCTACTTACAAAGCTGACTGCTGGCAGATGGAAGTCGACTTGAAAATTTTCTTGTATTTTTGTCGCTAACCGCTTGCACTCAGACCAAACTATGAAGATTTAGAATTTAAATTATTTACGGCACGGCGACTTGATTCACAGTTCTGATTAAGACGAAATTCGCGCCTGCCGTCGTTATGTCATTACTTAATTATTAGCTTTACTGACGGTTCCATTAATTAATATTAATTATCAGCGCGCGTTTGAATGTATGGGAGCACACGTCATCATTTTAGAGTGAGTGTGTCACACTCAGACTCTTGTTATGTTCCATTGAGCTTCGTTTTTGACGTGGTTAACGTCTTATAAATCGATGAATAACCGGCAGCACGCACGAAAAATGATGATTCATTGTCCCGTTCCGCCCGAGCCCAGCGTTCGGCTTAATGACGTTTTCACGTAAAATTATCGTCCGTAAACCGACTTTATAGACAACCAATTTTTTGTTTGGATCGCCATTTTCATGTTTTATTTAGTGGAGATCTTCTTTGTTCCTCGTTCCCATTTTTGACTGCCACAAAGGTGAAAAACAAGCTTATGGCTTTCTTGATCGTACATTCACTGTTGCCTTTGAGAGCTTTTAGGGGAGTCAGAAGTGCGTTACTGACACTTTAATCCCATTTACAATCCCTGTCATAAATTGAAATGAGAATAATATTTGCCGATTACGAACTCACGAATGAAATCGAGCTCCAGGACTTGAGCTCGGTTGAATCTGATGTAATGGTGTCCCTTGTCAACGTTTTATTCGTCGCTTTCGTCCTGAATTTGAACCTCTTTCACATATAAATCATGCTTCCATATTCTTCCCGCATTCCTTCTCAAACTTAATAGTCGCGCGGAACATATTTAAATGGGAGTTTAATCAAAAGTGACGAAGACATGTAAACTTAAAATTAAATAAATGAATATGTATTTAATGCAAAAATGTTAATAATGTTGTTATTGTATGCATGTTAGTATTAAGTTTTGTGTGTCCTTACAGGGCGTCATGGTCTGACCTGAATACTGAATGTAACACCTTAATTGCAATGTACATGGCTTTACAAATGAATAAAGAATAAATAATAAAGAACTTCCAAGACTTTCACAAGTATAAATAGTACCACATGAAATGAGACGATAAAGAAACTTACCCACCCATCGCCATTGCCCGTATTCCGCAGCCCGCCATATTTGCATCAGTTCCAGTGGCCTTATACTTACCCAAAGATCACAACTACTTACAACCTCCCACCATAATAAGACGTTTTGTTAGCTATTTCGGTATTGTATGCGCCGGGCATTATTATGTAAACCGGCCCCTGGCGAGGGTTCTGGAAGGAATATATTCGACTACCGTAGGTTCAAAGGGCGTAAGGGACCAATTGGCGAAAATGAGTTATGAATGCAGTCATATTCAGTTTTTTTTTCTCTATCGATTGGTGTATATAACGTCGCGATAGCTTTAAAAAAGTGTCCGTTACGACAATGAAAAAAGGTGCAATAGAACCCGTTTTTGTAATACATTTTGCTGTATCAACTAAAATAAAAAATATTTGTGGCACATTTTGACGTAACTCTCACTTTATCTACGTTACAGCATTTTGCACATATACAATCATAAATGCATTTGGTCGTAACGCTCACTTGATCCTACGTTACAGCATTTTGCACATATACAATCATTGATGCATTTTGGCGTAACTCCCACTTGATGTACGTTACAGCATTTTGCACATATATAATCATTTATGCATTTTGGCGTAACTCCCACTTGGTGTACGTTACAGCATTTTGCACATATATACTCATTGATGCATTTTAGCGTAACTCCCACTTGATGTACGTTACAGCATTTTGCACATATATAATCATTTATGCATTTTGGCGTAACTCCCACTTAATGTACGTTACAGTATTTTGCACATATATAATCATTGATGCATTTTAGCGTAACTCCCACTTGATGTACGTTACAGCATTTTGCACATATATAATCATTGATGCATTTTGGCGTTTCTCTCATTTTATGTACGATACACCCTTTTACATCCCCGAATTCACACAGGACTGTCCGTTACGCCAAAACAGTTTTATTTTATCTAATAGTCGAAGCCTGATACGCTAATTTGTCATGGACTTTTACTAGCACTTTGATCATAGAGTTTACTTCCTCTTACGCTAGTCTCATCATATTACAATGAAAGGGACAACACCATTGCTAAAATAGGAGCGCGGGGGTGCGGTGCGGTGCGCGGACGCAGGCGAGGCGCCGTGACCGTGAGACAGGTTTACGCTTGTTTATGTTTAGTGCAAATTTGGTCACCTTGTGGGCATGTACGTAATTGATATTACATGCACGTTATTGACATAATGGTTTGGTACCTATAATTGTGTAGTTGGTGAATAAAACAATGAATGACGACAGTGCTCATACTGCTCATTTGCAAGCTCTTAGTGCAAGACGAAGCCAGTTATTACGAGATCGTAATAAATTATTGAGGTAAGTTCTTAGAATAATCATACTAATATTATAAATGCGAAAGTTTGGATCTATGTTTAGATGTTTGGATGTTTGTTATTCAATCACGCTTAAACGGCTCAACCGATTTGGATGAAATTTTGCACGAAGGTTGTTTATAGCCTGGTTTAAAATATAGGATAGTTTAAAATATAGGATGGTTTTTACGCGGGTCCACGCCACATCTTTATATCTATTTTATTTGATCCTTTTGTGAATAACTGTATCACAGACGAGTAATGTGGTGTTTTTGGCACGATAATTATGACAACGATGATAATTAATTGTTTATAACAAAAAATACATGAAGTTTTCAGAAATTATCTATCACATTTCTAAGTTTAATCTATATAACTTAACTTGTTTATATAATATAAGTGTTCGCATAACAATATTTATTTATTAATTTTCTATTATTTTACTTATCACACATGATCTTCTTCAGGGTACATCGGAAAAAAGACCAAGACTAAAGAAGAATTCGAGCCTAAATCATTAAGAAGCACTAAAGAGCAGTCTCAAAAAGGTAAGGGATGTGGGAAAGTTTCTAAGGGAAAAGAAGAGCCCAAGCGGGCGTACGTAGGGATCTAACTGAAAAGGACAAAGGGAAAGAAAGAAAAAAAGACACTAACGGCCCGTTAGAATTAGTGCAGTCAGGTACGGATAAGCAGCCGGATATTAAACCTCTGTACAAAGAACAACTGAAAATTGCTTACCAAAAATATTTGGATTTAAAAAATTATGTGACAACGGTACGATACCGAAACGTTTTCATTTGGAATATATGTCGCTGCCTTACTCCGAAAAAGTAATAGCGACTTTAGCAGACACAGACGAGGAGGATGATGATGAAATCGTTGACAATTAATGATTGATTAATACCGAGTATTTATTTCCTGTTAAAGAAGTCTTTTTTTTCACGTTAAGTTGTCGTGACTATTTTTGTTTGTTTTCCTTTATATTATTAAGCAGCATTTAACATTGGAGAGTTTTGTTATCTAAATGAATGATTTTATCGATCTCATTAAGTTTTTTTTGTTTTGTTAAAAGGGTTTAAGTTTTCACGTTAAGTTGTCGTGACTATTTTTGTTTGTTTTCCTTAATATTAATTAAGCAGCATTTAACATTGGAGAGTATTGTTATCTACATGACTGATTATATCGATCTCATTAAGTTTTTTTTTGTTTAAGAGTCCGCAGTAAGCTCGATTCTCCATACAAACGTAGTTACGCTCTCATTGTAAAACTACGTGTTAGATTGTAACGAAACTTGCATGTACAATGACATGAGGTATATCTATGTCTGAATTTAGTTTATAGAGCTTCAGACACCATAGTAAAAAAAATACAGCGGATTTAAGTTTTTCATACAAAACTTGTTTTTGCTGTATTTCGTTTGTTTTATAAACTGAAGCCATATAAACTAACTTCAGACATAGATATACCTCATATCATTATACATGCAAAGTTTCGTTACAATCCAACACGTAGTTTTAAAATGAGAGCGTAACTACGTTTGTATGGGAAGGTGGAATTCGGCCGAGCTTACTGGGGACTCTTATTAACAAAAAGGGTTTAGTCTTTAAGTGATTATCTCAGTGCCATGCCCTTAGACAAAGAGTAGATTTTATTTTAAATAGGTACTTAACCTAGAAAGAAAATTATTTGCGAAGTTAAGATAGGAAGTTATTATGTTGATCTTAATAAATAATTAAACTACAAGAAAACCTTTGTTTCACTTATTCATACAAACTTCCTGTAATCCTCAATGAAATATCAGCAAATCCCAGTGCAAGTCACTAGTTACATAGTTGAGACATGGCTAGTTTTACGTCAAGTTGACATTTAGGAAGATTTTTTTGGTACGATACGACCTTCTGACATATTGGTTAAACGGAAACATTGTGAAGTAACGGACAAGTGTATTGAAAAACGGGTTTTTTTTTGTCGTAAGGGACACACATTTTTGTAATTAAGAACCGTGTGCTAAATCCATTTACATGATCTAAAAGAGCTTAAAAAACAGTAAATAAGTCACTAACAAGCATGTTAATGTGTAAAGGAACAAAAAAGTTACGATTTTTTTTCTCGAATCGAAACAGTTTTTTGGCTCTCCTGAAAAATGACGATTTGTCCCTTACGCCCTTTGAACCTACGGTAGTCGAATTATGTATAATCCCGGACTGGTCATATTCCAAGTAAGCGGGGAATGTTGTTGAGGTGAAACTTGGAAAAATTACTTAAAGCGTAATGTAAATTTGAAAAGCAATTTTTACGTATGTATGTGAATAATTACCAAAGCTTACAATACACGTTTTATATGCTACCCGATCATAATATTAACAGTCATATTACTCCAGGAAAACTACGGTTTTGAACAACATACATTTATTTGTTCTGTTTATTTAATTTCAAAATGTTATTCTTAGAATGTATTCAAGAATCACACAAATTTTCCACACGGAAATAATCATATAGATTTAAATGAATAAGTCATTGTCTGTTTTGAATGATTAATCTAGAATAGTATAGAGCAAATGTAAACCAAAATAAAGATTGAAACATTTATTCATATTTTTTCCGACTTTTCAGGAGCAAATTGAGTTAAGTATATATTTTTTGGTGTCTGACATTTTGTTAGGTTTTGTCTTAAGGGTAATTTTTATTGACTTTTTATTTATTTAACCAAAATAATTATACAGCTTATGTATATGCACACATCTTCGCCAATCTGCATGGCAGTTTGTTCCTGTAGTTAACTTGTTGCACCCGAGTTAATTCACCTGGGGTAATTAAGAACACTAAAAGTACCCATAGTTAATTCACCTGTCAAATTTACTACATGTTTAAAGTAAACTTAATACCCCTGAGGTGAATTAGGTTCACTGACAGTATACTTAATGCACTCGCGACCAACCACGGGTGAATTTAGTATACGGAAAGTACACCTGATGCACTCGTGTCCAACCACTGGTGAATTAAGTTAACTGAATGTCTACCTTATTCACTCGTGACCTGCTAACGGTTCATTAGGTATACTTTTTTGTCAACTTTATTCCCCTGATCAGTAAATTAGGTTGTCTTATCTCAGAGTGGCCTTTGTGCCCTTGACTTGTTGCCCCAGCCGCAGGTCCATTAAGTATAATTCAAGGTTTTTTTTCCCTTATAGGTGCTTTGTTTTGACTAAAAGTGGACCTTGTGCCCTCGAATTCAGTTAAGGGTGTATTACCTAACCCTGTTAGGTGAATTAGGTTGATTGAAAGTTGATGTTTTCCCTCAAATTCAGTAAAGGGTTCATTAGGTATACATTTAGTCAACTTTATTCCCCTGAGGAAGAATATGGTGGACTGAAAGTGGACTTTGTGCCCTCGAATCCAGCCTAGGATTGCATTAGGTATAAATTTTGACAACTTTGTTCCCCTAATAGGTGAATTAGGTTGACTGAAAGTGGACTTTGTGCCCTTGAATCTAGCCTCAGGTGCATTAAGTATACATTTAGTCAACATTATTCCCCTGATAGGTGAATTAAGTTGACTGAAAGTGGACTTTGTGCCCTCGTGGACTTTTTGTCGACCTTTGAAGTAAACTTATAGCACCAGCATTAAGTGACGGGGCTTCTCAAAGATTTCAAAAGTCTGCAGACCTTCAGACCAGTAGGTAACCGAGCAATATTGGATAATTCATGGACTTTACTGGTGCAGGCACACGGGGAATGGCGGCAGTCACACGCGGTATGGACGGTAGAAAAGAAGGCAAAGTTCTCAAACATTAGACGTCAGTCTAATGTAGTCTAACCAGATGTCAAGTACAGGGCCGCTTCGTAGGATGCATCCTACGAAGCGACTCTGAAACACACTTCACGACTATACTCAATTTCTCTTTTCTAAGTAAGTTAGTTTTGCGTAGCCGAAATGAGATTAAAACTAAAGCAAGTGATTTTTTTTGGGTTCCAATTTTGTATTTTTGATTTAATCATTTCGAAAAGTGCCAAATACGATTCTTAGGTCTTATGGGTCATAAGAGCATAAATAAGAGGCCTTATGTTTGTGGGAGTACTAGTACTTCCACTGTCCCCGTGAATTAAATAAATTTGCGTGAATGGTAAAACACACGACGTGAAGGTGGCGTCCCCGAAAAAATGCTCTAATTTAGTCATTTGCTGAATGCTCGCAAGAGTAGCGAAAAGAATAATTCTAATGCCATCAAAAAGATAATCCCCAATGAGGAAATCACAATACTTATTAGATATTTCTATTTCTTCTGGGGATATGTGGTAGGCCACCTTACTACACCTACCCCCAAACCATATTCACTTATCAGGGGTATAAAGTTGATAAAATGTTTACATTTTATTTGTGTGCATGGATTTCTATTTGTGGTTAAAGAACTTTATTTATCTCTAAAGAAATTTACATTTCACTTAAAACAGAGAAAAATATACATAAAGTAAAAAATATACATAAAGTAAACAGTGAGTAATACAATTATACATTAGTTTAAAAAGTAATACAAATGTTTAGTTTAAGTGGGTACATAAATTAAGAAAAGATCATAGTAGTAAGTTATTCTAGTTTGTACAATGCATAATGAGCTCTAATACAATGTGCTTGTAGTGTATTTCACCGATGACGAGTCATATAATCCAGTTTCTATGTCAGTGTTTCCAGGGCCAGAGCCGGAGTTAGGCGTTAGATATTTTTAGTTACATACTCCTTTAACTTATGTTTGAAAATATTAAAACTTTTACATTCTTTGATATGTTTTGGTAAACTGTTATAAAACTGTGCCCCTTCATAAGTTATACTTTTTTTGCCATATTGTGTTCGCACTGGTCTCAGAGACAAGTTGTTAGCACTCCGTAAATGGCGTATTCCCAGTTCAGCATTAGTTTGAAAAGTCAATTGTGAGTGAATTTTTTTTTCAATTATTTTCCTGATTAGAATGCAAGTATTATTAAAATAAAGTTGATGGAGATTTAAAAATTTTGTTTCTAAATATATTTTTTTACTGGATGTGAGAAAATCATATCGAAAGAGTGTTTTTATTATCTTGTTTTGGGCGACTTGCAATTCTTTAAGCGTAGTTTTATTTGCACTACCCCATACTTCTATGAGGTAGTTCAAGTGGGACTTTACAAGCGAATTATATATGGTGTATCTAACATGTCGGGGAAAACAGTAAGTAGAATTGTAAATTGTATTTCTTCTGGGGATATGTGGTAGGCCACCTTACTGACTCCCAAATCCTATTCACCTATCAGGGGTATATAGTTGATAAAATGTTTACATTTTATTAGTGTGCATTAGGTTACCTCATGTGCCTTTTAAGGGGATTAAGTTGACAAAATGTATACCTAATGCACCAGAGGTTAGATTTGAGGGCACAAAGTCCACTTTCAGTCAAATTAAACTCAAACTCAAAATTGTTTATTTGTTAAACATAGGTACATCTGGTTACAGTGGTGTTGAGATAAAAATGTTGGTATCACTTTATTTTAATTCACCTATCAAGGTAAAAAAAGTTGACAAAATGTTTACCTAATGTGTAATGTGCCAAAATGGATTCGAAGGCACACAGTCAACCTTATTCACCTATCAGGGGAATAAATCTGACAGAGTACCTAACGCATCCTAGGCTGGATTCTAGGGCACAAAATCCACTTTCAGTCAACTTAATTCATCTATCAAGGGAATAAAGTTGACAAAATGTATACTTAATGCACCTGAGGCTGGATTCGAGGGCACAAAGTCCACTTTCAATCAACCTAATTCACCTATCAGGAGAGTAAAGTTGACTAAATATATACTGAATGCACTCGAGGCTGGGTTTGAGGGCATAAAGTCCCCTTTCAGTCAACCAAATTCACCTAACAGGGGAATATAGTTGACTAAATGTAAACCTTATACACCCTTACTTGAATTCGAGGGGACAAAGTCCACTTTCAGTACACCTAATTCACCTATCAGGGAAATAAAGTTGACAAAATGTAAACCTAATACACCCTTAAGTGAATTTAAGGGGACAAAGTCCACTTTTAGTCAACCTAATTCACCTTACAGGGGAATATGGTTGACAAAATGTAAACCCAATACACTCTTAACTGAATTCGAGGGCACAAGGTCCACTTGACTTGTAGTCAACTTAGTTCACCTATCAGGGAAATAAAGTTCTAATCTAGCTCAAAATAAAGCACCTATCAGCGAAAAAAACCTTAAAGTATACCTATTGGACCTGCGGCTGGGTTCAAGGGCACAAAGTCCACTCTCATATAAGATAACCTAATTTACTGATCAGGGGAATAAAGTTGAAAAAAAAGTATACCTAATGCACCGTTAGCAGATCACGGGTGAATAAGGTACACATTCAGTTAACTTAGTTCACCAGTGGTTGGACACGAGTGCAAAATGTGCACTTTCCGTATACTTAATGCACCCGTGGTTGGTCGCGAGTGCAATAAGTTAACTTTCCGTCAACCTAATTCACCTAGGTGAATTCAGTGTGAATTAAGAGAACTAAAAAGTATACTTTTTAGTTCTCTTAATTCTCTTTCTGAGGAGAATTAAGTGCACTTTAAGTGTTCTTAATTTCCCTAGGTGATTTAACTCGGGTGCATTAAGTTAACTACAGGAGTTTGTTGGTGAATACACTGTTACCACTTTCTTTATCCTCTAGCCGCCCAAAAACCTTTTTCAAAGGAATCCTAACATTCAAAGGAATCTATACAATTTTAAATAAGAATTGAGTTTAATTTGTTCTGTTACGTTCGAAATTAAAACAAAAAAACTCTACTTTATTTCCTATAACAGTGTAAGTATTCAAATTTCATTGTAATTTTTTTTGTATTGTGGTCGGCTAGAGGAAATATCAAAAAATCTAATTTAAACATTTAACTAATGATGATTTACCCGATACACAGAAAAAATATGCCATTATAAATGATTTCCAAATTGAGTTTTTTTTTCTAACTACCTGCCAATAAAATTACTGGACTTTGGGCTCGGCCGAGCTGATATCGCTTCCGCCGCCGCTCGAAGTCGTAGCCCATCCCTAGACTTTACTGGCGACTGTACTACACTAGCCGGACGTTTATTTTTGACGTGAAAACGTCTTATAAATCGATGAACACCGGCAGCACGCACGAAAAAGTAGGTATGACTCATTGTCCCGTTCCGCCTGAGCCGAGCAATCGGCTTTATGACGTTATCACGTAAAATTATCGTCCGTAAACTGACTTTATAGATAACCAATTTTTTGTTAATACCTATAATACCTAGGTACTTACTAAATGGATAGACGTCCAACATACGGGTGTTTTTCTAACTAAGATTTAAGTACCATTACGGTACCCCTGAGGGATTACATCCGGCTCGATAATAGACTGGGGGATTATCTAATAACCCGGATATCAGGGTAATGATGCCAGAAGTCTATCTGACTCGACGTTTTGCCGAATTAAATTGACATTTGTAGCCCGCATTCTAATAGTTTAGGCTTGACGCTAGTGGAAGCGAGAAAGCGCGATATACAGGGCCTGTAATAGGAGCAAATTAGAAAATGATAAATTATGCTTTCGGATGTTTTATCGCTGACATTGCTGAAGGATTTTGAATTTTTCATATCTGTCATAGAGTCAAGTTTCAGTAGCACTGATCAGTGCTTAGACATACGAAGGGTTATTGAGCTCATCAGTAACTATTTCCATGAGAATAGATTTAAAAAAAATAACTGTATAATATTAAGAGCTTGGGTAAGTTATTTTACTGAAGTGCAAGATCGAAGAATCTTGTATAAGATATACACATTTTTTTATTTTTTTTAACATAGAACTGCCAATATTCTAAGGAACGGTTTTTAACATTACAAGTGGTATGTAAGGTACCTATCATACTAATACGTCGACCGACATGGATCACCCGGGTTAACATTATCAGAATACATCTCTGCGGTTTCATACATTTCAAGCACGATTCGGAAATGTGGAATAGTAATGTTGTGTGCTAGTGTAGGCATGATGTGAGGTTTCCTGCGATGTTTGATTAAACCTAAGAGTCTGATTACATACATGAATGAATTCACTCTTGTGTTCTCAAAAGGAGTAGGCAGAGAGCTCACATTCTCCTCGCGTTTTCCCGGTTGTGTCCTAAAGAAGCCCGGGGTCAGCTTTGGCACCTAATCAGAGGGCATGGCGTAGAGACACTAGTTTTACGAAAGCAACTTCCTGTTTTGGTCTTGATTTATTCGTCCGTCACAGAATATCTTTGATGATTTATTATGTTTATCAAAATCTATCTTATTATAATTTTAGTGAAAAAATGGCAACAGATATGTCTTCATTCCAGAGTTGGTTTTGACATCTGTGTATGTAGATTAGGTAGGTAACATGTCATTTTCAATTTGTGATAATTTGTTCCGTCCTGTTGGTTACCATTCAATGTTTCTCTGCTGCAAACAGCATAATATGCAGAGTTCATAAGTATTCAGCAATTTAATCAGTTAACTCGTTAATTTAAAACACTGCTGTGTAGTTAAAGTTCCATCTTTCAAGAAAGTTGTTCGGTGACGCAGTCAAAACACTTACCAAATTTTGATAAAGTCATGGCTTTGTAACATCTTTTCTCTCTTGAACTTCAACTGACTCTTGCTTTACGTAGTCTCAACTTTCGCGCATTTTGTTGAAAGGTAGCAACAGCATCACCGCCGTAACAGCAATTGTATTATTCTCCGTGTACTTTATTCTTTCGTAAGTCTCGATACTCTGCCTTTTTTTACAAATGGACTTGTTAAAATTTTGGTAACAGCTGCTCGGGAAAAACCTTTGCAACAGCCTGTATGGCGGCCTTTTTGTAATCGATATTGTATTGACGTGGTTGCCATTCCGGTATTGTTGATTCCTATGATAACGTTTCATATAATACGCTTTGTTTTACCGAATAGCAAAGCGTATATTAGTGGTAGTCTCTGGTGCTACCAAAGTCACAGTGTATGACGTATAGTTGCGCGAATGGTTGCGGGTAAATTTTTGAACATTCCGTCACTAAAAAAATATTTACCTGTTACCTGTTATGTATTACCTGTTAATGTTCTTGAGGTTAAGGTATACTTTTGCTTGTAAGGTTTTAGGACACAGAAAGACGTGTTTAACGTAAGACTGTTTATTTGATACTGATTTGCAGAATATATTTGACTAGTTCGTATAATTAGCTGCCGTAGGTATTATACCGAACATTACCTATTACGCATCTCATCTCTTTTGAACAAAAAAATATTATCAAGACGTTCGAATTTATAGCAGGCCAATAGGGACGGTACAAAGGGCATTGGGCAACTTTGTATGACAAAAATTGTCGTTTTTATTTTTTGCAGCGGCCAAGTACGTTTTTTTAATAATCGTTTAGAGAACCTCTTAATACGCATATATACACCGTGTATTTTTTGATTTCCGTTAATTTCGACACGATGTTCGGTTCATTAACAGAAGCTACCTGGTATGTTGCTTTTTGTTAAATTCGAAAAATTTTTTTTTTCATTTTTCATACAAACTTAATCAATATTACAGTGTGGGAGGGCTCTAACACTTAATCTCAATTAACACAAAGTTAATTTTCACCTACGACAGCACTTGTCAACACATGGCTCAGTGGTAAATAGTTTGCTTATGGAGTGAGGGGTCCCAGGTTCAAATCCCAATAATTCCCTTTTTCGTTTTTAACGTAAATAAAATAAAGGACCCTTCACACTGATTCGGTCATTAAATTGATTTATTGAATATCTGAAAAATAGTAAGAGTTAAGACACTAGTTTCTTAGAGAAATTAGTTCCATTTAACCTGAGGATTCTTCCCTTAAAGTTAACGGAAATAAAAAAAAACACGGTGTATATAATATTAAACGCGATAAACAACATCGGAGCCGAGATTTTAAGTTTTGTTTATAACTTTTCAATATTATGACCTGTGGAAATACATATATATTGCAAATATTTTGGCTCCGATGCATTTTAGAGTATTTCATTTCATAACAAAATATGCTTGTTTTGAATAAATCTATATCATAATCTACCACTTTTACGTGTGGCCGCTCACCTAAAAAAAATGACAACGTTTTTACCCAAACCAAGGGGTTTGCCCTTTAATTTTAAGTTGGAAAAAAATGATCAACTAAACACCCAGGTTGTGTGTCAGGGACATTTGACAAACCAGGTTGTCGTGTAGGCAAAAAAATACCAACCGAAAAACTGAGGGGTAATCACGTAACGTTCCGAACGCGCGTCGGTACAATTTAACTGTCAATTTTCCATATAAAAAGTGACATTTAGACCTACCCGACGTTCGTACAATGCGTTACGTGATCGACCAGCAGGTTGGAATGTCCGGTTGGACGGTGGGTATTACACGGATGCCTAAACCACTCTACTACTAGCTACCAAAGCTTGAGCTTTAAAAATTTGCTACACTTTGTATTTTACTAAAAGCACGGGTATCTGAAACTCGTTTACAAATACAGCTGTTTTATTTCAACCTTTAATGTAGAAATTCCCACACGTTAGGATGGAGCCACTGGCCATCTGTTGCCGCGATATAGCACCGGCATTACGACTGGTGAGGACACAGCCTTGCTGGGATAGATACCTCACTTCAATTTTCTTCTAAGTAGCAATGTTTATTGAATTATACAGAGCTAAAATATTGTAACATACGCGTTGTATTACTACTTCGACGACCAATTTACCCTAGTGACGAGTAGCCGCGACCCCCCTGGAGGTCGCGACCAACAGTTTGGGAAACACTAGCCTAGGGTCACTACGCCTGTGAAGGCTGACGGTCAGGTTCGAATCCCGGTAAGAGCAAATATTTGTGTGATGAGCATGAATATTTGTCTCAGAGTCTTGGATGTGTTCTATGTATTTATACTTATTGTTCGGGCCGAGCGTTTGCCCGACCTTTTATTCTGTAAGCGACTCCGTGAACGCGCCTCTTTGGTTTTGACAGTGACACTTGAGTTGTCATAAATTTTCACACGGAACAGGTCGGGAACGGTGTGCTTTGATAACCTCACTTGTCGACACGAATGTCGGAGGTAATCGCTCGTTTTGTGGACAAGGTCCGAGTGTTTGTTTGTGTATTGGTTGAAGTGTTAAGAGACTCGTGTTGGTGGCTTGAAGGCCCGAGTCGTTTTGGTGAAAGCGGACAATTGGTGACATGTGCCCACGACGGATCGTGCATTGGAGGCGCCAGCCCGCGGAACGTGCGGCAGCTACCAGGGAGACTTGATTTAACTTGACTGACCATTGACGGATAACAGACAGACTTGACACGATATCGCGTCGATGGGAACTGGTAAGCTAACTCCACATTTTGCTTTGTCATAATGAAAAAAAAGACACTTTTGATAATCATTATTGGCATATACATATATCGGACCCGCGAGACCGAGAGGCACGTTCAGCTCCTAGCATTAGGCGAGGACTGAACACTTATATTTATAAAATATTTTGTCATCTAGTCCCACTAGTACCCACAACGCAGACGCACTATGCGGACGAGCGGTGCGGAGGAGAATGGTAACGTTGCGCCGTAGAATTAATTTAAAAGAAAGACCAAATGTATTAATTTAGAAGAGCAGAAACTGCTTACCTTTAGGTTTTTGGTGTGCAGCTTGGAGCGGGCGGGCGAGGAGATGAAGCAGGCGATTAGTATTAGTAGCGGTCAGAAAGAAAAAACAAACACTGTTTTATTCGCAATATAATTACTCGTATAGCGGTGAAAATATTTCGCGGTTGACACGGCGTATCGGAAAATTATTGACAGACTGAACAATTTTATTTCTTTCTTCTGATGTTTGTATTTGGCGGTGTAAGCAGTCTCAGCAGCTATTAAGAAAGGAGGCCAAAAGGGATTTTGCTCTGACGGCGTAACCAAGTGTTCAACTTCCCGTGACGCTAGTACGATAAGTGTAACATTGTCCCTTAATATTTTGTTTATTTAACTACATATTTAGGTACTTAAAATATATTTATGAAAAATATCAAAAATGCTAAGGAATCACAAAATAATAACAAGAAGAGTAGCCATTAAAAATGGGTAACAGTATCAAGCACAAACTATAAACAATATAATATTTTGCTTCGGCAACCTGTAAGTCACCTCCTAAGACCCCGCGTACAAAAGTTTGTACAAATTCCAAAATTAATTATGAACTTAAACTTAACGTCAAAAAGTCCCTAATTCAAAAACATAGAAGACTAGCCTGGGCCTCAGGAGGATAAAAAACTGAAGGATCGACTTCACCGAAACTTAAAATTGTGACGCGTAAGATGCGTCGCTGTGACGCGGCATCAGCGTATTTTGCATTGCAGTGATCGGTTTTCAGCACGGCTGATGGTGCTAAATGGAATAGAATAGAATAGAAAAGCTTTATTCGACATCACATGATACGAAATAAAAAAAAACCGGCCAAGTGCGAGTTGGACTCGCGCATGAAGGGTTCCGTACCATTATCTATAAAAACGGCAAAAAATCACGTTGGTTGTATTCCCATACAAAAATTTATGCCCCCCTTAAAAAAATATTTTATTTTGTTTTTAGTATTTGTTGTTATAGCGGCAACAGAAATAGATAATCTGTGAAATTTTCAACTCTCTAGCTATCACGGTTCTTGAGATACAGCCTGGTGACAGACAGACGGACGGACAGCGAAGTCTTAGTCCCGTTTTACTCTTTGAGTACGGAACCCTAAAAAAATTTTAACAAATGTTTTTATATACAAATGAGAGACGAACTTAGGATGAATATTTATAATGCGGTATTTTATATATGTACAATGAATTAAGTAATTTACAATGAATTGGATTAGCAAGCTTGCGTGAAATTAAATATGTATAACCGCTTGACATTGACGCGCCGATCGTAGGGATGTGGGCAGCTCGTAGTGATGCGCCACGGGTTTGAAAAATGCAAGGCTGTACTACCAATCTGTGGCTACGGGAGCTGACCAAGCCATGACAGCGCAGAAAGCATTTTTACCGCTCCGTATCGGTTTGCGCACCGCACTACCTACATTTTTTATTAAGCACGAGTGGGTTTGGACAGATGCTCGTGTAAAACTGCTCGAATGTCGATTTCAGCGCATCAAACTAGTTCAATAAACTTTGTTTGTTATTATTGTTATATATTTAATACTATTCATTCAGTTTTATTAACCGTTATACAATTACAAACTTAGCCTATTGCTCCGGAAACAACTGAGATACGGAACCGTTACTCGGTTCTACGCATGCTCCTTCACGGCTTTCAACAGACAATAGTCAGATGTAGGTACTTAATCGGTTTCTTCCGCTTTATTTCCGATTGAAACCCGGTGATTATTATTTTTTTAATTGTCTAGGGCAAAAGAAATGGTCAAGTATCCATTTGATTTTAAAGGCATGTTTGTACCTCATTCACGTTTTAAGTAAATAGTGTAAGTATCGAGGTCTAGCTACCGGTAGAAAAGTAGAACCGAGTACTTACATCGTGGTAAAAGACAAAACGAAATTAGGAAATTTTGACCATTAATGGGTTCAAACCATCATCATCATTATAATCATCATATCAGCCAAAAGACGTCCACTGCTGGACATAGGGCAATAGAGTGCCAAAGTGACCGTTCCTGCGCCACCCGCATCCAGCGGACTCCCGTGACCTTTACCAGGGTTCAAATATAGCTATGTAAACAGTTCATGAGAACATAAAACCCGTTTTAAGTCTGTCTTGAGCATAATATTAAGCAGTCAATTGAAGGACACCCTTCATTAAGTATACGG
The DNA here is from genome assembly GCA_963854355.1 of Epinotia brunnichana. Lineage (NCBI taxonomy): Eukaryota > Metazoa > Arthropoda > Insecta > Lepidoptera > Tortricidae > Epinotia > Epinotia brunnichana. The sequence goes on from OY977944.1 coordinate 31,491,765, forward strand.
GCATACAAAACTAGCACTTAGTATTCCGTGGCAACGTCTTGACATACGGTCAAATGAAAGATAATATTATTAAGCTCAGTCTCTTGAGAGTTAGGGCCGTAATGTTTTATGAACCATATTAATTCGGCCGTTTGTGGATTACCACAGATATATATTTGAAGAGATGACACATGTTGATACGAAACGGTATTTTCTTCATTAACTTCTGGCTGGCAAAATTCAATCAAGGGGGAGAAGTCGACCGAGGAGAAGCTTTGGTACAGTAACTAAACGAAGAAGTAAATGACGTGTCTTACTGGGGACTTACAAAAATTTGCCGAGAAGCTTTCGTCTTCAACCATGATGATGACGATTTTATATGTACCGCGATTTGAATGAACACGAGCTCATTTCTAAAGTGAAAAATGTTTCGTCACTGGGTAATTTAATAATGGACAAAAACGTTTGAAATATGTTTTTGAGGTCGATTACAAACAAATAGGCAAAAAAAAGTCGAAGAATCACAAGGAGAGATTCATTCGAATAGCGTTCTAAAACAACAATTCATTAAAAGTCGGAAAAATTTGGTTTAGACTCGACCACAAACGTATGGATTATGGAAATGTGCAACGCCGTTGGCACGCGAAATAGTTGTGTTTGCGTTATCTACCTAGATACAATGTCTGTGTGTAATATACAAGTGTAACAACACACACAAAATGCAGAAGCGGCTATGAAGAGTTTTTATTATGATTGAGAACATTTTTGGCGAAATATACCTAACTGGCTTAGAGGTTATTAACATCATAATCTATCTTTCTATGAATGTATCGGTTTTGTGGTTTTATTATGCAAAAATTATGATGTTTTCATATGGTTTAGTGAGGAATGCGACACTTCTTGTTTATTTGTTACTGAACAAATATTTGAAATTATGGGTCATAATAAATCGTTTACCTACATAAGAGTTTGAAATTATCTGCTGTTCCCGAAAGCTAAGGTGATGTAGTTAGTACTAAATACTAACCATATTTTGTACTTTAAACTAAAACTAAGTCAGTAATTAGACTTCAGTGTCCTTAATTTTCAAGAACATGATGAGTGGAATTTCGTTCGTGGAAGTTCGTGTTGATGAATGTGGCTCCGGGTATTGATCAAATGCCACTGCATAAACAGTAGGTAGGTAGAGTGCGCAGCAGAAGTAGATACGCGTACGATAAGGTCAAAATGATCTACACACATCTTTATTTCAAGAGAGTAAGAGCAAGTTTGGATAATTTTGAGCACTTCACCCGCGTAGGTACTTTTGCGTACATGACAAAATGAACATAGAGTTTCTTGTTTCTACACATTTATAATTTATTGAACTGATTGTGCAGAATAGATTTCCTTTCACCTACGTATAAAACGTAATTCCCGGCAAAACTTCCCTGTTATCTAAAAACTAGCCCACAAATAACAATTCAAAACCAAAACTGTACTTTCCGTATACCATCATCAACTACCTAAATACTCATTGAGACGATTCTAACGAGCCCAAACTCAACGGGGTTATGTCGGTTAAATACTGAATTCCCATAGCCACCTTCTTTCTCCATCATCAGATCAGCTCGATGGTACCATCATATTTAATTGTCATCATAAATATATTAATACCCAAAATTTCAGCTCAATCGGATAACGACAAGTGACTGAAAATGGATTGCTAATTTTGACGGTCAACTTACTTACATACTTATATACTTATGTACCTACATACATACGAACGGGTCAATTTAATATAAAGCTAGCAAAGGTGTCCTTAATATAATTAATTAGGCATAATATTTCGCATTTCATAGCGCTTAAAGCATTTATATAGATAATTAACTAAATTGCCAGCTCCCTTAAGTGGAGTGACTACACTTAGGAGGCACTTCAAAGAAAATTGCCGATGTTTTTAGTTACCTTGACAAGAGAGAAATTTACGTGAAAAATGCTGCTTGAAATTGTCAGAGAATCTGAGTTCTAGATACAAAAGCTGGCGAATAAAAAATAGGTAATTAAATGTAGAGAGAAAATCCAACGTAAAATGTAGGTACCTAATAATTGTGGAAATAGGTCATTAGTTACATCGTTGTGTAAGAAGATAATAATCTTATCTAATCTATACTAATAATACCATCATCATCATATCAGCCGAAACACGTCCACTGCTGGACATCTGGCCTCCCGGGTCATTGTCAGACACAAAAACAAAAATCATCTTTCCGGTGGTCAATAGTTAAGGGCTTACGCTCACACATAATATGTTTTTATCGCATAGAATTATAGAAGGGGCAACGCCGTTTATGCGGATTCAGAGATCAACCAAAAATTAGGCTTTATAGTCCTTAACTTTGGCAATGTCCACCGAAGAGACGCGAACCTAAATCTGACAATGACCCCCCCAAGAAAGGAAGGGGGGGGGGGGGTACTAATAATATAGAGGTGAGTAATGTCTGTGAAATGTAAGTTAATGGTTACTCTCTGAAACTACAAATCCGATTTCAATAATTATTACACCAGTATTTAAGAACACTTCAAGCTACACGAATTACCCCCTTATTCAATAAAGTAAACAGACTGTTAGCTGAGATATGTTTTGTCCCTTTCTCACAAACACAAATTTAAAAGTGACAGACAAAGACAAACCAATGTTTAAAGGCATTTTAGCTAAAATAGGTTTGATGGTAAAAAACGATTCCGCCGCTGATTACGAAATTCACTTGCAAAGTGGGGCAGGCAACAGGCCCTTATTTCAACAGCAAGTCTGATTTCCTAATCTCTGAACTTGTTGACTGGCAAGTATGAAGCAAGAAAAGGGTTAATACTCACAAGAGGAACAAGTTGTGCTTATCTTAGAACTGTACGGTTAAAGGAAACTTTCGGCCGCTACCATTGTATTTAGTTCTCGGGAGTAAAGTGCTTCAGTTTAATTAATGATTGATTTTGGAACTAATTAGTTTACAAGAGGAGGAAAATTTGGTCCATGAATTGGTTTAAGTGTAAGATTTAGTGGTCTTATGTTTAGGTTAGTACTTTCAATTTACCTGCCACTAATGGAGATTTTAGACTTAATCAAGGATGGCTTCGCTAAATATTGCTGCTTAGTAATTAGTTACGGATTTGAAGTTCTAAAGTAAGTATCGCATAATAAAATCATCCCTCTATGTAAAGTTTTTCATGTTAATATCACAGATCAGTCCGTATTAAGGTGGTTCGATTGCCATACAAAGCGTTATTTGACATTCGCAGGCTAACGGCGTGATATTTTAAGAAACTTATGTAACAAACTTTCATCAATTGGCTTCCCATTTGCGCCAAATTCCCACTTTCCTAGAATAAACTTGTATAAACTAGATTAATTTGAGAAAAATAGTTTTCCCAAAATATCACGTCCCAAACCAATTTCTCAAATTAATCTAGTTTATACAAGTTTATTCTAGGAAAGGGGGAATTTGGCGCAAATGGGAAGCCAATTGATGAAAGTTTGTTACATAAGTTTCTTAAAATATCACGCCGTTAGCCTGCGAATGTCAAATAACGTTTTGTATGGCAATCGAACCACCTTAATAAAAAAAAATCTACCATCTAGCCTTCCCATTATTTTGTAAACTGATAATTCCACTTTGCACTGAAAGCCATTCGTGAAGCGGAAAAAAAACCATTGTTCCTACCTGCTTTATAGTGATTAATTTACCCATTACCGAGGACCAGTATCATAAATTCTCTATAATGTTTTAGGAAACCATATATAATGACCACCATTATTGCAACCAGTAACGTAACATCAGCGTTTTATCTGTGCCAGTGTTATTATATAATGTATGAAAAATCATAATAACATCGATATCGATGTTATTATGGAAATCTAGTTGGTCATGAATGTCATGATTTGAAATCTATTCGGTCATGGCGGTGCAATGGCGGTTATTCTAATGGTTCCCGAACACATAATTGAGGATATATAATATGAGGGTAGATAAAGTAGTGTATGTTACTTTACATAATTAATATTAAAATACTCGTGTGATCCCATTAAGAAACTCGCTGACGCTCGTTTCATAAAACCACACTCGAGTATGTTGCCCTTCATTATGTAGTACAGTCAAATAAACTACTATTTGATTCTCATTTATGAACATCACGGTGCATTTTTCATAAAATTAAACTTAACTATTTTTACGTAGTCAATTATATTATTTGACTACTGCAAAAAAATCACACATGTTTTCGGCGGGAATAAAATAACGTGTCTTGATTGACTATTATGATGATAATATGAAATTGGTTTTATAGTCTGAAATACTTTCTCTTTAACCTTAGTAAACTCACCAGCCTTTATCTCACTTTATACTTCAGTTTATTTGGCATAGTTTCTTGGCGGGGCCGGCCATCTTTTTTTCCTATATCTAAATGTTAGCGCAAAGTTTTGACAGCCACTTGTTTCTTTTATTTTGTGTCAGCGCATAAGTTAAGGAAGTAGGCGACGGGGTTAAATCTTCTTGTATATTCACATAAGATTTTTCGTTATAACGAAGTTTTGATGTTTTTTTGGTTGCAGCAAACATTGTACGCCTAGTATATGTACTTACTGCTATACTACGTTCATAACGCAACGGCTGACTGACAGTCCGTAGCAGCTGAATCCGCGAAAATCACTCGTTGCCCTCTGACGCATGTGTGCCGTAATTAGTGGTGAATGGGTTGATAATCAAATAGAGTAGACGTTTACAAATCCAAGAGGATCGCATATTAGTTTCATGGTTTTTAAAGGTTTGCGATTCGCCAAGTGGCAGCTCATGATAAATTTAAGAATTAGACTCTTGTACTCTTGTCGGTGTAGCTCCCTCCATCTGATTCTATCTAGGGCCGCCTCCTTGACCTCTTTATACGACGTGACTGCTACTTTTTCTTTTATTTGTTTCATGTAAATTATCCTTGGTCTTCCCCTTCTTCGCTTGCCTTCTACCTTTCCTTCCATGATGTTATTAATAAAAGCGTCATGTCGTATAAGGTGACCAATAATTTTCCTTCTCCTATTCTCTATCGTTTTTATCAGTTTCCTTTTCTCTCCCACTCTTCTCAGAACTTCGTCATTTGTGATTTTTTATGTCCAGCTAATTTTCTCCATTCTACGCCAACCACATTTCCAATGCTTCCAAATATTCTTTATCTCTTTGAGTCATGGTCCGGTCCACGCTTCACACCCATATAAAGTGGCAGCTATAAAGGACTAAAGCACTTTACCGTATAACCGAGCTGTGTCGCCGCGACATAGACTATCCGTCTCTTTCTAAGCGTTCTAATTCGAAATAGATGGATAGTCTTTCTAGCCACGACACAGCTCGCTGGGCGTCCTGGATAGCCGTGCTGGAGCCATGGCGACTACGAACACGCGACTGCGGTACACTAGCCCCCTGCAAAGCGACCCCTCAGATGCTCGCTGCCTGTTGTGGCGGACTCGATGCCCTCCGCCCGACGTCTACGTGCTAGCTTCGGAACAACTGCCATCCGGCCACAAGGAGCCATGGCCCATCTGGAGGGCGCTAAATAGGCTCAGATCGCAGGTTGGCCGCTGTAAGGAATACATGGCCAGATGGGGATTGCATCGTGGCCAATCAACCCAATGTGTTTGCGGTACAGCACCGCAAACCATGGCGTGCCCCACATGCCCACACTCCTGCTCGGAACACGACCTGATAGACGCGACTGCCAGAGCTGTCTACACTGCTGCCCATTGGGCATCTCTTATTTGAGGAACCTTGACACGAAGAAGAAGAAGAAGGCGACTACGAATAGGTATGTACAGAGCTCGCAAGTCATGTCAATTGGCGGCAGTCTCCTTTACGGTGAAGGTCACCAGCAATGATGTAATAAAATAAATGAAGATAAGTATGTTGTCTATACTAAATTCCCTGTTTAAAAATGGCCAGGCACATCTGACAGCATAGACACGTTTACGCTGACGACGCGCAACTGAGGCAAGTTTGCAATTGAGTCAATTTTAGTGAACCATTTGTGGAGCGCTTAATCATATCTACCTCTTTTTGATATTACATCATTGTCCCCAGTAGTGCTGCAGGTCGATCACGTAACGCATTGTACGAACGTCGGGTAGGTCTAAATGTCACTTTTTATATGGAAAATTGACAGTTCAATTGTACCGACGCGCGTTTGGAACGTTACGTGATTACCCCTCTGCTCTAAAATGCTCCTAAGCATTTGGATAGCTCCCGGTTATACCCTTTTGTTTTGTATATTTCGGTATCATTATAAATATATTTTAAAGTTTTCAACGAATAAAAAACTTCACTTGCATCGTCAAAAATAGATTTTTTCGAGCTCAGCTCAGCTCCTTTTATTTTAATTGGTAGAAACTCGTTAGTCTAGGTTAGTTTAAAATGAAACCATGTACAAAGGCCCATTTTTCTGTGGACTAACGTTATTTGGCAACAACCACGTATTTTATTTCACACCGAACTATCAGCCGCGTGTTAATATTTAACCAACCAATGCGGGCTGCAAATTCAAATCACTCAATTTAAATAAAAACTTTTACCTCTTGTATTATAAATGGAACACTTATTTAGTCACCTTAGTTTTATTTATTCTCTGTGGTAACTCTTTTAAGCACCTTAATTGTTTTCGTAAGGTACAACGTCCTAGTAGTATTACTCGACATTTCCCCTTATAATGTATGGCATGGGTACTTTGTGTCAAACTGTCATGGCTTAAATTCGAATGAAGAAAAATCATCTTAGTTCGAATTTAACCCATATTGCTTTGAAATAAGGTGCCCATGCCATACACTAATAGTGCAACGTCAAGTATACCATCGTTGTTGCCATTTGGGCTTGTTATGGTTTTACAATACAAAAAAGCGGCCAAGTGCGAGTCGGACTCGCACATGAAGGGTTCCGTGAAATAAATTGCGGTTTACGATTTATGACGTATTAAAAAAAACTACTTATTAGATCTCGTTCAAACCAATTTTCGGTGGAAGTTTACATGGTAATGTACATCATATATTTTTTTTAGTTTTATTATTCTCTTATTTTAGAAGTTACAGGGGGGGGGGACACACATTTTACCACTTTGGAAGTGTCTCTCGCGCAAACTATTCAGTTTAGAAAAAAATGATGTTAGAAACCTCAATATCATTTTTGAAGACCTATCCATAGATTCCGCACACGTATGGGTTTGAAGAAAAAAAAATTTTTTGAGTTTCAGTTCTGAGTATGGGGACCCCTAAAACTTAATGTTTTTTTTCGATTTTTGTGTGAAAATCTTAATGCGGTTCACAGTATACATCTACTTACCAAGTTTCAATAGTATAGCTCTTATATTTTCGGAAAAAAGTGGCTGTGACATACGGACGGACAGACAGACAGGCAGACGGACGGACATGACGAATCTATAAGGGTTCAGTTTTTTGCCATTTGGCTACGGAACCCTAAAAAGGAAAAAAAACAGGTTTCGTAAAACTTGAAACTGAATTCCTACATCGAAACAGTAGGGATTGAATACTTAAAATAGGTAAAAAAATATTCTGCAGGTTTCATATTTAGTGATATAAAAAAAGCGCGTACACTTTGCACGAAAAAGAGTACAGCCGTTGGCTTACTTTTGAATGCAACTATACCCTGTCCCATATAAAATAAGAAGAATTGTACGTAGTAATGATCCATGTTGGTCCCTGAATAAATTGAATTGAATTTAAATAGTCGTGCGATTTCAAGAAAAACCAATGTGAAAGTAAAAATTGTAGAATATTTCCCTTTGATATCCTAGACCAGTAGGTCGATCACATAACGCATTGTACGCGCGTCAGGTAGGTCTAAATGTCACTTTTTACATGGAAAAATGACAGTTAAATTGTACCTACGCGCGTTCGGAACATTACGTGTTTACCCCCCTTTGAGCAACCAAGGGCCACAAGAGGGCCCCTGATGTATCTCGCGGAGCTAACAGAAATTACGCGGGCCGCACTTCTTAATTATTTGTGACTTTATCAGGCAATTCCAAAATTCAGAATTCAACGACCGTTACATGCAAAATAGCTAGGGAGCTGTTCTAGACAAACGAAGAAACGCAGACGAATTTCTCCGATAAAAATCTTATGTTAGGTATCTGGAATGAGGTTATTTATTCAAACAGATGAAAATTATGTATCATGTGCTTAGTGAGTTAATTTAAAACAACAACCATTCCTTCTTTTAACAAAACATTTGTCAAGTGAGGGTTTTCTCTAAACTAGTTACTTTTAAATACAATTAAAAGTATTTCAAATTAGTTTTAATTCATAAATGCCAAAACTAAATTAATTAATTTAAAACATATGATAAGGAGACGTACCTTATAACGGTTATCTGATGTAAAAAAAAACGGACAAGTGCGAGTCGGACTCGTCCACCGACGGTTCCGTACAAAATCACCAGATTTTCAGATTTTCCATGTAGTCGTACATATTAAATATTATGGGACAATCTTACACAAATCAACCTAGGCCCACGGTAAGCTCAGTAAGGCTTGTGTTGTGGGTACTAGGCGATGATATATATAATAGATAAATACATATAGATACTTATATACATATATAACATCCATAACTCAGGAACAAATATTCGTGATAAACACACAAATAAATGCCCTGACCGGGTAGTATAAGGGTCATTGTCAGATTTAGGTTCGCGTCTCTTCGGTGGACATTGCCAAATTTAAGATAAAGCCTAATTTTTGGTTGAACTCTGAATCCGCATAAACGGCGTTGCCTCTTCTATAATTATTTATATGTGATAAAAACGTATTATATATAAACATAAGCCCTTAACTGTTGACCACCGGAAAGATGATTTTTGTTTTTGTGACTGACAATTGTAACGATTCAACCTCTTAAAATGGCTGTCTTTTTATGTTTTTGTATTCTGAACTTAAATTAACCCCTAGCTGAAAGCTGAAGCTCCTGAGAAGCTTCTAGTCGTCTGAAAATGGAATCCTACCTGAAGGAAAAGCTATTGAATAAAATTAAACAGATAGTAAGCGAGAAAATAAATCATTTATTTACCATAGAAATATCAAATTAATTTTATTTGTTTTGAAGCTAAAGAACCTTTGATTAATTAATCCAGTAAAATCAAGACTCGATTGTACTAGATATCCACTTTGTTCCTATAAATACTAACTCGTACCAAAGCGAATAGAAAAACCGAGTTAGTTCCGGCCGATCCTATTAGAAAGGTTGAGTTTTATTCTAGTCTAGGTAAATCTATCCTACAGCTACAAGATCTTTCGTTATTTATGTTAAAGTATTCGAGCTTGAGTACTTTAACAGACCAAATCATCTCCTAGGATATTGCCGGACGGAAAGAGATTCGGTCAAATAAAAAACCGTCCGACTCCAGGCCTACAATGCCGTAATCTAACCTAGAATTTATTATTTCTGGAACCTAACCTTGAAGATCTATTTAGACCTAAGCTATACGTGATTCGCGCTGGTGAAGTGGCTTGGCGTGTGATTTCGTCTAGTGGATGGGGCCCCGCGTTGTGTGAATAGACCCAGGCCCTTTTCGAGAAGTATGAAGTTTGTATTTCTATAAAGGGAAAAAGTTACACGTTAATTGAAGTTGTACATTAACCCCATTTTAGTAGAACCTATAACTTAAGTAAGACAATTATACCAGGTTCCTTAGAATTAATTTACAATTCTGTAGTTTCATTAAGTGATGCACAACTATGGAGGCTAAAGTGGGCATAAATTCCTTGTTATACTAAGTTGTGGGAAGTGATAAATTACGCTATGTGGTAGGTGACGCCCTTTAAACAGACTCGCAATACAATAGTGGTCAACTTGTGTTGGCCATGATGGGATCTCTATTGATGATGATGCGATGATATAATAATGAAAATAATCGTGAAGAAGTCAAGATATTGATGATGATGCGATGATAGTCTATTGAAATAGAATATTAGTACATGTTTTACTTACAGGTACATGAGAGACGTAATGTCTAGTGTAATATCGATTCTCCCTAACGATGAATCTTAGAGTTGTTAGCGAACTGTAGCGCTCGCCTCTCGCTCGCTCGCGGCTGCTCGTACTCACTAGTAATCCCACCTCATCTGTTGATTCCGTCTACCCTATCGTTATTTCTATCTAATCTAATACCAATTAGTACTGACTTTTCCTAAGCTATTTATAATACAATTCACCCCCAAAATATCTCAATGGATGTAACACAATGTCTTAGCAACCAATCTCACCCAATCAACTCAAAGGCACTTTATAGTCGGAACAATGTTAAATATACGACAATGCACAATTGAGCTGACGAATGATAATTAATTACCAACCCACCGCGATACTTTTGTTGAGATCCCGATAATAACGACCCCACCTAAGAAGAGACCTACTTAAATATTACTGATATTAAGAGTGAAAGTGTTGGATTCCCTCGCAAAATCAATATAACAAAGGCCTCTAGATAAGAGGCCTTTGACTAAACCAAATCGATAGCTCAGCTACTGAGAACTCCCAATTTGCAAGATTGGGAACTCTAAATACCTTTGCCTAATCGATGACACATCCATGACGGTGCTTAAGGTGCGGTCACATCTCACTTGACTAAGGAACCTCTTACGAGCGAATCCTCATTGGCCAAGGTCGTCAATGTGCCCTGAGAACAAGAGTCCTGACACCAAGCGACGCGATCACCGGCGTACATGAACTAAATTACCTTGCTACATTCATTCGGCTAAGGAATCCCACACAGTATACCTATATGTATATTTGATTCCTTCATAGATTAACGCAACCGAACCCCTTATTAAGAGGTTTGTTAAGACTAAGACGGAAGCTTGACCGGGGAAGATCCCCAATTTGCAAGATTGAGGACCCTCAGCCACTCGCTCCGCCTACACATCCATGAAGAGCGCATAAAGTGCAGTCATACTTCTCTCGACACAGTCGAGGTCTTAAGTATGTCCAAGGGACGATAGTCCATCAACACCGGTGCGAGCACACCTCATCTTGACGTAATCAAGGTCCACAATGCGCTCTGGGTGACAAGAGTCAGCGACACCGAGCACTCAATCATAGGTGTATATTATTAAATTACTCAGCTACGTTCACCTATTAAGGAATCCCTCAACCATATCTATAATTAACCACCGGGTCTAATATGTACTTGTAGTAACATTAGTCGCTTATCCGCACCTTAACAATTTATTCTCATATTACAACACGTACCACGGACCGAGTCAATTGCTATAGCTAGGTTGTCGTATAATAATTGATCACTTTATCTCGTGAGGGCGCACGGAACCCAATCACATCGTAGTGACAAAACAGCTAGTAATATATATATAGAACAAACAACATTCCTGTAATATCGTCAGTTATTTAACCAATGACCTAGATCCGTTCATAAGTTACACGTAAAACGCTCGTACTTTATCTAGCATATCCCCCAACCTACATACCGTAGAACTAGATTTCGACACACAAATACAAGTATGATAACGTTGAAATGGTTAGATAATAGTCCCCAAAAACAAGTTAATAAGTTTCAGAATCATTCAATACAGTGATTATAAAGGTCACTCACCAGATTTTAATCTCTTAATAGTGAGAGCACGTACCTAGCCCTTGCAGCTTTCCTGGGCTCAACCTTCTTCTCTCCCGCTCGTAACAAAAGTGAGCTCCGCCGCGAAGCCGCACGCTCTCCCCACTTCTAGTGTCCAGAACCACACTAAGTAGAGCTCCACCTGAGAACAGTCCTTAACCCTACCTCAATAAATGTTATATTTCTATCCGCCCGCGTTTCCGAGCCGAACCGATCGATATCATCTTTTTACAACTATGTAGGTACTTTTTCCCTTGTCTGGCGTCGCTCTGCCGGCGCCGTACTGATCAAGCCCGAACATGTCGAGAAAACTCATCTCCCTAAGTGAATATGTATTATTCAATATTAATTAACCTAACCTTACACTTCATTAGACTACAACCCGTAACCCTAGTATGTATAATGTTTTCATCAAGTACTATATCCATAACTACCCCACATCAAGTACACTCAGCCAGAATACTATGACCGAGAAATGAGTTTTCTACATGTTTTGTTGCAGTCTCGATTTTAGGCTATGATCGCATCTAATGCCGCTTACGTCTAAGCTACAATTAATGTATCTAAATCGAAGCCTCTTACTCATGACCTAACTCTAGAAGTCGAAACATTTCACGTACCAAACCCCTTTCATTAACTAACCGCATTTTGAAGCTATTTTCGCCCAATATCAACACATTACAATGCTCAGTCATCTTGTGATGACTAAGCATTTCTTTCTCATACCTATTTTAATTAACCATCATATTCATATATTATTATGTAAAATGTGGCAATCATTTGCTGCCCAGAACTTTAGCTAACCTACGTTATTTAAAAGATATACCAGCCGTTGCTGTATTTATGTACATACATTCTTATTTACTAATTCCAAAGCTAATATAGCTTATAACTATAATCGAAAATGAGAGCTTCAAACCCTTACTATTTGGGCCCGAATCTCATCATGCTAACATCTCTCAATTTAAATGAGCAGTTCCGCCCTCAGGTACTATTGAGTCCGAGAGCGAAGCTCTTGGATCGTCTCACAATGACCCATAAGACGATGTTACTTACCAGATTTCATAGTTCTAGGTCAACGGAAAGTACCCTATAAATGTTAATTCCCTTGAGACTGTAAAAAAAAATACATTTTTTGCGGCATACACGGCCGTTTCTTTTTTACGACAACTTAGAAGTTTGAATTTTTCACAGCTTCAAAGAACTGTAGACTTGAGGTATATGTTTTTAATTTCAACTCGATACGCGTTGCCAAGATAGAGAGTCTTGACAGACAGACCGACGGACAACAAAGTGATCTTATAAGGGTTCTGTTTTTTCCTTTTGAGGTACAGCCAGGGGTATTAATTTACGTACATAAATACGGACATAAATATCTGTACGCGCCTTTATGACATTGACCATTTAAAGTTCTGTACAGATATTTATGTCCTAATTTGTGAACGTACCCCTAAAAAGAAATTGAATGAACGACACATTTATTTTTAAAGCAACGGAACAAAACCCTTGATTTGCAATTCTCACTCGAGAATAATAATTTGAATAACTGATTTAAAACCGAAAAAATTCGTCAGCGTAAACAAAACAGTGCAACAAAAGCATTGGTATAAATTCCGCTTAACCCCTCCGCTGTCCACGGTCGCTGCCTCCGGATTTTATTACGCAGTTAGGCACTGTGCGCTTGGAGTGCGGTTTGCAAGCTCAGCTGCAGTGTTGTACTGTGCCAAGGAATCGTTGGACAGATAATAGGTCTTATGTAGAATGTAAGAGTGGTCAAGGAAATAAAAAATGAGTAGCATTTTAGAGAGATATCTGTAATTTCTTCAGGAAAACACCCAGCAGTGGTTGAATATAGTATTATGCGTTCACAACTCATTCTCCTCGTTACATTGTATTACTCTCTATATACAGGGTGTGGCCTGTAATAGGAGCAAAAAATTAAACGGTAGATTATTAAGCTTGTGAACAATTATTTCCACATGGTTAAACTTGAAAAAAAAAAATATTTTTTTTGAATTTTTTTTTCTTCAAAATAAGTTAAGTTGTATTTTTTTACTCTTCTGGAGTGCTATCAGTAACTTTTTACTTTAAATACACTAAAAAAAATGAATGAAAAATGAAAAAATCACAAAAATATCTTTTGAAAACAAAAATACAAAAACAATTATTACTCGTTACATGATGTTACCTCAAAATACGCATTGACTGCTGTGCTATGATGTCGTGGTGCCAAGATACATTACTTGGAGGTCATAACTTTAGATCAAAATATCTCCGAATCCAAAAAAAAATAAAATGAGTGAGACACAAGGGGTTACTACAAATGCTCTAAGGAAGCCTCCCTTTGAATATTTGCTCCTATTACAGGCCACACCCTGTATAATACTAAATTATGTGCTCTGAGAGGAAATCCCTTATCCGGTAGACAGGCATTTATCTCTTTTAATAACCTAATGGCTTGATCTACAAATACGTATAGATGGGCATGTTTGCCTATCACAAACAAGCATAACAACCATGCCATATCATGGCCTGCCTCATGCTAAACAGTTACCGTCGCCTATGGACGCTTTTGCAACTCCAAAAGAGTCACAAACGCTGCTGACTCGGGTTGGGGATTCGTTGTGTTGTCGCCTAGAAAAAAAATAGGTCTCCCATTCCCAGAATGCCTTGTGGCATTCTCGGGAGCTATAGCGACCCTATTCACAACACCAAATACCCACAAAGCAAGCGGTAGGTTAACACTTCTTCTTCTGCAACCTTGAGCTACCCAAACCTGAGCAAAGATTACTTTAATTTTTTGCGTCATAAGAGTTAGACTCCTGTACTCTTGTCGGTGTAGCTCCCTCCATCTGACTCTATCTAGGGCCGCCTCCTTGACCTCTTTATACGACGTGCCTGCTACTTTTTATTTTATTTGTTTCATGTAACTTATCCTTGGTCTTCCCCTTCTTCGCTTGCCTTCTACATTTCCTTCCATGATGTTATTAATATAAGCGTCATGTCGTATAAGGTGACCAATCATTTTCCCTCTCCTGTTCTTTATCGTTTTTATCAGTTTCCTTTTCTCTCTCGCTCTTCTTAGCACTTCTTCGCTTGTTATACTTTATCTTTTTGAGTCATGATGCACGCTTCACACCAATATAACGCTATTCATAACATTTAATGTGAGTATTTTCGTAGCGCGTGACCGAAACCATGATTTTCCGGGTTGGTAGGGAAACTACAAGCAGGAATCCCGCGGAACGGGTTAACCTCTTGGGAATCATATAAAATGGTCGTGCGCAGTCGGTTAGAATAGAACCCGTCTTGCTTCCCGTGAGTGTCTTCAATGTCGATGAGAGTAGGGTTAGTAAAGACAATGGAACTTATCACTGCAATATCGTTAGTCATTTGTCAATCGATTTAGCTTCGTATGTCACAAATTCAGCTCAGGTCGTCAGCTTTGCAGATAAGGATCTGCAATGCTGACGACCTGAGCTGAATTTCCAGTAGTATTTATGTAGAATCTATCAAATGCGTCGTCATATGCGTAGTACCTTTAACAAAAGCCTTAATAAATTGTGGTCTCGTCGATTTGTGGAAGATTGTGCCCTAATAATATACCCTAATAAAAAGTGATACTTACTGAAAAATGTATATGTAATACGCTCTGCCTACCTACCTACCCATTTAAAAAAAACCAACGTGAGTTTACTTAAAGCAATAAGAAGTAATTATTGGTTTGACTATATAAATGTTTTATTGTACAACTTCTCCTCTGTATGAAATTAACTTAATCCCAGATTTCTTTAGAAATTAATTTACTTTCCCTCCATTATAGTTAATTCGCCGAAAGATTACTGGAGTTCTCCGTTAATTGCTATCTAAAATATTTCAACCGATGCTTTATTCGTGAAGATTGCGAAGCAATTATCTACAAAGAGGAATGTTGAATCGGATTACTACATTCCATTGATATAATCATCCGGTGTTCGTGAAAACGAAGGTTTAGTTTTGAGTTCCAGTGAAATGCGTAAATGTAGAAGAATAATAATATAGACTACTGGCTTTTACCCTGTATTTCGTCTGAATTGAACTCGTTTTTCGCACTTATATACATACCTACTAGTTTTAGATCTCAGACATAACATAATTGTACTTAACTAACAAAATTTGATGACATGTATTTGCCTAACTTATCTAACATGCCCAACTGCATTTAAAAAAAATCGTGTACCCAATTAGCGTGAGTTGTTAAATAAAAATTAACTCAGTGTCAGTTTTGTAACGAAATTTAAGCATACAAATGATGTCAAACAGAACTTTTTTCGCATTTAAATAAGGTCTATATGCATATGATTTATATATTGAAAAGAAAAAGTGAATTTTTAAACAAACTAAATACTTAATCGTCGTTACAAAACTGACACTGAGTTAATTTTTGTTTAACAAATTATGCTAATTGGGTGCACGAATTATTGAAAATGCCCAGGTATGACCCTAAATGTAAATAATCAAACCTACTTGATTATTTACATTTAGATTGATTATTTAAGTTTCGGTTTACCAATCTAGAATTAATATTTTAATTTATTGTGGGCCCTTACAGGGTGTCTTGAATTGATTTATAACGGAACCTTAGGTATTATGTATGAATGACTATGAATACTTTAATTCCCATGAATTCTTCATAGGCGATTATATAAGATAAAATTAAATACTTTCACTTTTGATCAGTGGTTCAAACCTTCAAACACGGTCCGGTCTCCTTATCACGAGCATCATGCTTCTTATCATAAAGCTGTCGTAGATCTGCTTCCACATTATTTTCCCAGGATTACTTCAACTAGGTCTACTACCTGATGAGCGGACGAGTAGATCATCCCAATTACAATGTCATGACTGACTGATTTACAGTCCTGTCCTTTGAAGATGACCGAAGCTTCCAATTGACCAATGATGTTGATCAATACTGCCCAGTATATTTACTAGGTCTAAAAACTGGTTCGAATGACACTTTGACCCTCTCGCCCTTTTTACTTAATTAATTCGTTTAAATAAAAAACTGGCCAAGTGCGAGTCGGACTCGCGCACGAAGGGTTCCGTACCATTATCTATAAAAACGGCAAAATAATCACGTTTGTTGTATGAAAATCAAAATCAATTATTTATTCTGCAAATAGGCCACAAGGGCACTTTTACATGTCAAATGGTATTCTACAATATAATTTTGAAAATTTTACACAATCATTTAAAAATTGCTGATTTTAACCAATTAGTAGGTACCTAAACGGTTAGCAAACTAAACGTCACTAAATGAAAATAAAAAAACAAAATTGTAAAATATTATCAATTACATTCGATATAAGGTCTGTAATATCAGAATTAACAATAAGTTTATGATATTAATTTAGTACCCCAGAGATGTATAAGGTCTCTGAGCGTGCAAATACAATTAATATTTATTCTAATGTTCTAATAGCGATGTATAGTCTCAACAGAAACAGAAAAAAAAGATCATTAATGTAATATTGTCATAGATGTACAGGGTTAATACCTACCAATAAAACGTGTCAAGAACAGAATGATGTCTCTCGTCAAAATTATGTAGTTACTAGTATTTAGGTAGTTACTATGCCCTTGCAAGCATGAACAGACCGGACTCCACAAACAGCACCCGATCACGAGTGTGGTGCATATCTCAACCATCGCCTCCCTCAACCATATGTTAGGGAAGGTGGCGACCCGATCAACGACGCCACCGTAAGCAAAACCCTTTAAGCGAGCATGACATATTCAAGCCACTGGACATTGATTATAGCAAATATTAAAGCGACTTGTTCGGCGAGAAAAAGCATTACGTGCGTTCATGTTACATAAAACGGAACAGCTATTTCCGGTACTTATAATAATTACAAAGGTAATACGCCAAGACAATCATACTCGAAGGTATATTAATTCTAATAGAATTTAACTACTACTGGCTTCAAGGCATTTTGTCGTTTATGAAATCGTTGACATTATAATACGCCTTGCTTAGCTAATAATTTTTAATATGAGACTTAAATTTACTGAACAGCAAATTAACAATTTCGGTGGGTATTTTATAGTAAAAACGTCCACAGTTCCCCACGAACGACGTGCTAACCCTGCGAGTGGGAGTATACTGCTATAGGAACCCACTTAAATATTTACTAGTATTTGATTCTGTTTCTTAGTAGGTATTTGTTGTTATATAGCGCGTAGCAAAATCAAAATCAAAATTAGAATATTTATTTTGTAAATAGGCTTAAGCTAGCTCTTTTACACGTCATGTTTAACTTAACTATTTTACATAAAATGCGGCAACAGAAATACATCATCTGTGAAAATTTCAAGTGTCTAACTATCACGGTTCATGAAATACAGCCTGGTGACAGACGGACATACAGACAGACAGACAGACGGACAGCGGAATCTTAGTAATAGGGTCCCGTTTTACCCTTTGGGTACGGAACCCTAAAAAAGAATGCATATAAAAATGGGATTGTATAGAAAATTACTTAATTCTGACGAATAATGCCAAGGCCAATCCCATATATATTACACAGGCCAATAAAATCAATGTCCCATTTTTTTTAAGCATAAAAAAATCCTAAATCCAATTCTTAAAGCTGAGCACAAACAATCACAAATAGAAAATATGTCCGCCATTCCGCTAAACAAAATACTTCAACAAAAAATCTGCATCGGTCTTCTCTCGACCGTAAAAGATCTACAACATACAGTCAGTAAAAGCCGGACAAGGCCGAGAATAAACCTCGTGCGAAGAGGGTGGTCCCGCATGCCCATATATTTCTTACAGGTTTTTCTGTATTTTATTCAAAAAACAATCAAGTGCAGTGCAGACAAACAGGCAGTAGCGAACTTATTGATGGAATCAGTTGTTATTTTCCGGAATTGTATGATACGTTTCTAGAACAATAATATTTTCCTTTGCTATTCCGCTACAGAACGATGGTGAAGTTATCTAAACTCTTAAATATGATTTTAAATAAATACATACTTTATATTCTCTTTCAACCCAATTTAACATGCCGCAAGGTTTTTTTTCTATTAGCTCCTCAAAACATTCTCGTGAAAATTTTTATGTTAAGTACACGTTCGTTCCTGGGCCACAACAGTTTATGTATCACAACTTAATTGGTATATTTATTATGTATGTATGTAAATACTTTATTGTACCTACACAAGACATTGGTATAAATACAGACAAAATTGGTTAAGTTAGTACAAAGGCGAACTTATCCCTGTAAGGGAACTCTTCCAGTTAACTTCTGAGCAATTGAGACGAGATCAGGAACTAAAAGATAGACAAACTAACATGTGTATAAATACTACAAGCTAGTACACATAAAATCATAATATTGTACACATTCTATAAATAAATATGTATCTATAATTTATAAATAAATATATATATTTACAAATAAATAAATACATATCTATATTTATAAATAAATAAATATATCTACACAATATAGAAACAGTATCCAACTAAATCACAAGTCATTGGAGAAGAGCCACAACACACAATATTCTGTATAGTATATTCGGAAAAAATTGGCACGCACAAGGGTTCTATTTTTACAAGCTTTAACTTGCACTTTTCGTATGTATGTAAATATATAAGTACCTATGTAAGTTGTCCGTCAAAATTTGCAATCCATTTTTCAGTCACTTCCCGTTATCCAATTGAGCTGAAATTTTGCAAGCATATGTATATCGCATGACAATGCAATATTATGATGACTTGGAGCTGATCTGATGCTGGAGCTGGAAGGTGGCCATAGGAACTCCGCAATAAAACGACACAACCCCATCGAGTTTGGGCTTTTTAGAATCGTCTCAATGAGTAGTTGAAGATGGTAAGCCGAAAAGTACAGTCGGCAGTAAAAGCTTGTACCAAAAATGAAATTTTTGACAGAAACTTATTTTTGTACATACGACAAGTATATAAGTGATGTATATATATAAACATATTTGTTAATAAAATTATATTATTATTTTTGGTATATAAATGTAAGTCTATGCATTTATATTATTATATTAGGAAATATATTTTCATTAGTCACCTATCCTTTTTATTTGTTTTTTTTTGTGCCTCCACCTATTAGCTTCTCTGTTTAGAGAATGCCTTAAGGCATTAAGTGAACGTTTTGTACTTTTTGTTTGTGCAATAAAACTTAAATAAATAAAATAAAGAAAAAAAAACAAAAAAAGGATATCGGTCTTTTTTAACGAGTACTTACACACGGAACCCTAAAAATGTTTACAAAATAAACAACTTGAGGGTGCCACCTGTCATATTATTAATGTGGGTACCTAGTTGTATTACGTGCGAATCCATGTCTACCCTGTTTTAGTAATGAATAAATGAGTTCAGTCATTGCTTGATCTCTGTGTTTAATTGATGTGCTTCCTATACTTTTACATGGCGCAGCCGGTATAGTGGTTAAAAAGTGAACAAACGATATCTAAGACAATTGAAAATATAATTGGAGTAAAAGAATAATGGAGTCCGTGCTGACACCTCCGTTGCCGTTTAGATACGAAGAAAATGTTACAAATATGGCGTCGGGCGGTTTGTGTGAATCCTGGGAGAAGTGGAAAAAAGGGTTCAGAATATATTCCAAGGCCTGTGAGCTCAATAAGAAATCCGAAGAAATACAGATGAATATATTTTTACATGTCGTGGGAGAACAATGCCGTGAGATTGTCGAACAAAATTCTACTAAGTGCTTGACGTTGGAGAGTTTACTCAGTCTAGTGGACGGCCATTTTCAAACAAAGAAAAATGTAACAGTTGAACGTCATCGGTTTTTTACTCGTGACCAAACTGAATACGAATCCATCGATCAGTACGTATTTGAGTTAAGGAAGTTGGCCCGATCCTGCGAATTTAAAGATTTGAACGACGGATTAATAAAAGATAGGTTAATATGCGGTGTAACCAGTGCAGCGATACGAGAGCGGTTACTACGCGAGGATGACTTAACGCTAACCAAAGCGCTAGAAATATGTCGAGCCGCTATTGTTTCGAGAATGTATTCGGAGAACATTAAACGAGAGTGTGTCAGTGAAATAAAAGATAAGGAAGCGTGTTTAGTGATAAATAGAGAATTAAATGAATGTAAGCGCAAAGGAGCGTACGAGCGATCAGGGGCGAGATCAAGCAACCGACGGGGTGGACCCGGCGGCACGGGTGACGGTCGAGGATGGCGCGAGTGGGCGCCCGGCGCAGCGCGCGCGACCCCGACCGGTGCGGCGCGCGCGGCCCCGGCCGGCGCGCCGGCGCAGAGCAGCCGCCCGCACGCGCACCGTGGCGGCCGGTGCGGGCAGTGCGGCGGGGCGCATGTCAAATGTAACTGTCCAGCTTATGGAAAAAGGTGCATGAAGTGCTCCAGATTTAATCACTTTGCTAGGATGTGCAGTGTGTACACGGTTGAGGAATCGGAGGAACAGGTAAATAATATTACAAATAAATGTAGTGATGAGTGGAGTACGGAATTAAAAATAAATTATGTACCTATATGTTTCAAGTTAGACACGGGGGCGGATGTAAACGTGTTACCCAAAAGCTATTTAACAAAGCTTGGAATATCGAGTAAAGATTTGTTAAAAACGAATACTAGACTTAGTGGTTACTCGGGTGCTAGCATAGAGGTGGTGGGTAAGATTTTCTTGCGTGTACGATATAAAAATCAGGTCTTCGTATTAGAATTTAAGATTGCTGATGTGAAATCCACCCCAATATTAGGTCGTTTTGCATGTACCGAGCTGAATCTAGTCAGACGAGTCATGTCTTTGCAACAGTCTAGTGATCGGGTTCCAGATTTCCTTAAGGAATTTGATGATATATTTTCCGGAATAGGCTGCCTTCCAGGCGAGTACAGTATCCAATTGAGGTCAGACGTCACACCAGTTATTCATGCACCTAGGAAACTGCCTTTCGCGATTAGAGATCAGGTAAAAAGTAAGTTATTAGAAATGGAGGCACAAAAAATCATTGCTAAAGTTGAAGGTCCCTCGGATTGGGTCAGCAGCATAACGGTAGTAAAAAAAGCTAACGGGGACTTGAGGATTTGCTTAGATCCCAAGGAGTTAAATAATGCTATAAAACGGGAACATTTTAGACTGCCAACTCTCGATGAGATAGTGTCAAATTTATCAGGTGCACGGTACTTTAGTACTCTCGATGCCAGCTCGGGTTTCTGGCAAGTGAGGCTGGACGAGACCAGTAGGTATTGTACGTTCAACACTCCCTTTGGTAGGTACAAATTTTTGAGAATGCCGTATGGACTCTGCTCAGCCTCAGAAGTGTTTCATAAAATGATATATGAAAACTTCGATGACATTGAAGGTGTATGTATGTACATAGACGATTTATTAGTGTACGGGCGAACTAAGGAAGAGCACGATGAGAGACTGAAGAAAGTATTGGAGAGATGTATGAAAGTAAACTTAAAACTCAATAAAAGTAAGTGCCAGTTTGGGCTAGAAGAGATCAGATATTTAGGGCATCGCATAACCAATGACGGTCTGAGTCCTGATGACTCGCACATAACAGCCATAAAAAATATGCCTACGCCCGCGAATAGGAAGGACGTTGAAAGATTCTTAGGGCTCATTACATATGTAGGAACATTTATTCCAAATTTATCAGATAAAACTGAACTGTTAAGGCAGTTACTAAAAAAGGAAACTGAATGGCATTGGGATGAAAATACAAGTAAATGTTTTAATGAGTTAAAAGCGTGTTTGATGAAGCGACCGGTGCTTCAGTATTATAGTATGAGTCGGCCGATAACGATTTCAGTCGATGCGAGTAAAAGCGGTCTTGGTTGCTGTTTGATGCAAAATGACTTACCGGTATGCTACGCATCAAAATCATTGAGTAAAACAGAACAAAGGTATGCTCAAATTGAAAAAGAGCTGTATGCTTGTGTGTATGCATGTGAGCGATTTTATCCGTACATATATGGTAGATCAGATATTACGATTGAGACTGACCACAAACCTCTTATAAGTATAATTAAAAAACCCATTGTGGACTCGCCATCACGCTTACAGAGAATGTTATTGAGGTTGCAGCGATATACATTCAATTTGGTATACAAGCCTGGCAAGCATTTGTACATAGCGGACGCATTATCGCGCGCATACGAGCCGGGTGAGAGCGCCGAGCACGCGGGGCGTGACGCGCTGCACGACGAGGTGTGCGCGGTGGAGCGCGCGCTCGCCACCGCGGCCGACGCGCACCTGTCCGACCACCAGTTCATCGAGTTACAAAAGCAAACCGACTCCGACGAAGAACTTACACAGTTAAGGAAATGTATATTAAGGGGGTGGCCGGATGATAGAAAAGATTTAGTAGACGTTTTGAAACCATATTGGACATATAGGGATGAGTTGACTACGGCGCACGGATTGATTTGGAAGGGAGAGAAGATAATTATACCTAGGTGCTTAAGAAAAGAAATGCTATCAAAAGTACATATAGGGCATATGGGCAAAGAAAAGTGTAAATTACGAGCGAGAGAGATAATATTTTGGCCGTGCATTAATAATGATATTGATAACTTGGTTAACAATTGTAGCGTATGTCTGTCACACAGAAAAAACAATCAGAAAGAAGAGTTAATCCCACATGAAATTCCTAGTGAGCCTTGGGTGAAAGTAGGTGTCGATCTGTTTCAGATTAAAGGTGTAGACTATTTATTATTGGTGGACTATTATAGTAAGTTCATAGAAATGGTTCGCTTACAGGTAACAACATCCGAATGTGTCATATGTTAGGTTTCAGTTATTTAATGCCTTAATTAATTAGTTTTCAATTCGTGTAAACGATACTTAATTACATTAGTTAAGAATGGCAACACTGACATGCCCTGATTAGCTGAATTTATGGCGCCAGTATGAGCCGGTTCTCTGATTGGCTCGCGACAGAGTGTCGTGGGCCAATCACAGAGCTGGATTTGCCCGCCAGAACGGTGGTTTTCTTGGCCAGGAGCTGGTGCCCGGTTGGGCATTCTGACTTTGATCGTCGAAGAGATCACTAGCTTAATAAATCCTGACTAATCAATTTTCAAATTCATGTAATTTAATTCTAATAAAAACTATTAAAAGTTATTAGTTTGCTTGAAGAGTTCCAGCTCCTGATTTATCTTACTTCAGAAGTGACAAGAACAATTAAAACGTAAGTACACGCCCAAAATGTTTCGTTACCTTTGTTTGATTTGATCGCAATTCGTTTAAAAGACAAGAATGCTAAAGTAATTTTAAACGATGTGTTTCCCATGTAATTTTTATTCCGCTGAACGTTAATATTTCCAAGCTTTCATTTTACATACAGACACTCTTTTACTGCAGTAATTTTTTTGGTTGATCTACCCTCTAGTTGTATTTTTTTTCCGCTCGCATGCTATTTTTAACTTGAAATGGTTTACGAAATGCCGTACGTTTCGTAACCCGTTAGTAGCATAACATTTTTAGAACAATAACTACTGAATCGAAATCTGGTTCGCATCCCGGTCAGCCAGCCGAGCGGTTAAAAACAAATCTAGAGGAAGTTGTGGAGCAGTCTACTTACTTTAAACCGGTTGTTAGGACACGTATTAACAGCAATTATAAGTAAGTAAATCTTAATTCGCATTGTTCCTTATTCGTACAGCTTTTGTTTTTAGTTTGAAAACAAAAATTATAATCAAAGTCATCTCAATATAAGGTACTCATTACTCTATTCTATATCGTGATACTTATTACATTTGAACCCTATTGTGCGGTATAACATAGGTATGTAATTGTATTTATGTATTTAGTCGATGGTATAACAGTTGAATGCTGACAATTTAATACTTAACTTTAATAAACAACATTTGTAATAAAATGTACTTGAATTATACAATTGAAATAAATGAGATGAAATGAAATACTAATTAGTCCATCAGAGCCAGCGACCAGTTCATACATACTTACTTTTAAACTATACATGCCTTAGAAGCATGTTTTAGTGAATGAGGTCTTATATACCCTTAATATTTGTGTTCTTTTCATTAACTTGCTACTACGTTATATACCTACGTTAAGACTTCCAAAATAAGGTACTCAAATTCGGGGACGTGAGATTTCAGGCAATGTCGCAGCCGCCAGGACGACGCAGGCTCGCGACGCCGAGTCGAAGGGGCTCCCACTCTGCCACGCGGAGCCAAAGCCGCCAGCGGAGTCGAAGCACCAGCCGGCGCAGGCCGGAACCGGACATCGAGCTGAGACGAGAGCGACTGCGGATGCTGGAAGAGGAAGTTCGGCGGGAACGAGACCACGTGCGCGCCGCCGAGCACCAGCGCAATGCAACACGACCCGCCAGCGAGCAGCGGGTGGGCAGCCGGCACCGAAGCAACTCCGAGGCCGCGCGGCAACGGGATGCTGAGCTGCGGGCGGAGCCACACAACGAACGCAGACAACGGCAACAGCGTCGCGAACGGATTGACAGGTCACGTAGCCCTTCCTTATCTAAGAGAGACTTGTTTGACTTGCTTAAGAATTTGAAGGATGGTCTTTCATTACCACCCGTGAACCAAAGCACTCTACAGCCATTGCAGAAAATTGATTATAAAAATATATTGCCGAATTTTGACCCCTCGTCTAAAAATCAAAGAATGGACGTATGGTTGAGAAAAGTAAATGAGTGCGCTTCGGTCTACGGGTGGGATGAGAGAACTACTATTCATTTTGCTATGCAAAAGTTGCAAGGTCTGGCCAAAACGTGGTATGAAAGCTAAGTCTAGTGAACCAATGCGAGATAGTGGGTACCCGAGCAGCCGAATGCATAATACATGGCATTACAGATAGGACTCTTAAATCGGGAGCTTTGGCACTTCGGTGCACCCATCCCGATCAGTTGTTGCAGTACTTGCTTAGTAATAGGGATTACAATCAATCTAATCCGGATCGTTCGTACTCGAGGAATAGGTATTCTGATAATGCGTCCGCTACCTCTGCCTCGGGCCCGAAATCTGGTGCTAGGCCAAATATTTTCACAGGGTGTTACAATTGCAAGGAAAGGGGCCATAGTTTCTTGCACTGTCCTAAGCCGCTGTTGAAATGCACGCGTTGTAATAAAGTTGGGCACACGCCTGAAAAGTGCCATGTTAAAACTGATGACAAAGTAACTGAAACTAGTGCAGTGCAGAAAACTATGAGGATAGATTTTCTTAACGGAGATTCGAACGTACGTAGTGACCCCGGGGCCAAATTTTTGAAAGAAATAAAGGTGAATAATTCTGAACTCAAGGCGTTTGTAGATTTCGGGAGTGACGTTACTCTCATTCAGGAATCTGCAGTGAAGGAACTAGGCTTATCTCACGACAACGTCCCTACTTTCATGAAAGGTTTTGGTAATAATGTAGTTCAGGCAGTAGGGAATGTGAGTCTTAATATGAGCGTCGATGGGGTAGAGGCTAATGTGACATGTAAAGTCGTAGATGACCATTTGCTGGAGGTTCCTGTGCTCATGGGGCAGACTTTCACAGAGCAGTCTCATATATCGGTGTATAAGGACAAGAATAGATTGCAGTTTTTCGATATTGGGAAGGAGTTGCCTGGTCCTGAACTCTCCAGTGAAGATGATGTCCTGCTTAAGTTTTCACCGGTTAGGCCTGTTGTTCTTTATGGTCCAGCTTCCGTTAGGCTGAAGACTCAATCAGCGGTCGACGGTGATGTCCTTATCAGAAGCAGTATAGCGGGGAAACCTAACGAGCAGTTCATAGTCAGCGGGGGACTTTCTCGTTTGAACAAAGGGGAAATTGACGTTATACTTCTGCCTTGCTCTGAATCTTGTGGCATCTCTTCCAAACAGGTTCTTTGTCGCGCTGAAATGGTTGATGTGGTAAATCGGATTGTTGACTAGCGGTCTACAAGGTCGGTAGATAGTTTGCAGCTCGATGAAAGCCTGGTTCGCATCGGCGAAGGGGTGTCTGAAGATGTCAAGAAAACATTAATGGAGCTATTGCAGAAGTACAAGCATTGTTTTGCCTCTTCCTTGAAGGACTTAGGTTGTACCAGTGCAACTGAGATGAGCATAGAACTCAATAGCCAGCGTCTAGTTGTTTATCGCCCATACAGGTTGTCACATCACGAACGAGAGAAGGTGCGTACGATGGTCGGTGATATGTTGGATGCCGGTGTGATAAGAGAATCGGTGTCTGATTACGCTAGCCCTATTCTGCTCGTGCGTAAAAAGGACGGCTCCTCAAGGTTGTGCGTAGACTATCGTATGCTGAATTCAATGACTATTAAGGAGAGGTATCCAATGCCCATTATCGAGGATGAACTCGCGCGGCTATCTGGGCAATCCTGTTTCATAATCCTCGATCTTGCTTCTGGCTATCATCAGGTGCCGATTTCTGAGCAGAGCAAGCATTCGAGAAGCTGAAGTCGATTTTGGTTACTAGGCCAGTTCTCGCTATATATGACCCTAACGCGGAGTTGGAGCTGCACACTGATGCGAGTAGATTAGGAATTGGCGGAATTCTTTTACAGCGAACGAAGGGCTCCGAGGATTTCCACCCTGTAGCTTTTTACAGTCGGCAAACCTCCCCAGAGGAAAAGAACTTCCATTCTTACGAGTTAGAAACTCTAGCGATGGTTTGCTCGCTTCGTAAATTCAGAGTTTATTTGTTAGGGAAGGAGTTCAAGGTCATTACGGACTGCAGTGCGTTGCGTTCTACGTTTTCAAAACGAGATTTGATTCCGAGAATAGCGCGCTGGTGGCTGACTTTACAGGAATTTAGCTGTACTATAGAGTACAGGGCTGGGATAAGAATGAGTCATGCTGACGCGCTGTCTCGAAATCCGGTCGAACCACCTGAATGCCTCGACGATCAGTTTCCGACTTTAATGACTATTAGTAGCGAGGATTGGCTGCACACGCTCCAGTTAGGAGATTCTGAGCTGTGTAGGATTATGAACGTTTTGAAAAGTGATCTGGACGAAAAAGGGTTAAATTACATTAAACAGAATTTCCTTATTAAAGATAATAAATTATTTCGATGTCTGGACGGGGATCAAGAGAAGGTTAGGTGGGTAGTGCCAAAGGGGGCAAGGTGGCAAGTATGTAAATTCAATCACGACGACATTGGACATTTTGGGATTGAGAAAACCTTAGAAAGAGTAAAAGGTAAATATTGGTTTCCCAAAATGTCTAAATTTGTCAAGAAGTACGTGAATGCTTGCATAAGAATGTGCGTATGCCAAAAACAATAACAGCACTCGGGAGGGGTTACTACACCCCATCACGAAGGTAGAGATTCCTTTCCACACGCTTCATGTGGACCACCTTGGACTCTTTGTGAAGTCAAGTAGGGGTTTTACTCACTTGCTTGTAATAGTTGACGGCTTCACCAAGTTTTGTTTCCTCAAGCCTGTCAGAAACACTAATACCCAGAACGTAATTAGAGCTCTAGAAGATATCTTCTGTATATTTAGGAACCCCGACCGACTCGTGAGCGACCGCGGTAGTTGTTTTACCTCTCATACTTTTAAGCGGTTTTGCCTAGATAAGGGAATCAAACACGTCTTAAATGCAGTTGCCAGCCCTAGGTCCAACGGACAGGTTGAGCGGTACAACCGTACGATTCTCGATTCTCTTAAGGCGCTGAGCATCAAACATGGCGAAAAGAGCTGGGACAATCATCTAGGGCGCGTGCAATGGGGACTCAACAACACTGTTCAGAAAACCATTGGTAGAACACCGTCAGAGGTGATGTTTGGAACTCGTATGAACAGTGAATTGAACCCCATGCTTAACGATGCCACAGCGAGTACTCGCGAAGCCGATGATATAACGGTAACTCGTGACAGCGTTAAAACTAAAATAGACGAAGAACAGGTTAAACAAAAAGAGAGATATGACGTAGGAAGGAAGCCTTCCCGTACGTATAAAGAAGGGGATCTCGTAAAAATTACAAAAACATGTTTTAATAATAACGGACAGAGCAAAAAGTTGATGGCTTCCTTCATAGGTCCATATCGTGTAAGTAAGGTCTTAGGCAGGGATCGGTATGTTGTAGCACCTATACCAGGGCTTGTTGATACAGAGAACAAGCGGCTAACTACCATCGCCGCCGATCGCATGAAGCCGTGGATTCATGTGACCGCTTTGGAGGTCAATGAAAATGAAGTTAATGAAAGCTCTGATACTGATATTTCCGATTGATAATGTCAGTTAATAATAGAATGAAATTGATGATTGATTTTAATTTAGGTTCTGTAGTTTTGATGAACATTTACTTACACGATGTTATTCGTTGTTGCAGAGCAAGTTTGCGAGAATCGATCGGATCGCGGCTTGGTGCAACGAGTGAGAAAGAAAGTCCTTCGGCAGCCATTATGAGCATTAATCGATCGGCTCATACGGGCGTCGATAGGCATCCTGATTAATTGATCGTTCAGGAGGTTAGGGAACCCTGATTAATCGATCGTTCAGG
Organism: Epinotia brunnichana; assembly: GCA_963854355.1. Lineage (NCBI taxonomy): Eukaryota > Metazoa > Arthropoda > Insecta > Lepidoptera > Tortricidae > Epinotia > Epinotia brunnichana. Next base: position 31,520,896 of record OY977944.1, read on the forward strand.
GATAAAGGTATTCTGATTAATCGATCGTTCAGAATACTCGTTTGCATAGTTTGTACGACATAATCGATCGGTCGTGACTTCGTTTCGATTCTGTTTTAGTGACCCAAAAAATTGATCGTTTGGGTTCACTGTAATATTGTTTTGATCTTGTTTTTGGTAACCCAATTAATTGACCGCTTGGGTTCGCTATATTTAGTTTCCAGTAAATCGATTACTGAAAGTTGTTAATTACTTTTCAAGCTTCACATATTCGACATTGTTAATAAGATTAGCCTGATTGTTTTTTTTTTATCATTTTACTTTTGTAAATTTGATCGTAATTCGTAAGTAATTCCTAGTAGTTGATCAATATTTTGTAAATTAAATTCGTTTTAGCTGCAATTTTAATTACTTTCAATAGCATTCTTGGATTTGTATAGTCGGTTAACTTTATTTAACGTGCATAGTATTGTAATTGGATATTCTCAACCGTAGATTTAACGTAATGTTGTACTATAAGCTACTGGCCAAGATAACCGATTGTTAGGTTGCCACCTGGTGTCGTGTGCAGGGACGCACACGATGTCAGGACGGTCGATTGTTAGGTTTCAGTTATTTAATGCCTTAATTAATTAGTTTTCAATTCGTGTAAACGATACTTAATTACATTAGTTAAGAATGGCAACACTGACATGCCCTGATTAGCTGAATTTATGGCGCCAGTATGAGCCGGTTCTCTGATTGGCTCGCGACAGAGTGTCGTGGGCCAATCACAGAGCTGGATTTGCCCGCCAGAACGGTGGTTTTCTTGGCCAGGAGCTGGTGCCCGGTTGGGCATTCTGACTTTGATCGTCGAAGAGATCACTAGCTTAATAAATCCTGACTAATCAATTTTCAAATTCATGTAATTTAATTCTAATAAAAACTATTAAAAGTTATTAGTTTGCTTGAAGAGTTCCAGCTCCTGATTTATCATACATATCATGTCTAAAAGATATATTTTATCGCCAAGGAATACCTTTTATCGTGATGACAGACGGTGGGCCTCAATTTACATCTTTAAAATTTAAACAATTTTCTGATGAATGGCAGTTTACGCATAATAGGTCGTCTCCGAGGTATGCGCAGTCTAACGGTCAGATAGAACGAACAGTCCAGACTGTAAAGAATATCATTATCAAAACAAACGAAAGTCGTACGGACTACAGGCTAGGACTACTAGAGTATTTGAACACACCGTTATCAAGTGACTTAGCATCGCCAGCTGAATTGTTGCAAAGCAGGAAAATTAGAAGTAACATTCCAATGGGTCAGAAACTATTAAAACCAAAGGTTCAAACTAATGTCAAGAGCAAGTTAATTCAAAGGCAAAATGTGCAAAAAATGTATTACGACCGCAATGCAAAAAATTTGTCAACCTTGTCAATAAGTGACAAAGTAAAAGTAAAGATGGATCCTTGTCAGAAGGGCTGGCTATCTGGAACCATATCACAGATATTAGGTGCGCGTAGATATAAAATTAAGTTGATCAATGGCAATGAAATAGTTAGAAATCGTAAGTATATCATACGTGACTCGCCGCACAGAAATGACTCATCTGGAGCTGATTTATTCTTTGATCACGACGACGTAACACCGTCGTCACCGAGCGCAGGCGCCGGTAGTCCATGCATTGTAAACAACACAGTACCAAATAATCCTAATTATGTTACTCGTTCCGGCAGGACAGTGAGGGCTCCGGATAGATGGGGCAACTGGATCTGAGATGAAATGAAATTGGGAGAGGAGACATTCCTATAAACTTGGTCATACCTACCATAAAATAATATTGTTATTCAACTTGCATGTTAAATATTAGTAATAAAATACATACCCATATCAAAATGTACATTAATCTAGATAAACACGTGAATTTTAAATGCATGCATTACAGTTATGATGTTAAAATACATATAGGGCAATCTTCATGTACCTACACTTAATTAAAATACCTAAATTATATACTCTTATGTCATAGTCGTTAAACAAATAAATTATTGCATGTATTACAATTTCGTACTTGTTAATTTATTCAACTAAGAAATGTGCATGCACTATCATCACTCATGATGTTGATAATCAACATGGCTGGATTGTAATTCACCTATAGTAAGTAGATAACTTTACTTAAGTATACAAATGAACTGAAACTATAGGTAATAATGTAAATTGATTAATTCATGTGTAAATATTTCTCAATATTCTCATAAAGGCATTTCTGAATAGTAGGTAATACTTGATACTTACCTCACATAAAATCTAAATATGTAAATAATATTATAGAACGTTTCATTCACCTATTTCTAAATGAAATAGACGTGTTTCTGAAGCTATATTGATTGAAATTATTATAATTATCATCTGAGCAACAACTTCATTAAGTAAGTAATATTAATAATGATAAAATTATTGTATGTCAAAGTTTTTTTTGTATTGAGAAGGAAGATGTCATATTATTAATGTGGGTACCTAGTTGTATTACGTGCGAATCCATGTCTACCCTGTTTTAGTAATGAATAAATGAGTTCAGTCATTGCTTGATCTCTGTGTTTAATTGATGTGCTTCCTATACTTTTACACCACCGGCTATTTATAACAGCAAATTGGGAGGAAAGCGAAGGTCTCAAGGCATCTCGTTAAGGGCCCCGGCAGAATTATAGGGCGAATATATTTCCATTTTATTCCACTACACCCGCATATTGATAGATAGTTTATACAGTGAATTAACTCGTGTAGATTTTAGAATTTGACGCGTAAAAGTGGACAATTGACTTTGGGGCTATTTTACGGGCGACTGAGTGTTTTGCAATTGTGTTATTCAAATTTTAAGTGAAAGGATGAACATAAACAATTTGCATGATTAAAAACTTCGTACAGTTTTAAGGTGTGTGTCTCCAAATAGTTCGACGGGTCATGAATAAGTTTTAAATAATATCACTACATGAGCAGCATTTTTAAGTGAAATTGTATATTTTGAGATAAATAAATCATATATTTATCACGTTATAAAATTATATTATGACTGGCATGAACAGTAAGTATGATTTTAAACTAGTAGCATTAGCTAACCTTTTAATTGTTTCCGTAATTTATGTTATTTATATATTATCGCCAATGTTAAAAAGTGAACCAATAACAATGGCCAGTGACAATGGTGGCTCCATCAGCCGTCGTTTTCAGTTTTCTGTTTATAACTTGCATAATTTAAGTATGATGGGTTTGTAGCACTTTTAACAGTGACATAACCTTGTCACATAGAGTGGTTAATTAATCAGTTAACGTGACCAATCGATATGACAACCACGCCGTGACAGGGTTCTACGTACCTATCCATGTTAAATCCTGCACAATGTTTCCAAATAAGTCAGTGCAAATTCATATATGCATAATTGGCCAAGTTTTTGGACTACGTCAAAACAATTGCAATTCTCAAGGATCCCTTTATTAAGGGATCCATCACAGTTGGAGCGAATCATTTCTTAATTTTAATTTGCAAACTTGCCCAAGAGTTCCTTTTTGATGCAAATCGTTTTAACTTTTAGCGTTTTCATTAAGAAATATAAATTAATGGCCACACTCTGCAGGTGGGTTTGCGCTTGACTAAAAGGTAATATTGTTTTACAGCCACCGCAAACTAAAAACTTAATTTATAATTTCGCAGACTTTATTTGAACGCGAACTTAATGGTGCAATAGGCTTGTTGCGTGGTGTTGCTAAATAGATAGTAAACCATCAACTGATTGTAATGAAGAAAAATTGTAATGAATTACAAAAAAGAATTAAAATTATAAAAAGATATGAACCTTGAAAGTTTCGAAAAAAAAGTTTTTTTTTATTGTCCAAGAGTAAATTTAAAGGTACCAATAGAACGCTTTTATAGAAACAAAATTATACAACAAGTACGGAGCTAAACACAGTATTTCGCGACTGAAACAGCAATTTACTTCATTTTCACACATTTCAAGTCACAAGAAATAGTCATTCAAATCATAAAACATTTGCTAATTAACCAGTCCTTCAGTTTTGTCTGGAATTTAAAGTCATCTAACAACCTAATATTTTCCGGCATCTTATTGTATAACTTATTGTATATACGTTGCATAAATAACAATAAATCCATCCACTGACTCTTCTGGTCACTTTGCATATACTATGTGTTTACAACCTCGTTCGACTAGCGCGGCATTGCCGATATGATTTTGTCAACTCACCGGCATTCCTTACTTATTGTTAGTGTCCTTAAATTTGTCAAATAAATCTCATGTTTAGTATGTAGTTATTTAAGTTAAACAACATTTAAACAGCGATGATGGCGAATCCTGTTCCACCGTGATACAGTATAATTACTAGTACGGGGAACAGAGGAAGCTTACTCGTAGTATTACAAAAAAAATGTATTTACATACGTAGTTGATTACCTACACTATCAGCAGTCAATACTTGCGTATGCTTAACTTATAAAAGTGTTTACAGTGTAAGTAGTAGTAAGTCTTGTTCCTTACCAATAAAGTTATTTTATTTTTATATTTATTTTTTATTTCCATGCAACGGTTAAGTTAGTACAAATTGCAAAGTGTGACGTCATACTATAAAGCCAATCAGTATGAAGCGTTTCGGCTGCTGTCAGCGAGGTCCGTCTTTAACTCTATTTTTTGGGTATCAATGTTCTTTAAATGTAGTTGCTTCCATACAAACATTTGTTCCTCTACAAAAACTGGTTCGAATGGCATCGTAAAAAAAATGTAAGGTCACAAGCCCATTCCAATAAAAGGTCTGATATTCCTACCAAGATAGTTTGAGAGGCCCATTCATGTCTCTGTTATTCTGATTTTGATGACGGAAACCTGGAAATACGGTCTGGCTGACCTAATATAATATCTAGACATTTTAAGCATTAAAGAGAAATAACCTTTAAAAAAGTGAATGTAGCGGAAAATCAATTTATAAGTCAATTAAGTATACTCCCAATAGTTCTTTTATCACTTCAATTTATTGATAGTCATATTTAACTAGCGTCTGTCCGTCTTTACATCGTAGCTCCATACAAACTTTCGCCCCACATTTCACCCCCGTAGAAGATGAATTCCAAGATAAAAACTATCCTATGTCCTTATACAAATACAAATAGTTTATTTTGCAAGATAAAGGGTTGTTATGGTCTTGTTACAAAATATTCAGCACCTCCTTAAACAGCCGTTACATAATATGCAAAATATTAGCAGTTTATTTAAATATTCCATTGTATAAATTACTATATAAAGGTTAGTCAGGTTCATCTTAAGTCAATAGTTATTACATTATATTAGTCATTATTGTCTATTAAAAAAATCATTCAATTTATAAAATGTATGATCAAGGGATTTAACCTATCTCCATACATAATTTCATCTCAATCGGTTTAGCAATTTAAGCGTGAAGAGGTAAAAGACAGACAGACAGACACGCTTTCGCATTTTAAATATTAGTATGGATTATCTCAGTAGTCCTATTATATAGATACAAAGCTACAATTCCGTACAAAACTAGTAGGACATATTATATTTCATTAATGAATCGGAAACTAAATTACTTGGATGTAAAAACCTTACTAGATCTGGTTGAATCATTGTGGCCAATAGAATTAAAGGGATGAAAATACAACGAGGTATCAATGGAATTTGTAATACACTTAAATATACTAAATTTACCTAAATTAAGAAAATAAAGATCAAATCAAAGAAGGTTCCAAGGTCGGATCCCTGCGGAAAGGGTTCCCATAAAACTTGCTGCTTTCCCCCTTTTGGATAGCTATTTAACTTTTTTTTGTTTCATTTCAATAAGTTCTTATTGTAACAATATTGTATATTTCGACTGAATTCATTAATAACATTAATAAACTTGTAATAGAACTAGTCGAAACAAACTGTATTGTTACTAAGTTACTAATTATACAAATTTCTTCAAATTTTGATATGAACTCGTTAATATCGAGTTATGTCTCTTTATTGTTTTACGTCTCTCACATTTTATAAAATTGTTATTACAGTGTGTTTTAAATGCAGTATCTATACACGCCATTCTTGTTTATTTTCTATTATTCTCGTGCTGTGGGATATCAATGTATGTGCATTCAATTTTAATGGAAGTAATACCTTTTGTAACCCATTTCAATTTGCACTTTTGATTTCATTAATTTTCAAAACAATTTTGATATCCTACTCTGTTTTCTTTAAAAAAAATTTTTTTTTTAATTTAAACTGTTTATTGCATTAATTTAATTGTTACAAGTATGTCTACTAATTGCTTAGCGCAATCTCAATTTTTTGAGATTATTTGCTAAGCTTAGCTTATCTATCACATTTCTAAGTTTAATCTATATAACTTAACTTATTTATATAATATAAGTGTTCGCATAACAGTATTTATTTATTTAATTTTCTATTATTTTACTTATCACACATGATCTTCTTCAGGGTACATTTGATCTTCTGTGGTTTATTCTCTATAATATCTATAACCTCACTGGGTAAACTATTTAGGATATGCGGTAAGTGACTGGACCATACTCTTTGTCCATATATGTTAGTACTTTTTGGTACAGTGAAGTAATTGACAACTACTACAATATGAAGACCGACAGACAGGGTTATAAACATATTTCATAATTGAACGAGCGAGCGAAGCGAACGAAATTCTCTGCTTCAGCTTGGGCCAAAATTATTTCTTATGTCCGTTTGTCCAGCTGTTCTGTTCTACAGGTCGCATTTCTCTACCGATTCTCGTGAGCAGGTTCAATAACTAAACCGATTTTGTGAGCAGGTTCAATAACTAAACCGATTTTCCATTTTTTTTTGTTTTTTAAAGACAGTCTCTCGAGTTCGCGTGTTCTAACTACAGCTCACAGAGTGACTAGTAAATATTATTATAAATAACACTGAAGTTTTGTTGCATTTTGCAGTTACCACAATTGTATTTCCTAAAATATGAAACACAACTTTGCAACGGTAAAAATAATACACTCGTACTTTAATGAAGTAAAGTGTTGTAAACTGAAGTTTTAATTCCAGACCTGACAACGAAGTTTCGTCGTCAAAAACTTGCAACGTTTAATATTCTATGTGCCATTTTATTACCAAAGATTTCCAAGTTTGGTAGTTATGAAATTTTTCCTTGTTATTGTTACGGTTTAATAGGTAACATACTTTGTTAGAAATATCTTATTACAATGAAATCTACTTTATTCGATTTTAATGGAACTGTGCAAAAAATACGTCTTAAAAATGGAGGCAACGAACATCTATATGCAGGCATACCTCAATTGACATAATCGACACAAAATGCGATCATTATTAATTTAGCAGATATGTAAGGTCATGTCCCAATGCTCGACAACTCTTATGACTAAAAGTTGACATCTATTATTGTTTTGACATGATATTGAAAGTGTCATTGTATTAGACTAGTTACGGGAACTAGGATGTTTACCTTCTTTGCATGATTTTTTATTTATTTTTGAAATAAATCACGATGATGTCAGTTGACCTTTCGGTAAAAATATAAAAAAATATATATGAGCTAAGTTTTACATGATATCTTTATTTTTTGATATGATGGAAATTTCCATCATTATGCAAACTCTGACCATAAGCATATCACAAATACGTTCCATTTCAAGCTTTACTGTTCTTGAAACATAAAAGTCTTAAAATAAATATGAATCTCCCGCAAAACTACCTTTAATTAACAGGACAATGTTATGATGGAAATTTCCATCACCATGCAAAGAAGGGTTAATGCATGAAGCTGAATAACAGTCGTCTAACACATTTTGCCATATCAATCACAAATCTAAAAGACAGCTTTTTATATACAATAGTCGGGTAGACAAGAAGCGATACGATAAAGCTTAGCTTTTCCTAAGAAAATCTTAATAAAAGAATCATACAAAGCTCCATACGAAATGCAGTCATGGAATAAAATACTAAACACCTAGCTATTTGAGCTGAATGGAACAGTAATCGGCAAGTTCCATTCTTATTCAAATCCAAGCGATTTCCAATCCGGGTCAATTTTACTTTACAGCGGTTTCTATTGAAACCTCCAACCACCATCTAACCACTTCTAAACAGCGTATCACCATCAATGTCTAAATGCGCTTACGTCTTTTTACTCAGGGTTGCCACATGACGAGTTAAAGGGGCATAAATGTGTGGAGACCGTGTGGAGTTACGTTCTTCTTCAGTGGTGGTATTCTGTATCCATGTCCCGTTTATGATTTACCTGAGCATTGAATTTTTATAACACCAGTGAGCCGAAGCCGTGGGCGTGCTGAGGAAAATTAAATTTGCATAGCTACAGGTTGGGCTGACACTGAGAGTAAATGAAGCATGGTTTTTTTCTTCATCAAAATATTTAAACTTATGATGTATGTACGTGTGCAGCTTAGATAATTTATATTTATATGGCGTCACGTTGCTAGGTGCTGTCGTCGACCTCAGAAGGTGTGTTACGGTCTAATTTACCATGTCAGTCCAATCATTCGTCGCTTTCTGTTAAAGAGTGTCGAAACAAGACCAATGCTTTATGAAGTATCGTATGCGACAGAAACTTATACAGCAGTTAAACATCTGCTCATATGTAAATTTAGACGTACAATTTTAACCATACTTAAGAATGATATAAATAGTTCGCATGCTTAAGCATAATGTTATGTAATATTTTTGCTCGTTGTTACTTATAATCATGCTGTGTATACATGGTTTTGGATGGCATTCTTCACAAGAACCCCTGATTTATTTTATATCTATCTAAGGGATACGAGTATGTATGGGATGTGTGTTCTGTTTTGTGTATCTATTAAATAAATAAAAAAACAAAACGTTGCTTTAATTCTGTTTATTACCATCATGAGATTAATTATTAACCTTTATTCAGAACTTAGATATTTTGGGGATTGCCTGTGTTGACGTAGATGGATATTTTTGACAGACCACGTTTGCGGCTGCATAATGCACAATGAATATATTTTATCCTGAGTACGCGCAAAGGTAATTCACATGTCCATCATTCTCCTCAAGTATCTATAATCTAACCAGACTTTATTGCACTTGGGTGTAGATCACTGTATATTGTAGATTTTTCACGATAGAGAGAAGACCAATGCAGTTTTTTTTAAATAAATTTACTTCTTTTCTAGCAGAGTGGCGGAAATATATTCTATTTGGGATTGTTTTTGCTCATACCTGCTGATTATGAGTGGTAGAAACATTTCACCAGGCAACTATAAAGTTTTCACCGAATTTCATATGACATCCTCATACTTCCCCCAACCTTTAACACAGGAATTCACGAGTCCAATTCGCAAACGCATAAATCTTTAACGTTCGAGCGGCATGAAACTTATCACTTTATATTTTGGCATGCCAATTCCTTGGCCGCCCGTTGTGGCACTTGGTGGCAATCTGAAACGTATAATTCGCATACCAATTTAATTTTAACACTCTCACTGCCAGGAAGTGCCTAGCGGGCGCCTGCGCCGTAGTCGCTTTTGGCTACATACGAGGAAAACCACGGGATCGGTTACGAGCGTAGCGCGTAGCGATTGTAGGCAGTGAATGTGTTAACCAGAGAGAGAACAAGCCGCCGGCAGCCGCGTCGCAGTTGTTAGCTCAATGGGCATACTCTGCCGCTAGTTCACCGGCGTCCGTTGTTACCGAGTGTGCACGCATGCTGATCGCAGAATATTACGTATCTGCCCAAAATGCCTGATATGATGCGCGTGTATTATTCGATAAGAGCGTAGGTATACAAGTGTGTGTGCTTCAGATGTGTGCGTGCTTTGTCTTGTCAATTACTTGGGCTTTGTGTGGGTTAATGAACTTGCGACAGGCGTACTCAATACAAATCGGCCGGCATGTCCGATCTCCTTATATTCATACATCTGTGGTGTTAACAGACTTAATGCCACGTTTGTAGCGGAAACTGAGTGCCTACGCCCAGAGTGTCCACCTAGCGGGTTCCTGGCACTGAAAGTGTTAACATGTTTGGCGCGAACGAGTGCGCGAAACAAGTTGAGATCAAATTGGAATGCCAAATTTGTGTCTCAAATCCCCCCTGGCTGGTATCCCATGAGCAACGGGTATGCGGAGCGGAATAGGACCTTGGTATGGGAGCCAAAAAGGTCAAGAATTTTGCGTAGGATTTGCTTATTTATTTCATTTCCGATGTTTTATAGTTGCGACAATCTTGTTCAGCTTTGCGAAGTTCAACAAAGCGGTTTCGGTGGTTTTAATTTATTGCTTTGTATGTAGTTGACATTTAATATTAGGAACATTTATCTACGAATTTGTAAAACAATTAAGTATCTGACAAAAAAAAAACACACTTTTGGTATAAGCTTGTCTACTGTATTTTTTCCGCAGTCATCCATTTCTCAGTGAGAGGGTTTCAATGAACCCAAATACGACGAATTTATCTAACGTAGTTCAGGAGTTGCTAAGCGTTCAGAGTTCCTATTAGCACACTAAGATGTTTGTATATATTATGCAATTGGTAGATTCCATACTGGGTTATGCTCTCGACAGCTTTGGACTCACAAAAAATACCAATATCGATAAATTAGAAGCCATGCAAATTAGATTTTTTAAATTACTCGTTATTAACGAAAAAAAAATTACTCAAATGTAAGGGAAACAAGTTCCGGAAGATGGTCGCTGACATCCGCTGAGGATATGGCACAACAAGAAGAAGAAGAAGGGTAACTATCGACTACTATTTAAAATCTGTAGAATATTAACGGTAAGCATGAAACATAAGTGGTGATTACCATAATAGTAAATAACGAAAGGAAAAAAACGATTACAGTACCTTGGTCAGTCAGGTGTAAATTTAAAAGTACTTGCGTGTCCCACGTTGGCGGCGCCGCTCGCTTGATGATAAATAAACACCTTCTTGTCTGTCTTTTCACCAGTGATCGTACTTTTTCCAGCTTTCATGGTGCAGCAGGTGCAGGTTGTCAGTAGAGCCCAATATTCAATTGTTTGAACCTATAATCAAATAAAATCAAGCATAAAAATAAAATAGCGTATGAAATAAATCGGAAATACAGAAAATAGTATCAGAACATATAAACCCAATATGCATAATAAAATGAAGGGTTAATTTACTACCAGGATATGAGAAAATGTAACACAATTGCAATAAATCCTTATCTCAGGATATAGTTCATATTTATGATAAGGAATTGATAGTATAACTATATATTAGCATAGACAGTATAATGCGTAGGTAATGGCAGTGCATACATATAGAAGTCATTTTGTTTTTTCACTGACGTCCCGTCAAGTGCTAAGAACAGTAAACTTGCGTTGATTTTGTGTGTGAAAATAAGCAATAATTATTAACTGATTTTGACTGATTAAACACAATGGAGAAACTGTTAAGTGAGAAAGGTTTTTAATAAGGAAAGGTTCTCCAATATTCTGTTGCTAAAAAAATTACACGATCGAAACAAGTTGTGACGAGGCATATGAAAACCCGCACCCATATTGAGAAATCTAATAATTATTCTGCTCATTCACATGCTTTATTAAAAGATTACGTAGATTTGGAAATAATAGACGATAAAGTGTACTGTAGAACCTGTGATACCTTTATAAAATCACCAAAAAATGTAATATAGAACAACATATTCTTTTGAAGAAACACAAAAAGAACACTAATATTTTGGACGACAAACAGTCAAAGTTCAACACCGACTTGCTCATAATGATGATCTGTTGCAACATACCTTGGGCTCAAATAAATAATTCAAAATTAAAATAATTTATTGCAAATTGTCTAAAAGGCAAATACGGCGATAGTATTGGTCTTCTTGTGAAAGTTGGTTAAGATTAGGTCTTGCCCAAAGTATATGAAGAAAAAAAAAAGGAAAATCAGAAAATGATTACGAGATAAATGTATATACCTGACTATTGATGAAACAACGGACAGCTGTGGTAAAAATATTGTAAATGTACTAGTCGGAGAGCTAAACAGTCAAAATTGTATGTCATATTTATTTAAAACTACGCATTTAGATAGGACAATTCACATTTCTGTTTTAAACGTAATCAACGAAACTTTAAAAGATCTTTGGGGAAGCAAATATGATTAAAACGTAAAAAAGTTACTGTTCTTGATTACGGATGCTGGATCTTGCATGGTGAAAGCAGTAAAAAAATAAAGCAATTTGTACCCAAACGTGACGCATTTGACGTGTTTAGCCCATGGACTTAATCGAGTGACTGAGAAAATTTGATCTTTGTACCCAAATGAAAATGAGCTTATTGACGGCGTAAAAAAAATGTTTCAATAAATTGATACCACTTCTGCCTGCACCTGTTGTTACTAGATGGGGGACTTGGTTGCGAGTCGTTGATTATTACGCTAAATATCTCGAAGAAATCAAACAAGTTATAAGTGAATTTGACTCTAAAAATACAGCAGCCATAAGAAAAACAAAAAAAATATTACAAACGCCGAAGCTGGAACAAGATATTAAATTTATCGTGGATAATTTTGTGTTTTTGACAAATCAAATAGACCAACTACAAAGTCCCAACTTAAGTCTAGATAAGAGTTTAAGTTATATAGATGACACCGAAAGCAGATTAAAAAATATCCAGAACGCACCTAAGGGCAATGAAGTATATCTTAAACTACAATATGTATTAAACAAAAACCCGGTCTGTAATTTCAAACGATATGAATAAAAACACACTGGATTTTTTCAATTTCTTACAATTTTTACCAATAACTTAAGTTGAAGTCGAAAGATCGTTTTCTTGTCTAAAGTGGATATATAATTTGAGACGGCAGCGACTGGCACCCAAAAATGTAGAGAAAATATTGTGTATTTACTATGTCAATAAAACTTTATTGTAGAGCGAGCCATGAAATGAGAGGTACAGAGATGTTTTTCTTAACTGAAAAACATGCAACCTGTTTGCTAACAAAACATAATTTTCTCTATTTTGCATTTCATTTATTTTGGTTCACTTGTCAACATCATTTTTATATTTAGAATAACGTATTTTATAATGAATTTATTGAACCACGTTGAAGAATACAAAAAAATCCAATTGGAGCTTATGGCAAAGCTGGAGATTCAAAAGCTTCGACGTGGAGAGTTGCTTCGAACACTATTTAAAGACCCTGTGGGCACTTTCCCCCCAGGGTCCTAGGGTCTCAACCCCAAACGGCTCAAATATGCAACCAATGTTAATGTTTGCATACTTGCGCCACTTGAGGAGCTCGGCCGAGATGGGAGAGCGCTAGGGTGTCGGCACATGTCGCGTCCTATACTAAAAGCCGTCCCATCTTCCATGGCACGAGGGTCATACCGTCGGGCCTCTTGCAATCATCTCGGGCAAGACCAGATGGCTCCAAGATGGCAGGTGCTCCTGCGCTGGCTAGGTCCTGACGGATGATATCGTTCAGGCTAGCATGTCGAGATGCATGACTTGCACTTCTGCTGCAGCAGGATAGACCATGGTGGCCGAACTGGTCGACTCGGTCACAGCGACAGCGATGTGGGGCAACGCAGGTGAAGAGCGACGGAAAGGCGGAATGTGGAGTTGTCCATCAGCGTACCAATTTGCGGGGAAGGCAGAGCTTGGAGCCACTGTCCGGATTCCCACTCAACAACGGCAAGGAGCCGAGCGCGCTCTGGGAGACTGGTTACCGTTTGATGCAAGTAAATCTCGTGACAGTCTACAGAGCGGCTCGTCCCATAGTTGCTGAGAACGTGGGTGTCTTAGTACTTCTCTTTAAAAATGAAAAAATGAAAATGTTGCAAACTAAAACTTTACCACGACACCTTAATAAAAGCAAACTTGCAAACACAAAACAAACATCGTTAAAACATTATAAAATTAACCTAACATGTTATATGTAATTATTTTGATGGCGTTATAATTTTGTAATGCATTTCAAAAAAGAAATACAGTAATTTCGTTGTTTTCTATTTGCTGTAGTAATTGTTTGAGTTTTCTGTATACAGAGTGTTTTTTTTTAATGGGACAGTATGGGGAAATCCGAATCTAAAGGAGATAGAGGAAAAGTGTCTAAGGAGACAATAGGTGTTTTTTTTATGTTAATAAATTTGGCTCATTAAAATTTTTGGTCAAGCGTGAGTTGTTCTTAAAAAATTATAAAGTTGGTCAATTTTTTTTTGACGCGGTTCGGCTCTGTTTCATGTAAGGATTATTTCATTGTATGGAAAGAAAAAAATCTGAACAGCAGAAGTTGGTCAGATTTAATGAAAACTAATCTTCATACAATTGCAGTATTCGCCTTTTAATATTGTTACAAGTGCCTAGGCGTGTAAAAAAATATTAATTTCGATAATCGATAAGAGCTCCAGATGATTCAAGAGAAGAACATTTTTTTTAATCTTCGTAAACATCATGGCACGCGATAGTCTTGAAATTATGAAAAAAAGAATTCAAATTTGATTTTGATTTTTTGCTTATGGTTACCTTAAGGGTCGAATTTATGAATCCCGATACAACTCCGTACAAGAATTAAAAGATGCTGTTTACAACACTTTAAACACAGTTCACCATAAGTCTCTGTTAAATGCAACTAGAAGTGTCTTGAAGCGTGCTCGTACCTGCATAAGACAAGACGGCGGCCACATCGAACATTTACTCAAGTAATAAACCAACTGTATGAAGATTAGTTTTCATTAAATTTGACCAACTTCTGCTGTTCAGATTTTTTTTTCTATACAATGAAATAATTCTTACATGAAACAGAGTCGACCCGCGTCAAAAAAAAAATTGACCAACTTTATAATTTTTGAAGAACAACTCACGCTTGACCAAAAATTTTAACGAGCCAAATTTGTTTACATAAAAAAACACCTAATGTCTTCTTGGACACTTTTCCTCTATCTCCTTTAGATTCGGATTTCCCCATACTGTCCCATTTAAAAAAAAAACACTCTGTATAATCTTTACAATACTTAGACCGTCGTGCGTGACCCGGCGACTTCCCTCGTTTCATCTTAGTACTACAGGATTTATTTCTGCCTTCTTAAAATCAGTTTTGTATTTCTTTATACGTATACCCAAAACACATTTAAGGTAGGAGAACAGGCGTCTAAATGTGTTTGTGTTTTTATTAGGCAGCAGTGCGTAAAGCAATGGAATTATAGTCGTTTGTTGTTCGGGTGCTGTTCACGTCTAATGTGAATTGTAAAGAGTTGTTTAAATGGTAAAGTTGCCGCCCTTAAAGTCCCGTCACCAAAAAGTATACATACAATCAATAGCGTTATTCCCGGTTGTGCCCTAAAGGAGTCCGGAGTCCGCTTTGACACCTAATCCCAAGATTTGGCATAGGCGCTAGTTTTACGAAAGCGACTACCATCTGACCTTCCAACCCAGAGGGAAAACTAGACCTTATTGAGATTAGACCGGTTTCCTCACGATGTTATCCTTCACCAAAAAGTATATAAAACGATTTTTTTTGGACACAGTTGACCTACGATACTACGAATACAAAGAGAACAACAGAGTTTGATGTAAAATACAGCAAGTAAAATATAGCACATTCTTATTTTTCCTTTCATTGAGTTGTCGGTAGGTACGAATAAAAGATGATATTCAAGACAAATATCTCTATTGAACGTAAATGCAATTCAGCAAACTGTTTGTCTATCTGACGACCTACTGGTATGACATCAAAATGACATAGTTTTGCGGGTTCTGAATCTGACACGTCCGCCTGGCCCGACAAGCGTGGGAGCGAGCGTGCGCGATAAATATAATGTTGATATGAAACCGAGACGCCGAGTCAGACAGACCTCTTGCGAGTCGAGTCGGGGAAAATAAAGTAGCCGGCAAAATAAATGTACAGTAATGCGCTGCGACATTTGACTACGGTAGTGCAGTAATGTTAGTTTCAACAAAGACAAAGTATTTGTGGCCTTTATTTCTATGACAATAAGGCTCATACTGCGTTACTGCCTTCTTTTGTTTAACGGTATGACTTAAGTGAAAAGAGTGTTTCTTTGTTCTTGTAGATTGTCTAGGTTTTAGTTGATTATGTTGGAGTATTGATCGACGAAATTATCAAAATTTTGAAAAAGGTTTTATTTGTCTGAATTTATATAAGTATTAACTTCTCCTGGTCAATTATTGCGTAACGTTTCGTACGTTATTAATTAAATTAAATGCCTTCTGGCATTCTCTACCAGTCAACTATTGGGATAAACAGAAATTTTAGTGGTGCAGGTTCCTAAATCCTGAGACTCGAAAGGAAACACAAATCAATGAACTACATGAATATATATGTACATACATAATTATGTTGCATGGCGGTGTTTGCGTGGCGCACACTGGCCAAAGTCTATGGTTTGATGCAATCGACTGCGCATGACAAAAAACTATATCTTTCCATATTTTCATTCCGGTTGACAGCTTCATACTAGACACTTGTGTCATTCATATTTAAATGTTTATTAATGTAACTTAGTGTTATCTCTCATGAATAAGTTGTTACTGCCATAGCCCACCTGATTTTATTAACCTAAGAAAATACATACAATAATATGTACCCGTACAAAGATATCACGAGGATCCTTAATCTTAAATAAGTAGTTGAAAAGAGATGCTTACGCAAGTTGCGTTTGAAATAGGAGCTTCCCTTACGGTAAGATGATCGTTCCAGAGACGAATTGCCTGAACAGCGAAAGCATTTGAGAGGGAACCGGTACGGTGAAATTGGACGAGAGTTTATATCACCAGGCACACAGAGGTAGGTATTTACAATGTGTGTAGCCAAAAAAGATCAAGATTCAGCATGTTTTAGAATTTACAAGCCGTGTTTTGGAATCCTGCCACAGCCTTCCGGAGACTTGAGACATACCTAAGTTAAAAACATGCGATGACTTTTCTTTATCTTTCTCTTGTAAATATGTGTTATATTGTTTACATCAATGTGCGACCTACAACTACGTTGTATCACTTGTATCATGTTTGTATTTGTATTTATTTAATTGCTTGCATGTTTGAGAGACGACATTTCGCATTGGTTTAGTGGCTAGGAAAAGTGGCTAATTTCACTCAGGTAGGTACAAATACAAATTATTTATTGTTCGAATGTGAGTGGTTATAAAAATGGTGTTAGGGTTAGTATTTTGGTTACATCACAATCAGCCAGAGTTTTGCGTACAATATTTTGATTCTCAATATGCATGTCATTGAAATTATGTCATTATTATTTATTGTTATATTAATATCGAATTAAATTAGTAAAAAAGTAAAAAAATAAATAAAAATAGAAGTCGAAGTGTAGCAATGTCAATATAACTATTAATAATAAATCAATGTCATGCAAAAAGGAAAGCGGTCAGAGAAAATAATAAAATTCATTAGGCATTTGTGGTTACAAAGTGTTCATTAACAGTATAGAACATTCTTTGTAGACACCACTTAAATAATTTCGTTTTGAAACCTTGACAATCCAAGGATTTCAGGTCATTAGGCAAATGGTTGAAAATTTTGACAGACATGAAAATAATACTTTTTCCGAAATGAGAAGAGACATGATTTGGATAACAGATATTGAGTCCATGGTGTTTAGAAGTTGGCCTAGGGTTAGATTTAATAATTTTGTATTGGCTAATATGAGCTTTCACAAAAAGACACATTTCGTAAATGTACAATGTGGGTAACGGTAGGATTTTGAATTTTTTGAACAACGGTCTACATGAATCTACCATAACTTTAAAACTTTAAGGCCGCTGCTACACTAATCTCCTTTCCAACCTTGTCTATGGCCGTACATAACCTTGCTTATGTACTTTATTTACTTGAAATCCTAAATCATCACATTTCATTAAAACACACCCTTTCCTCTACTGGCAAATTTATGCTAAAAACAAACAGTGGACGGAGTAAAAACAGTATGTGAAGCCCGGTCTTGTTTCTTTTTATTTACTCTCTTGACGGGTTTTGGGAACAAGTTGCTTCACGTCAATACAGCGCAAAATATTTTCAGAGACTTTGCCGATCTCCTTCTGCGGTGACAGATTTACCAGAAACACAACGCTACTACATAACGTATAGTAGGTAGTTTTATTTGCTCTTTTCTCAGATGAGCTTCACCAATTTTGAGTGAAATTGAATCACGCTGTGCTTATGAGGGCCTACCTACCCCACTACCTTAGCCTGTTACTGTGGCCTAATTCCAGAGCGAATTCAATGTAAGGTTGACTGCGTACGTAGAGCGTGTTTGAGTAATAGATTGGGGGATGGTGACACAATTTTTCCAGTCATTTGTACCAAGTATCAGGGGTCCAATTACGAGTACATAATGACGAAAAGAAGAATGATGGTCATAGCGTTGATACCGGCGGCCCAATCGCGTGGGCATGAATCGAACGTGTCGGATAAATTACAAAAACGAAGGATATAACGTTCTGTCCCAAAACACCCTTTTCCAATACACCCGCTCCAAAATATCCGTTTCTAAATATAAATGAACGTAGGCCAAACGACCCGTTTCTCATCGCATCAGTATGTCTAAGCACCCGGTTCTCATATCATCCGTATGCCAAAAGATCCGTCTCTCAACCCATGAAAAGGCTGTTAATTTGTTTTGTGTTTATACATTTTGCCTCTTTTCTCAATCTGTTAATCTGTTCTAATTTAAGAGCTCTTGTTGGTGGAGTAATTTCCAACTTATTCTACATTCTGCTTTTCTTTTTATTTCTCTATACGATGAAGCGTTTATTTCCTCTTTTATTTGCCCCATGTAAGATATCCTCGGCCTTCCCGTTTTTCTTTTCCCTTCTATTTTTCCCTCCATTATTGTTTTTATCCAGTCATCGTGGCGTAACAACTTATAATTTTTCCTATCCTGTTTTCAATGATTTCTATTAGATTTCTTTTTTCATTGACTAATCTGTCTATGCCACCCTTCAACGGAATTTGTAATATGGTGTCGTTCAAATGCGACACCCAATATATTTGGAGGCATCCTTGGAAACCATTGACTCTCCATGTAAGTTTTGAATAATGTAATGACATCTTTTTCTGGATACAATTGTTTAATTGATTGCCAAGCTTCAGAAATGTAACCTTCTGGTAGTAGAGGTAAATTGGCATAAAGATTTGCTATATCCCTCCCGGAAGGTATTTCGTTAAGCTTCAGTTTTTTGGCGTGTTTCCATACCGCATCATTGTAGTGATGAAAACAACCATTTATCTCTTAGATGTAAGTGCATTTCAGTGTATACTAGTGGCCCCGACCTCAGAAGAAGCCAAATCGATATATTTATTTGTGCTAGAATACCTTATGCAATATAATACTAATACGTAGGTAGATAGCTTTAGTAATTTAGGCTAAGGTACAATGGAACTGACGTAATCTTAAGTGATTAAATGTTCCTAAAACAATAAAGAGAAAAAAAAAAAACCACTTCTCTGGGCGTTTGGGGAAACAACCCTTACTGCATTGCATTCATTAGGGCTCTTTCGAAATCGGCTTTGAAGTTATATTATTAACCATATTTATATTTAGATTATCCTTTAATATGGAAGAGAAATGCATATAAGTTGACTCAGTTTGTTGTGTAACAAACAGTCCGTTAATCACTGGTTTGACATTCATAGTTGTTTTGTTTGAATTTACATCAATATTTAGGGTATACAACTGGTAGAATGGTCTTGGTACTGACTGAAAAGTATCGTCGCCCATATAACAGTAAATTTTCTGGCGTGATGAGTAGCAAAAATGAACATATTTTCTGTGTCGCCGTATTCGCTGAGCGAAACAGAAAGCGAATTTTGGCTTGAGCCAAAATTCGTAGAACACGACAACACGGGTATCTTCGAGCGTATTTATTTGCAATTTATAACACTCTAAATAATTTTTCCTTGCTCTATATAGAGAGGTTCTGTGTGAATCAAATAAAAGTGCAGTACTTTTAAAGATTTAAAAAAAATACAAATAAAAAATCGATTGGCATTAAGTTTTCGCACACATCCGTCTTGCATTTATCGATTGTTAGACTGACAACATCATCTTCAGGATCGGACTACATGCGTGTGGTTTAGGCTCTCGTAATATGTTATTGTCCTTATCCAAAGTAACTTATGTAGTGCAATCCTCACTTACACACCGCCAGTAAGAAGAACCACTCTTTTTAATGTTTTTAATACAGTTGCTCAAAAAGTGGTACTTTTTGTAGCTGCAAATCGTGCGCAAAGTTGTATTTTGCGCACTAGTTCTTTTTACTTTTCCACGTGTGTATCGAACAACGTTTTTTAATACAGTTGCGAATAAATAAGAAAAACAACAAGTAAGGAATTTGAAACTTTTGTATTATTAATTCTGTAACATCATTGTAATACAGTTGAAAAATAATGAAGTTGTTCAAAAAAATAATAAAAATACTTTTCTAACTTATTGTTATTCTTATTTTTTCGCAACTGTATTAAAAAACGTCGTTCGATACACGTGCGGAAATGTCATTCTTCACTCGTCCCGAGTCTTATATATCTCGGCCCTCGTGAGGTAATGACATACTTTCCGCACTAGCATCGAAATGTACTATTGTGTTTAAGTTATAGCGGTAAATACCAATCAGCAAAGATAATTTTCCTTTTTGTGTTTTTATGAATTTAACGTTTATTTTGCTTCACACCAATAATTACAAATTGTAAAAGACATGACATTGGCAATCAGAAAACACTCATCGGGTGGCCAGTATCAAGTTTTATCTATATACGTGGTACGGAAGTGGTATTGTAAAGAGGTCTTACGTATTAACAACTTACGACCTTTGAATTTAATTCAAGTTCATTTTAACAATATAGTCGACATCAGCATGACTTTTGAGTAAAAATATTTATCGGGAAACGGATTATTTAGGAAAAGGTGGTGACGGGAACGGATGTTTTGGGAACGGGTGTTTTGGGAAACGGACAGAACGTTCTGAAAGGGAACATTCTTGTATTTTCCGATAGTCGATCAAAAAAGAAAGTAGGCAGTAGCGTAATGCCATACTTCTCCGGTGTGACTTACAGCGCGCCACCGCCTACTTACTTCTTTTTTTATATCGGAAAATACAAGAATTTTTGTGTAACAAATCGTTACACAATTTTATTTTATTTAAATGCCTACGCGTTTGGGCCGCTGGTACCAGCGCTATGACCATCATTTTCCTTTTCATCATTTCGTAATTAGACCCCTGAAGGGTCGCTATACTTGGTACAAATGACCGGAAAAATTGTGTCACTATCACTATCTCCCGGTCTATAAGTTAGGATGAGATTTAAATGAAATACCTTGTTTACAAAATGAGTTTTTTTAATTACTGGTTTTCTACCGTATCGGATAAGGTTTACTATTTTTAACCGATTTTAAACAAAGAGGAGGTTCTCCAATCGTCGGAATCTTTTATTTTTTATGTAAGTATTATAGGTATGTTCCCCGATTATCTACTCGAAGACGCCTGGACCGATTTCGAAAACTATTATTTTGTTTGAAAGTGTATTTTTTTCAGGTGATCTGATTTATTTGATTACAGTACAGTATGTGCTACTTTTCCGCATTTGTGCGGAAAAGAGCACTTTCCGTGCATATGTCGAAACTGTCGAAGAGCCATATGTACTGTAAAACGTTGTACGATACCTCGCCAATAAACAATATGTTTGGCGAACTTATAAGTAATAAAAATTGTAACATATTATTTATGAAAAAAAAAATAGATACATATATACGAATACATATATGTACCAGTGTGTAAACGCCATACGATAAAATGTTTATTTACGATACACGTGCGAATAGGTAATTCGCAACTCGTGTCGATTTAAAACACGACCGAATGCGAATTTCCTATTTTCTGCACTTGTATCGTAAATAACTATTATCGTATGGCGTTTACACACTGGTACATTCGTATCGATGTCGCTGATAGAGTTCCAGTGTGCGCTGCGAGGTTCAGAAGAAACAGTGCAGCTGCCGAGTTTGTTGTTCTTTTAGCACCACCCGGAGGTTACGTGGCGGGTTTTTAGGGTTATTCGGGTGATCTGATGACTGGGTAGAGAAATTGAGGGAAATCTCCAGATAAGGTGAATTGAAGTCTGTTAAACCTTTATTTTTAAAGTAAATTATTAAGTACATATTGTTCCTCTCTGTGTGCTGCGACAGACAGACGATTTACACGATAACGCCACACCTGTCTCCTGCACCGCATTTACATAAATATTGCCGTTCTGGGCCTATTGCGCCGCCATTTTGTTAGTTTTTTAAGGCGGCTCGAAATGTTTGCCTTAATAGTCCAGGCAATGAACTGACAACTTGTATGGAAAAAATGTCAAATTTGGAAATCATTTATAATAGCAGATTTTTTCTTTGTATTGGATATATTATCAATTAAATAGTTACCTAGCAACAAAATCCAACAAAATTTCAGACATCAAAAAAATGATAACTTTACTAGCTTCAGAAAACTCAGTAAAAATATTAATAAATGGTTTTATCTTTATTTTGGTTCATTTACATTTGCTCTATAATATTCAAGATAAACAATTAAAAAAAACAATTCATCCTTTATTTAAATCTGTATAAATACTTCCGGATGGAAAGTTTGTTGGATTCTTGAAAAAAGCATCTTAAAATAATGTTTTAAAATGAAATAAAGAAAATAACCGCTATTATAAATTAATGTTTTTCAAAACCGTATTTTGCCTGGAGTATAAGCCCGCGGGCCCGCGGCGGGCCCGCGTTCAATGTGTGTTTGAAGTGTAGTTTCAATGTTTTACAACTTGCACGGGCCCGCGCCCGACGCGCGCCCGTCCCGCGCCCGCGACCGGTGTGTGGAGGCCTTCAGAGGGAATTGCGGAATTTGTGAACGGACGTTTGGACTTAGCTGTGTGTAAGAAAGGAATTTTTAAAAAGTGTGATGAGTTGCATGTTTGTTTTGATTGTAGATCGTGTTGTTTCACTTTTTTCTAGCTTACAAAGTTTAACTGCTTGACCACGAGCGGTGCAAGGGTTTCGAAACGTTAAGATATATTTATTACATGATATACGCGACAAAATCTGTTGCTATACTTGCTATAGGCTTATTAATTCCATAATTATCGGCAAATATAAAAATTAAAAAATACTTTCCTTTACTAAGTTAGAAGCGGAAAGAATTTGAAGAAGAGAAGAGATTTATGTAAGTTTCAGAGGTAAAAAACAAAGAATTATGATTAATACCGAAATATTAGATTTTTGGGCAGTATAATGAATATAGATTATAAGTTGACATACGCCGAGCAATATTTTAACTAATACGCGACGCAAACTATATCACATCGAATTAAACTGATTTCAATTTATATACTTCATGCAATTTAACGATAAAATGCAATTGAGAATCCCAATTTATTGCCGCTTGTCACCGAGAACCAATTGAATCCAACAGATAACTGATTCGTATTCACTTATTTAATTAACACAATTAAATTGGGCTTGGGGTCGATTC
This sequence comes from Epinotia brunnichana, assembly GCA_963854355.1. Classification (NCBI taxonomy): domain Eukaryota; kingdom Metazoa; phylum Arthropoda; class Insecta; order Lepidoptera; family Tortricidae; genus Epinotia; species Epinotia brunnichana. The sequence continues at coordinate 31,544,423 of OY977944.1, forward strand.
GGGACATACGTTTGGCATTTAAACTAGATTTGGATTTGATTGAGATGTGTTAGACTCATGCATGTTCACGTGCGCCGTCAGGATTTTTCTTAGATGATCGGTGAACTTTCAGGATGTCTTGCCTACTAAAATCTTGGCACGGGCTCATTGTTTTTCAGTGTACAGTAGAAAATTTATTTATCTTATATGAAATAATCTTATCCTATTGGTTGCTATCTGAAGCTGGTCGCGTAATCAGCGCAACAACCCTATGTGGCGCATTTGACAATCCTTGCAAAAGAGCACGTGATATGCGACAAAGAAAAGGCTTGAATCGTGTTAGTACAGAGTGGCCGAACCAACTGTAAGAGCGAGCGCGCAACGCATGAAAACAAACCGAATTAAATGAAATGCTTGACATATGTCACGAATCGATCCCCTGGTTATAAATCCCGAAACACATGCAGTTTAAATAAGCCCTGCTTTACGACTCTGGCTTTTTGGTAATCCAATTGTTTTATTTAAATAGGATCATTAAAAGGTCTATTTGTTTAAATTTGGGATATTGGTCAGGTAATAAATGTGTACGAATATAATTATGTGGATGCTTAATTGATAACAAACGTTATTCTTCACAGTCCTTATTTTTTTGGCCGACTACGGCAGTTACGAAAGGAAGGGGTATAAGTTTAACAGTCTATGTTTGTAGTTACGTGTGTTCCACCGCAGCGCTTAACTCTTAGAACGCCATGATTTACGTACTAAAGTGTCACTGACACGCCAAGCTTTTTTTGTTTTGTATCACGATGTTGACGTACATTTTGCAGCATTATCGCGGCGTACGCATCAGAGCGACTGTAACCTTAACATTTTTGGCTCACTCGGTAGCTAATGCTAGCTCGATATGATGTGCCCTTAGTGCGCACGGCACAACATGCGACTATCTAATAAGTACAAAATGCTATTGACACAAATAATGATCATTTCGGAATTAGCTATGTACGTTCAGATAGATATATAAGATAGATATATAAAATATTAAATTTCATTTCGGAAGAACCGCGAAAATATCACCTTTAGTTACGAAGAATATTAGCAAATTTCAAATTTTTTAAGTTAATAAAAGCCCCTCCGTATAAAATATTTTGAGATAGGTAGAATGTCTTACTAGAAATTCAGTAATGAAATATTGTAAAAATATGAAATAGTGAAATATTAAAGATTTTGTTTGCCTTTACCTTAACCTTATTTAAAAAACCGACCAAGTGCGAGTCGGACTCGCGCACGAAGGGTTCCGTACCATTATCTATAAAAAGCTATTTTATTCTGTGTTTTTAGTATTTGTTGTTATATCGGCAACAGAAATACATCATTCGTGAAAATTTCAGCTGGAACTATCACGGTATCAGTGAGATACAGCCTGGTGACAGACAGACGGACGGACGGACGGACGGACAGCGGAGTCTTAGTAATAGGGTCCCGTTTTACTCTTTGAGTACGGAACCCTAAAAAGAACTTCTTAACAGCACTAAAGAACAGGCTACAATTGTAATAAAAAACCGCTGGAAAATGTACGCAAACTCACATTACTCTTCTAAAGAGTTAAGTGATAAGGAGAGTTAAAATTAACTTCCAACGGATATAAATTGGCGCACTTCTTTCTGAAAACAAAAGTGTCCCTAAATAATCTCGTCAGGTACAACAGGTCAAGGGTTCTGTGAAATAATCTGCTGGTACCGAGGATAGTAGCTATAAGGCGCTATTTATATAGCGACGCATTAGAAATCATACTTATTGACATCGCAAAAGCAGGATTATTTGCTTGGAAACATCTCATGTTTTCGAGACGGGAAATAGTATCTATCTGCGCTAATTGACTGATTGCTTAAGGACGTAAAGTTTTTGCCTTAAAAATAAAGCTTCATCATCATCATCATCATATCACCCCAAATTCGTCCACTGCTGGACATAGGCCTCCCCCAAATAAAGCTTACTTTTTTAATTTCGTAACTTTCTGTAGCAGTAAAAGTTACTTTTTATCAACTTTTTTTTACAGTTATACAGGGTGTTTGGTCGTCAGGTAGTTTGGGTCATCTGCTATCACTTCCAGCATTCAAAAAAAATTTGTAGCCACGGGTTTTTTTATACAAAACGTAACAGTTTGGCGAGAATATAAATGTTTTGTAAGATGTAATTTGTAAATATAAAAAAAAAAAAAAAATATATATATATAAAAAAAATCCCGTGGCCATAATTTTTTTTTGAATGCTTGAAGTGATAGCAAAGGAGCCAAACTACCTGACGTTTTAATTTGGCAAACGATGGACCAAACACCCTGTATACTAATAATAATAATAATAAATAATAAATAAAATATCTTTATTTTCAGACATCATGGTCCATAGGTTGTTAGTAAGCAAAAGGAAAAAAAAAATACTTAATGACCTATGTTAGTACAGCAAAATTTTATTTTGTTTATAATTTAAAAGCCAGACTTGGCAGCCTCAACGAGGTGCACACGTACTAGGAGCGTGCAGCCCATTGAACCTGCCGAGCAAGGCGCTGTCCTGCCTTCCCGCCACGACCTGCAGGAGACTGTTGGGGCTTCCCCTCACTCGGCGTAATAACGAGGCGACTTTGTTACGCATCAACGCAAAAAAATCGTCTGTGTGCGCATCTGCAAACATGCCTGACGCACTGCAGTGTCGAGGAAGCCCCACCATCGCCCGGAACAGGTTGTTGTATAATATACGAAGGGCATGATACGCTTTTTGGGTGTAGCTGGTCCATAGACTGCTGGTGTAAAATGTTTGGCAAAACGCCTTGAAAAGTGTGACTTTGACGTCAAGTGTGCAACCAGCAAATCTACGAACGAGCATGTTCCCTCTTACAGCCAATGCCCTTCGCTCTCTTTCTATGTCGGCATCATCTTTCAACTCCTCATCGACAATGTGCCCCAGGTATCTAAATTGCGAGACTCTCTGCAATGGTGAACCATTGAGGTAAACTGGAGGGACAGACGCAGGCGGTCTGTTTTTGCCTTTAAATACAAGGAGCTCACTCTTTTTCGAGTTGTATTTCAATCCATGCTTGCCTGCATAGGCCTCACAAATCGCTACTAGTTTACGCAAACCACCGATCGTGGGACCCAACAGCACCATGTCATCCGCGTAACTTATATTGTTAAAACAAACGCCATCGACATGACATCCGACATAGGTGCTGCTGAGTTCCACGATCAATTGATTTACATAAATATTAAAGAGCCTCGGAGAGGTTAGGCCTCCCTGCCTCACACCGCATTCAAGTCTATACTGATCAGATAGTGCGTTTGCCCATTTTACATGGTTGGTCTGATGTTGATACCAGTATGAAAATATGCTGACAAGCTCGACATCCCTGTCGAGCTTGTCAGCATCCCCCGCCCTTTCAAGCTTTTCCCACAACACATCATATGACACAAGGTCGAAAGCCTTAGACAAGTCCAGGAAACAAGCGTACACGGGTGTCTTACGGTCCAGGTAGTATTTGACAGTGTGCTTTAGAGCCAGTATAGCACCTTCAGTGGACAGCCCCGCACGGAAGCCAAACTGGGCATCATGTAATTTTGTATGTACACTGAGGTGCTGGTCAAGCACACTGTCAAACACTTTCGCTATCACTGTAGCAAGTGAGATAGGCCTGTAATTACCCCCGTCCGCTATATCCCCTGTTCTGTTCTTCACAATGGGTACCACCAGCGTCTTCATTAATTCCTGGGGTAAGTACGAGTGACCTAAACACAAGTTAAAAAGTAAAGTGAGTACACGTGGAAGGTGTGGGCCCGCATGCTGCAGGTGCTCGATGCTGAGCCCGTCGTGACCAGGTGACTTCCCTCTCTTCATGTTCTTAATTGCATCTTTGAGTTCTTTGCAAGTGAAGATGAGACGTTCACCCGGCCGCGCGGTTCCCCCCTCTCGCACCCGCCGCATCGGCCCAAGAGGCGATGTTACTCTAAAATGATTTTTAAAATGATTCGCTATTTCAGATGGTTCGACTATTCCATCTACACTACTTGGTAAACTTGTCTTTTTATTCATCCTCTTGGTACCTTTCCAAAATTTTGAAAACTGCTTATCAGAATGGTGAGACACAAGTTTATCCATTTCAAACTGTTCTTGGTGCTTCATACACCATTTTAACTTAGATTTAAATATTTTGCGCATAGTTTTCATATTTTCGAAAACTGACCCGCTGTCAGGCTGCCCATACAAAACCCAAGTCTGAAAACTACTCCTAGCCTGCGCATGCGCCTCTTTGACGTGCTCGTTCCAACCCCTCACACCCCTCGGTTTGTTTTTGCGAGGCACAATATTCCTACTACGAATAGCACCCTTGCGTAGTGTACATACAATGTTTGTATACAAGTTCGTAATCATTTCTTTGTGTAAGGAATCGGTACAGCAATTATCCGCACATAATGAAAACTCGGGCAATACATTTTAATATACTATGACAATATTCAGTGTACATACCTATCTCCTGAGTACTCCGCTCACCCCACAAAATACTATTATCATTGTAAACTAGTTCGTTAGTCGTTATTTTTACCCTAATAGCATGAATATTACATTTTATTATCATTGGGAAGTGGTCGGACCAATACGAGTCATAAATAACCTTGACATTGACTATTGTTTGCACAGCTGATCGTGTGGCTATGCAATGATCTAGCCAGCGTTTGCATCCATGAGCTTCACTAATAAAGGTAAATGTCCCTGATTGCATGCCAAGGCTATTTATGTCCTCACATACTAATTCACGCTCCGAACAAAATTCCAACAACTCATTACAAAAAGACTCACCGGGGTGCGCGTTAAAATCACCTAACACAAAAACTGTCTCAATTCCACTACTGTCTATCAACGCATATATTTCGCCAAGACACTCTGTAAATACAGGCAAGTTCTCCGCACACTCCGTTGGCATATATATGTTAATAACCATAAAGGACCTATTTTCTATCGAAACAATGATTGCACTTAACCGGTTGTTTACGCACTGCACTACCGACACGTCTTGAAATATGTTCTTTCTCCACAATATAGCTACTCCTCCGTACGGTCTGCCTCTTAGATAATAATCTAAGAAAATATTGACACAATTTGCATTGGTCTTATTATATACCAACCTACAAATTCATGATGAAACACTAATCTTCAGAAAGTAATACAGTCTTGAATGGGTTTTAACACAAATTTTGCATACTCCCTCACCCTCACAGCCAATTATTCTCTACCAAGCATACATTACGCGGTACATACGTTACTCGACTCGAGTTAACTTTTTAAGTGCTTCTCTCGGCCACCTGAGTTCTTTGCAAAGTATGTTATCTAATAATGAAATGATCGATTGTTATACTTACCGGTACTTGTAAAAATCTAGATTGGTACTTAAAGAGTTTGAGACTGTATCAGGAAGTTCATCAAATTATACTGGTAATGCAAGCTAAGTAAATCATTATGTTCTTGCTTAAGTTACGTAGAAAAAATATAGAGAAAGCATCAATATATTTTTATAAAAAAAACCTTACTTCCTAAGTTATCGATTTTTTTTATATTTAGATATAAGTATAAAAAAAATTCGACGTTAAACCAAATAAATACAGTGTTTTTGATATTGATTATGTTACTTTGTTGGTTTTCTTACTGATTCCAAAGTTAAGCTTATTGCCGAGAACGGTGTTTATGAACTCCTTACAACTCCTAATGTGATGACCTTGTTTACAATAAACGAAAGTCTGAGTTTGAGCTACGTGAAACATGTGAAGCGGGTTTGGTTTGCTATTTTAATTACTGTGAGCTTGAGTAAAATTCTGCTGTTTCTGAACAAATGGGTTTTGAATCTAAGAATTCCAACGAGTGGTATTTCGTTTCCAAAAACTGTTGAAATTGTGTAAATGTAGGCAATTTATCTGAACAAGATACCAACTCGCTTACCTTAGACTCCCGTTGCTTCCTACTCTCAGAATCTAATCTCTGGCTTTGCTTGAACCAGTGTCAATTCCTAACCCCTTTAATGCATTTACAGTTTCTGTTGACACATCTAGCAATTGCTTGATTGCACTGCAAGACTCTGAAGAAATGCTCCTTTGTCCGAAAAATCGTTGTAATATGCAAGTAACCAGGTACTGTTTATTATGATACTGGCTTTTCAGAAGAGTCCAACATTGCTCGTATCTATCATTGGTTATGGGTATATGCCGTAATAATTGTTCAGCTTTGCGATGACCCTTCAAGTAGTGTAATTTCTGGACATCATCAAGTTCATCTTTGTCGTAAATGAGTGATACGAACAGGTCTCTGAAGCTCATCCACTCCGTATAAATCCCGGAAAATATAGGGATCGTGATCTAAGGTAACTGGACATGATTCGTCTTTGATGCTGGATCGGTATAGGATGATTGAAAGTACTTGGATTTGGTTTCAATTTATTGAGTGCATCCTTCAGTTCACATTTGTAATCCATGTAATTTTCTTACGTGACGTCTTATACCGCTTTTTTGCCATATACCGAATCTTTTATCTCTGCAGTTGTATACTTAACTTCTAAACAAGCACTCATGTCCAGCAGAGAACCTCTGCCATAGTGATTCGAAATGTTTTAACCGAGTCTCCACGTATGACAGTGTCACTCTATCCTTTGGTGACTTTCTGAAGTTGGTGTGTGCTTTTGTTATTCTTACATAAACGTCAATAATAATAATAAATATTTATTTATTCAGATAAATGATGATCCATTGGTTAGTAATTACAATCTTACGACACTATTGTTAGAATATAATTATAAACTAAACAAAATACTAAAACTACTAATTAAATTTAACTTATACTGTATGTGGTAGTAGAACGTTTATTTCAGCTTCCATTTTGTCCAGAAATTGATGAAAATGTTGATGTCTAAGTCCGATAACAACTTACAAGTCCTAATTAGTAAGCGTTACTTCACCGGAGAACAATTGTACCGAATATCCCCTTTTTCAATATTTCTAGTGGGTACAATCAGATTTGGTCTCCCCTTTCGAATAATTTCCGGAATAATTCTGTTTAATTTCTCAGGACTTCGTAATGGTTCTATTAGCGTAAATTAAGCGTGGTTTCACAACACTACAAAGAACTTGAATGTACTCACAGTTTTATCTTCATAAATATGTAATTTGTATAAACACTGCACTTATCCATCATTCGCCGGTTTCGACTATACTCCCATTAAACAGGAACAGTGACTGCCACCTCGGGCTTCGCCGTCGCTCCTTATGATCTTTCCTTGGCCAAGAAACCTCGCCGAATTTTCCGACGAATAACACTCGATGCACTAAAACTTCATAATATTTATTCGGTTCTATAGGACCATGTTAATTTTGTTGGTTTTTTACTGAATCGTAGAAAGAAAAGGCCAAAATTGTAAGTAACAGAAAACCGTTGTTGCTTTTATTTGTTTGATTATATTTGGCAATTGACAGTTATTTAATTTATATTTTAGTATATTAGTATTTTGACATTAATAATATATACAATTTAAATTTAATTTTAATTTTGACATGAATGACTAAGTCATGTCATTATCATTATTTTCACATGCCTTGAGGCAGAATGTATTAAGGGTTAACAATGTAACTACACTTATAACATCTACTGTACTTACCATATGTTCGTGAATAAACTTTCATTTCATTTCATTTCATATCATATTTTTGACAAACATTTTCTTCTTCTAGTTGTAAGCTAAGTAGGTATCTAATATCTATGGAGTTTGGGCAGTTTATGAATCCAAATATTTAATTAAATGATGTAAACATCGAAATAAATTATTCTTTTATAGCGCTTTGTTGTTGCTGGGAAATGGAAAGTATCCGATAATTCGTGGTTGAAATTGTAAACGTTTAGAACTACGAGTAGGTAGGCATTAAAAACAATACACAATATAAAAACAAAGGTAAATTAAACATTTAACACTTCCAGACAACTTTAGGGTGGTGGAGACGATGCAAAATAATAATATGATTTGAGTGAAAACAGAATATAATAACCTAACTTTATGAAAGAATATACACATACATAAATACAAATATACTCGTACCATTATAACTAAATGTATGACACCGATATCATGACACGAGTGACATGACACTTCAGATAAGCATGAACCCAGCTTCAAAAACCTACACGTATATTTAAATATGTGTAAAGACTTTCCAGTCACGTTTACTGTACACCAAACGCCACATAAACCGATTTAACAACGATCCATCCAATATTAACAAACGTAGACTATAAATATCCTAAAATTCCTAAAACAAAATGGAATACCAATCCCTGAGCTGAATTATTAATACGATCATCTCATTTTAAATTCACACAAACCCCATTGATTCCGACAAAATAAAACCCCGCCGGACCGGGAAACATCAAAAAGATTAGTAAGGTTATTAATGTTGACTCAGAGATCCCTAAAAAAAATGTGCTGCCCATAATTTAGGCGGTAAATCAGTAGGACGGGGGTCGTGGAGGAAATTCTTAATTACGAGGCTTAGGAGGCACTTAAAGAGCATCGAGAAATTTAATTTTTGCCCCCATGCCTTGAGCTTGGCTTTTGAGCGTATGAGATAATTGCAAGGGTAAGGAAAATTGTAAGAAGCCGATTGACCCAGTTGTGAAAAGGTAAAGAGTTTTACGGGGCAGAGTTTACACTTAGCATAGACGGGTAAATTTAGCATTTAGTTACTTTTCTACAATATAATACAGAGGTAAATACCTAGCCAGACTTCATAATTTTATTTATCTCTCCGTCCCTATGTTTAACGTTAACACAATATGTATAGGTATGTTTATTTCTATGCTTTATGTGTGTATTATTAACGTAATTGTGTATGTTGTAAGTTAAATACGAGTAGTTTAGTTCTAATTTTGCCACCTTCCTACATGTATTTTTTTGTTTCAACTTATCCGCTACCCAAAATTCGTCTGGAAGTGATAGGTAGCTGTTTAGCGATAAGACCGCCTGTTGTTAACCTCTACTTTTAACTTTTTTATGTCCTGTATCTGATTCATGTTTTGAGGTGAGTGTGCAATAGAAAGAAGAAGTAAGAACATACATTTATTAACGTCTTCTTGCAATTGAACACAGAAATATAAAAAACAACGAGATTAAAAGGGACCTTCTCGGCATGATGCCGCGGTAGCTGTGGTGCTGGTCTTCCGTGGGGACCTGCCATAAATACTACGAATGTAGACAAACAAAAAATATTTTTCTTAAATACATAACAAAACAAAGTTATAACGGGCAATAAACGGTATTTGTATTGTATTGTAAATTAAGTTTTCGAGCGTGTAAATTTTATGTAGGTTAGTGTGTTATCTCCGGAACTGGTCGATTCAAAAATTATTTCACCAGCATATAGAATGGAACTTTGGGATGGATATCAGCTATATTTAATGCCGCGGCTTTGCTTGTGTTCTGTGTTAAACGCGGGCGAAACAGCTAGCGTAGTATAATCGTTAAGTGATATACCGTTGCTAATATTCCGTAGAACTGCTACTGGGAAATTGCTCGCAATATTATTTATTTTAATCACAAAATAGAGCGTGAAAAAGACCGAGCGCTCTCGGTACGCTTTTGTAATACTTTTTCTAGGTTGGTAACTTCTCAAAAGTTAAAAAAATAATGCGATTGACAAGCAACTGATAGTTTTACCTCAAGGCAGTAACCAGAAACGTTGTGTCAGCGTTCGAATATTCCCGGGAACATCTGAAAATTTTAGTCACTGAAAATTTTAGTCATCTCGTCACTCGTGTAATAAAGAACAACACTATTTCAGTAAAAATAAGTCGAGCTAAATTTAATCTTAAACCGTGGGTCACACCTGGGCTAATGCGATCTATGAGGTATAGAGACAAACTACATGCGCAAGTAAGATCATCCCCTAACAATGTAATTATCCGACTTATCTATACCAGATACAGAAATCTTTGCGACAATATACTTTTCTCTGTAAAAAACAATTACCAAAATTAGCAATTAAAGGACTGTGGTAATAACAACAAAAAGCTCTGCAAAACCATCAAAGATATATGTCAAAATCTGGTTCGGAAAAAATGATGCAGAGGAACTTCTGCACAGACTAGGTAAAACTGAACAGGAATCACTTAATGAATGTAATCAATATTTCTCAACTGTTGGTAAAAAGTTAGCAGATAGCATTCTTCAAAAAAATTCGGAGACCCAAGCTACACTTGCGGCTAAATACAAACCCCTAACAACTACTACTGATGCATTCTTTATGCGGCCCACCAAAATACATGAAGTAGATAGGATACTGTCTCAACTAAAGCCACACAGTGCGCCTGGTCCTGACAATGTGAAACCTCTGCTGATAAAGGAAGTTAAGGATATAATACTGGAGCCGCTCACGTACATTTGTAATGGAAACTGGCCGTTTTCCGGATTGTTGGAAAATTGCCTCTGTGTCCCCTATTTTCAAAAGCGGTGCCAAGGCAATTTCAGACCAATCTCTCTTCTGTGTATATTTACAAAAATACTAGAGAAAATTGTAAGCACTAGGTTGGTACATTTCATTGAAAAATACCAGCTTATTGCTGACAATCAATTTGGCTTTAGAGCAGGGATGTCGACGGAGGACGCGGCGTTGTTACTGACCAATCAGATTTATGGTTGCTTGGACCGTGGCAATAAGTGTATTGGTATATTTTTAGAATTGGCCAAGGCTTTTGACACGGTCTCGGTGACAATACTACTAAAGAAGTTAGAATACATGGGCATTCGAGGCATTGCTTTAAGCTGGTTTGAGAGTAACCTAAACAACCGTAGCCAGATGGTAAAAATAGGTCAGCACGTAAGTGACCGGCTTCCAGTAGGCTTTGGAGTCCCTTAGGGGGGCGTACTCGGTCCGACTCTTTTTACATTATATATAAATGATGTTCTAAACATTAACATCCCTAATGTCAAGCTGATCTGCTACGCAGACGATACTGTACTAATTGTAAGCGGGAAATCATGGGAGGAAACATACTGTCGAGCTGAGGGCGCGCTTGCGGGAGTAGCCTCGTTCGTGGCTGAAGAGTAATCTACTCACACTTAATATTGGTAAGACGAATTTCGTAGCCTTCTCAAAGACGATAGCCTCATCCCCGCCTGTAAACAGAACTATAAAATTCCACTCCTGTGTGTGCTACAGTTTTGCTTCATCTTTTAAGCCCGTGAGCAACTGCTCTTCTCAAGAAATTGAAAGATGCCACTACGTAAAATACTTAGGTATTCTTTTTGACCAACATCTCTCCTTCAAGCAACACCTGTCCGCGCTTGCCGCCAGAGTTAGGAAGCTGATCTACGTGATGAAGCGAATTCGTGACTTTGCTGACCTTGTTGTTCTCCGCCTAGTATATCATGCCCTATGTCAATCCATCCTACAGTACGGAGTGGCCGTCTGAGGCAGTGCTGCCAGGTGCTTCATGCTCGAGGTGGAACGTGCTCAGAGGGCGGTTATAAAGGTAATGCTGAAAAAACCGTTTCGGTACCCCACTGACACGCTCTACCGCGAAAGTAAGCTGCTATGAGTGAGACAGCTTTACATCATAAAAGCAGTTTCCCGGACCTATACATGCCTACTGAAGTCGCCAATCTACACGGAAATTTTGAGCAAGCGTATATTCAAAGCACCTCTGCCGCCACTTAGTTCAGCGTAAGGCAGGAAAAGTCCTGCATTTTCTCATCCCCACATCTACAATAACATTTGCAATCATCTTAACATTAAAACGTCACCCGTGATTAAAGCCAAATGTGTAGTGAAGAACTGGTTACTGGTAGAATTTAGGAACTTAACTTTTCTCCCACAAAGTGGACTGATGACCTGGTAAAGGTCGCGGGAGTCCGCTGGATGCGGGTGGCGCAGGATTGGTCATTGTGGCACTCTTTGGGGGAGGCCTATGTCCAGCAGTGGACGTCTTTCGACTGATATGATGATGATAAACTTTACTAAATTATCTATGTAGGTGCGTAGGCGGTGAAACTGGCTGAATAGAACTACAAAAAGACAACAATATGCAAGTCCGTCGGCACTGTCTATGGGTCTGATATAAAAAGTCCTACTTGTTATGGCTATTTTTTGGCCGAATGCTGCACTTTGTGATGAAAGCAAGCCGCTTTGCACAGTGATAGTAGGGACCAAACTGAGTGATTTGACCTGCAGCGGAAGTTTCACCCCTTAGGAACAGAGATGGCGCCACTTCATAAAAAAATATTTCAAGAAATTGGACATGTTAAACGAATGGACCAATTTTAATTTATGATACACCAAATGAAAGCTCTTTATATACTAGTTATAAAACAATATTAAAAAAAATATATACTTCACAGTCGCTTGTTCTTAACTTCTTACATGTTATTTTGTTAAACAATTTCACGGGAATCTGTATACTTACTGTTCTAAAAGCTTAAGAACTGAACCCATAATTGTGCCTGAGTGGACGCTCGCGCTTGGAGCGGAGCGTTCGGCGGGGCGTGCAGCGGGACGGGCGAGCGTGCATTTGCTTTGTGCAGCGTCTACTCAGGACACCCAGTATGAGTTTCATTTGTTTAAAATGCACGCCGCACACCCCGCTCCCCCGCACGTCCGTTTCGAGCGTCCACTCAGGCCTTACACTAAGGGCGTTTAAGGTTGATAATTACTGATTACAGACAACGTATACAAGCACTGCCTACTGGATAGAGTTACAGTAAAGAAATTTTAATTTGTAAATTTTTGGTAACGCTTATAATTGATAAGCTTTAGCACTACAATTTCATCGTTTAAGTATTACTTATTTTGTTCATCAGAATTATGCTAAGCTTAACTAACTAACTTCCATCCCAAATTGTATCCCTTTTGGGGATAATTATTGGGATAAAACCTATCCTGCGTCCTTGTGTGTGTGTTTATCCAGTATTTATACTTTATCTAAAAGACTATAAACTTATAAGTAGCAAGTAGAATATCGTTTTCATATAAATTGACCAAGCTAATCTACGAAGTATTTTAAAGCTATGCGTCTCATGCTTCGAAACGTAACTTAGATCTAAAATGTACCTTATTCCTTATTCTTTTATTTAGCAAGTCCAATAAAAAATACCAAGCTTTATACACAAGGAGCAGAGGAACCTTTTGAGTGGCTCTAGAGTAAACAGATGTCATTTTAGTCTAATTTTGCACTCAGTTGTATCTAATGATAATCATATAAAGTTCGAGTTTCATCTGAACCTTATTGTTAGAACCTTTGTAAATATTCTGAGGTCTGAACGTGCAATAGCATCAGCCTTCAATCCCGGGGACAATCAGATACTTATGTTTTGCATTCCAAATTGTATCATTGTGTTTCGCCGGCTTGCTTCCACGCACGTTGAGGTAACGAGTCAGAAAGAGTGCGCCGAAACACATTGATACCAGCACGGCTATTACAGCACGGCCCGCGAGCTGTGTCGCGGCGAGATAATATATTCGCCTCTTTCTAATTAGAACGGTTAGTAAGAGACGGATAGTAGTAGATAGGTTGGAATGAAATACAAGTCTGATCGACCCCGGGCATCGAATTATGCGCAACAGGTCGAGGCAGGAACGTAGAATCTTCACTTATTGTATTTTTTCGGAAATCCTCGCGGTAATCGATTCTGCTCAACCTGCGTAGACTTCTAGTTTAGGTATCTCATTCGTGCTCTCTTGTCAGAGTGGTCATGATTTTGTTTAGTTACATGTGGACTAAATGAGGATGTGTATACTAAACTTTTTGATCGAGTGAGCGAAGCGAACCAAGTTCTCCGGTTCAGCTTGGGCAAAAACTCTTTTGTGTGTCCGGCGTCTGTCCGGCTATTCCTCTCTACTAGTCGCATTTCTCAAACGATTCTCGTGACATTTTGTGAGCAGGTTCAATAATTATATAGATTTCCATCGATTAAGTTTCTGAAATGAAAAATAATAAAGAGTTAAAGAGAGGTAGGGCACAGCGGACTGTCATCTCGCTCGTATGAGGAGCTTCCCAACTGGGGAAGTACCTCCACATTACAGAAGACCTCAGCCATAATAGCACCGGTGTGTTGGAGTGTTGCTATATTATTGCATGCTATGAAGCATGTGGTGTTGTGTTCCTGGTGGTGAGTAAGGTCGCCAGAGCTCCCTAGGATGCGCTGTGTTGGGAGTGCGGGACCTGCATGTCTCTATCTGCCAACACAGCGAATCCTCAAATGAATAAAGCGTCGCCAAAGCGCTTGTGATTCTTCTGGAGTCACATGTGTCACACGTCACAACGTTGTTGTTTAAAAAAAAAACGTTCTACCGCTCACACATCCACTAATCAGATACTCATTGACTATTCACTTCCCTCAACACTACATCCATAGTCTCGGAAAAATTTACGACTCGAACCATTAAGGACATACATACTCCGTAAAACAGTGCAAACAGTGCGAAACATTGCATTAAAATCACAATAGTCAGTTCAACTTGCTCTCACTTAGGTACGCCTGTCATCCACTTACTACAAAATAGGTTAGGTATGACTTGCATGTAGACTACCTGCACGGTAGTGGCCCAAATTAAACAGCCTAGTTATTACGCAATGGACGAGGGTCCGTAAGTAAGATTTACATCGGAATCGGTGAGCGGGCTTTAAATATTAACTAGTTGCTGTGACAAGGGTGCAATGGACTGTCCAGTTGTGCCAGCGAGGGTGGAGATGGAACTATTTCTAAGTAAAAGGTATTTCAACATGTTTATTTTTGAATAAGATAAGTAGGTAACGACTTAGAATAAATAAGATACATTTGTGGTAGGGTAATTACCTACGTGATTTTTCAGAGAACGTTAGAGCATTAACAACATAGTAAACCATGTGGCATTTGTTTCTTGTTGGATATCAATAATTCCAAGAGAACCCAAAAATAAAACAAAAAAAGAAGCGGGTTGTGTCGGAGATACAAACCCTTTGTTGGCTATGGAACCCAAATATATCTGAATTATTCACTAAAATATGTATAAGTACAGATAAATTGTTATATATCGCAATATTGACTGACGTAGCTCAGTTAACTCGCGATACTTTGAAAATGGCGGTAATCTCAGCATTATTTTCATGTCCGCCACATAAACTAAATTACATTTTGTGATTAACAACTAATGGCAAATAAAGAAGGAAAGTATTAAAACATGTAATAAACAATTATTTGAAATCAGATTAGGCTTTTCTACAAATTCAAAAAGTTATTCCAGAAGTCACGTGATTCATTTTGAACTGTACCCCTATACAAGTACACGAACAAAGAATTATCCACTTTAAAAAAGTTCATGTACCTTTTAGCAATCGTATTACTCAAACTCAAATAATTTATTGTACTCGTGTTAGTATACAGTCAACCAGTCAGTAGAGTGTCAGTCTAATCAACTGTGTTGGTTTGTCAGTTCTAGTATTATACCTGTTGGCAAACCTTATTAGATAAAAATTGACCATGAGGCCTGGGAAATGCTTGCCAACGACAGAGATCAATGGCGCAAACGCGTTTTGTACGGAAGAGCGTTGTGCGATGGAACCTGGTTCAAGACACTGGCCAAAAGAAAGTTGCGTAGACAACAGACCGGGAATAGAGCCCCTGGCATGAATTTAGAAAGAAAGAAAGAAAGAAATGTGCCGGTCTCGTATCGGTCTTCACAGACACCAACGACGACGTCTCCACACACACATTCAAGCAATGAATCGTCTGAAATAGACGCAAACACGATACTAAATAAATATGTCGGTGGCCGATCGTAGAATCCGGCAAATCACAAAATTCCTAGGCATATCGTGAAACGCCGCCATTTCATGATTAGGCTAATAGTTGACCAGGCGTATCATGGTGTGCCTGATAAAAAATAAGGCAGATCGATTAGAGCAACGCATTAATCGATATGCCTAGCTCTATACCGGGCACATCGTGAAAATCCGGCAGATCACGAAATTCTTAGGCATATCGTGAAACGCCGCCATTTCATGATATGCCATCATTTCATGATTTGGCTAAACGTTGACCAGGTATATCATGATGTGCCTGATAAAAAATACGGCAGATCGATTTAGTGGCAAAACCGACTCGGATCGTGGATAGGTTAGAAGACGAAAGCGGGAACTTAAGGGCTTTGCTTCCGCTTTCGTCTTCGAGGTAATTTTTTTTCATAAAATAATGAAAAAACTTGTTTGTTAACCCTAGTTACGTATAACGGCGAGTGTTGAACGATATGGCGGCGTTTCATGATATGCCTAGGAATTTCATGATCTGCCTAAACGTCACTGTTGGGTGTTACTTAGCCAGATCATGAAATGGCGGCCTTTCATGATATGCCTATGAATTTCATGATCTGCCTAAACGTCATTAGACAAATCGTTAAACGTTAAGTTTTGAACGATAAGGCGTATGCCATTTGGCCAAATGATGAAATGGTGGCGTTTCACGATATGCCTGAGAATTTCGTGATCTGCCGGATTTTACGATCGGCCGCTGACATATATATAAACCATCTCCATACTATCCAAGCTTAGCCCGCCTTGCTCAGCTAAGATAAATGTCAGCACATTCTAGCCGGGTGCAGATCTAATTGTGTATGAATATTAAGCAGCTATTCATTCGCTAGATGCGGTTTAATCACGATGTTTACGTGTGCTGGAGTTGGCGTAGTTTGTGATTCTGACTTGCGGTTGTGGCTAATTGAGACTTTCTGATGGTTGACGTGATGACTTAGACACTGAAACGTGGTCGCTTACTATGAGCCTCATAAGAAGGCTCAAAGTCACACAAAGGGCAATGCTGGGAGTTTTTCTGCGGCATCGCATCAGAAATAAGGCTATCCGCAGCAGAACCAAAGGAACCGAATCGCAAAACTTAAGTGACAGTGGGCGGGGCGGGGCACATTGCACTTAGAACCGATGGGCGTTGGGTCAGAAAGGTTTTTGAGTGGCGACCACGCCCCGGAAGACGCAGCGTGGGTAGACCCTGACAAGGTGGACTGATGACCATGATAAATTAATCATGAATTAGGACCTGGTAGGTAAAGTTAGCGGGAGTCCGCTGGATGCGTGAGGCGCAGGACCGTTCATTGTGGCACTCTTTGGGGAATGCCTATGTGCAGCAGTGGTCTGTCGGCTGATATGATGATGATGGTTGACGTAACGGATTTGTCGAAAGTCAAGCAAATATTAGGCATGAACAGTGCTGTGTTAAATTAGTTTTTACAATAGGGAACATTACTGCAATGTTCTACCGCCAGAGGCAGCACTACCACTAATAGTAAAACAGTATAGGAATATAGGAATTCACACACACATTCACAATTGATTGTCAAATGAGTGACAAGGATGCTTGCATAGACAATACCGCAAGTGGGAACGAGATAAAATGTCAACGCTGCTAGTGTTGCCACCTACGAAGAGTTTTGCGTAATGTTCCCTATTCCGTCCGTAGGCTACGGTAACCGCTTACCATCAGGCGGGCCTTACGGTCGTTAGCCACCGACGTGGTGTAAAGCAGAAAATTAGTCACAGTACAGTTAGTTGGTGCTAATCATTCAGAATCTGGTCTCATGAAATGGTTAGTTTTGGAGAATTATCTCATGATTTTTCAAACGTAAAGGTTGTAATTATTGACCGAACAAAAAATAAAAAATCCCGCCATGCAAACATCAGAAATAAAAGTAACGATCGTGCTAAATTAATTCCTAACAGTTGTTGTAAGTATGTATGTGAATCCATAATCGTTTGTCGACATATCATTAAGCATAACTTACACAATACACAATACACATACATAATTACAATCACACACACTATAGATATTAATATTCAAACTCTTAGATTATAAATCAAAAGATCTTAAGCGCTGGAAGTTTTATCCATTACGTTTTACGCTTTCCGACGCTGCCGGCGAACGGAACTGCCATTAAAGTTAGAATTAGGGCTCTTTTACTAAATCCCAAATGATAATAGGCTAATTTCCTAACCCATATTATAAATGCAAAAGTTTAGTTAGATTTTTGGATGTTTACTCGTATATGTTTGGATGTTACTCAATCACGCTTAAACGGCTCTACTGATTTGGATGACATTTTGCACGAATATAGTTTATAGCCTGGATTCAAATATAGGATAGTTTTTATCCTGGGTCCACGCGTTGATCCTGATGGTATACACGCAATAATATTTAGACTCTTCTTCCGGATTCCTTTGCAAAATTGTCTTAAGATTGGTAGGACCGTTTATTGTTAGATGGTGAGCTGTATGAACATTTCATCATCATCATCATCATATCAGCCGAAAGATCAACACTGCTGGACATGCATAGGCCTCCCCCAAAGAGTGCCAAAGTGATCGGTCCTGCGCCTCCCGCATCCAGCGGACTCCCGCGACCTTTACCAGATCGTCAGACCACCTTGTGACCTACCCTCGCTGCGCCTCCCTGTACGTGGTCACCACTCGAGAACCTTAGCACCCCAACGCCTAACGGTTCTACGTGCAATGTTAATGACATAGATAATATTAAAAAAAACATTTATTTCCAAAAATGGTACAGCAAGTATTTGTGAAGCCTCTGACTTCTGAGATAGGCTGGTGCCTGTGTTACAGAAGTCAGTGTCCTCTCCCCAGTTTGTGAGTATATTGGATATATTTTGAATAGGATCAATAATAAGTATAAAAAACGTATTTTCTTGATAATCATTCGTTTTCACAGATCCTCGTTTGCACGTAATCGCCACACGACAACTTACCTATATATTTATATCTTTTTCTACTCCTGTACCGTTATCTGTCATTTATATAGGCTGTAGCTCAAATACAATGACACCACTAATAAGTCATCGCAAAACTCTATGCTCTATGGCCCAAAAACGCACTGTTTAGCGTACTTTTTTGGTTCATACATTTTTCATAAAAGCACTGTTTAACTTTTTTTTAAATCGGCCGCTAAAGCCGCTATATTGCAGTGGTGCCAACTTCATAAACAAATATTTCGAAATAAAAGTATTTATTTACGATTTAACATTTGTATATTATAAATTATTTACTACAATAATAATAAATCATTATCTATTGTGTGTTAAATTACATGCTTTATAAATGGGCTTTTGACCTTAAATTTGTTTACGATGCCATTCGAACTAGTTTTTGTAGATGAACAAATGTTTGTATGGAAGCAACTACATTTAAAGGACACTAATAGCCAAAAAATCGAGTTAAAGACGGACCTCGCTGACAGCAGCCGAAACGCTTCATACTGATTGGCTTTAAAGTATGACGTCACACCGTGCAATTTGTACTAACCTTTGCATGGAAAATGAAGTAAATTGCTGTTTCGGTCGCGAAATACTGCGTTTAGGTCCATAGTTGGAGTACAAATTTGTTTCTATAATAGCGTAAGGATTCTATTGGTACCTTTAAATTTTACCTTTAAACTTTTTTATCTAAACTTACAAGGTTCATATTTTTTTATGATATAAATTATATTTTGTAATTTATACTTTATTACAATCATTTGATGGTTTACTATCCATTTAGCAACACGTCGTTATCAATTTTAACACCACGCAACAAGCCTATTCTTGGTATTATTTATAAAAATAAACAGTTCGAATTCGGTCCGGGTCCGGATTTGGTTTGGTTCGGGTGGCAAGTGCAAACAAATTAATAAAAAAAACAAACCATAAGCAAGAGCTGTCACATTTCCGATTTCCCACCAAAATACAGTTCAAAATGAAAAGACGAAAGATGATAAACTATTAATACTAAACTATTAAGATTTTATTCGTGTTTGTGAAGACAAAAGTGTGCGTTCCTTTTAACATGGTCGAATAAATTAATAACTGCACTCCTGAAGAAATGGCGTGAGTAGCAAAAGTACGAATAGAAAACTTGCTGCCTGAAAAGTTTAATAATTCTGTAGTCTGCTATTTATTTAAAATTTGTCGTAGAAAAAGTATTGTATGCAACGGTGTATAACTGGTCTAAAAACGCTCGTGGCGTCTTTAATTGCGATGCTCGCCAAGGCTCGCATCGTAACCCACGCCACTCGCCTTTTAAGACCCTTCTTATACAACAGTTGCATAAAATACTATTATTCGTAACCAAATTGTGCTTGCGCGGAATTAACGCATGGTGTCATTTGATAATTTTGATTTAAAAGCAAAACGAACGACGTGAAGTTTTGAAGTAATATCCCTGCATCACGAGCACTAAAAGCCGATTAATTCAAACTTCTGAACTGCATAATCCAATTCAGCATTTATAAATTTCCAGAAATCACTTACTTGACTAATCGAAAATCCTTGCAGATCAAATCGATGTTGATTCCTGAAACACGTTTTTTTGAAATTATACGTACTGCGTTGGTAAACGCGTTTCTTCTAACGTTAACCCATTGGCGAGCGTGACATGCATTGAGAATGCAGTGAAATTTTAGGACAAAGTGCACGTAGTTAACACAGCGCGAGGAGGGCTCTAGGTGCGTTCAACCTGAGATCCTAGAGTCTTCCAAATTACTTAGCGCAGATGGTGGTTGACGTGGAGGTTTTAGTGGGTAGAAATACCACACAACCCAGACTTCCCCCGAGAGCTGGGTACCTGGTTCGCGGGTTTTCTCCACGGAAAGAAATAAAATAAAATAAAAAGGTTAACTCATTGAAACCTCATTGCGGTGTAAATTGATCACCATACGTCGCACTACAGCGGGCATTTAGCGGGCATGTCACTTGGTAAGGTTCACAAAAAAACATCTTAACTTTCGAGTACAGTCAGGGAATGAAAGGTTGGTTAAGATCTGTTTTTGCTTGCTTAGTATAACTTATCAGTATCTGCCTTATCGACAGAGTGTCAGACACATTCTGTCATAATGAATGTCATTTCACTGCATGGCCTACAGATACGTCCACTATGAGAATTGACCTCTTTGAATTTTGGAAAACGAGTTAAAAAAGAAAAAAAAAACGTATACAAGAAATAGCAATGATGACATTGACAGGACCTGTTACTCAAATTTATAGTTTTAATAATTTTAAGCGAAGAGGATTTAATCATTAGATTTATCAAACTTGACCACAACTTGACACAACGTAATGGCAAGATCAAACGAATAAAAAGGTTTTAGTTCAACTATTAATAGTTAAGGAAAATTCTTCTATGTAAAGGCCATGCCAGGATAAGCTAAGTGAATCTGCCCCCAACGAGTTTTGGCTTGTAATGTTTAGGGTTCCGTACTCAAAGACGTCCGTCCGTCCGCCCGCCCGTCCGTCTGTCTGTCTGTCCGTCCGTCCGCCCGCCCGTCCGTCTGTCTGTCCGTCCGTCCGTCCGTCCGTCCGTCCGTCCGTCCGTCTGTCTGTAGCCAGGCTGTATCACTGATACCGTGATAGTTCCAGCTGAAATTTTCACAGATGATGTATTTCTGTTGCCGCTATAAAAACAAATACTAAAAACACATAATAAAATAGTTTTTTTTATAGATAATGGTACGGAACCCTTCGTGCGCGAGTCCGACTCGCACTTGGCCGTTTCTTTTTATTGATTTGTCTTTCTATTAGTATCGAGTATGCCAAATTTCAGCTCCCCAGACTTTATCGTTTTAAAAAAAAATAAAAAATTAAATCTGATCTTTCTTTAATATTTTTTTTTCTAGCCGGCCGATTTTGACGAGAGTCACGTATATTGTGCATGCAATAAAGATAATTATATAATATTCATTTTAGTACAGTTTATTTTTAAATTTTTTTTTAAGTATCATCACGTCACACCTCCAGATTTTTCACCAAAGTAAGCCATTTTAATAAGCTATCAAATGAATATAACAACTTTATTTTATCCGTGGTAAAACAATGTGGTTTTTTTAATTGAATACATCACTATACATTTTTTTGCATACACGCTCGTTAAAACTAATCGCTTAAAAACTCTTTAGAAAAACATGCACGTTCGTCATAAACACTGGCCACTAATAAAAAAAACCGGCCAAGTGTTTTGTTTATAAAAATATTTATTTTAGTATTTGTTGTTATAGCGGCAACAGAAATACACCATCTGTGAAACTTTCAACTGGAACTATCACAGTATTAGTGAGATACAGCCTGGTGACAGAAAGACAGACAGACAGATAGACAGACAGGCAGACAGACAGACAGAGGAGTCTCGGTAATAGGGTCCCATTTTTCTCTTTGAGTACGGAACTCTAAAAAAAGAATATCAATGTGTTCCTTCTGTGCCGGTTATTCACAAAGATAAACTTTGTCGTCTATAACTTCGAATTTCTCGTCTATAACTTTAAGGACGGACGCCACTGTTAACTATACAGTGTATCAATATCCCTTTTCCTAAAAACGCACTGGACTGCTTTTTTTTATTCAATTGTTAATAAATAGTCACCCAACAAGTAAAGTTTATCTTTGTGAATAACCGGCACAGAAGGAACACATTGATATTCTTTTTAGGGTTCCGTAGCCAAATGGCAAAAAACGGAACCCTTATAGATTCGTCATGTCTGTCTGTCTGTCTGTCCGTCCGTATGTCAGTCACAGCCACTTTTTTCCGAAACTATAAGAGCTATACTGTTGAAACTTGGTAAGTAGATGAATTCTGTGAACTGCATTAAGATTTGGTTTTTTTAGTGTAGTGCGACGTATGTTGATCACACATGAATGAATAAGCAGAAAGAGAATAGAAGGCGGGTAACTATTAGAACGCACGTTAGGTCGTCAACTTTGCAGTTCAAAATCACAGTTCAAATGCCCTAACGCTCATTTGAAAAGTTACGCAACTACTCTGCCTTTCACTTTATGTAAAAAAACGTTTAATATCACTTTATCATATACATAAAAAGGTTCAGTAGAAAAAACAGAAAATAATAACGAGTAAGAATGAAAGCAATAATAAAAAATCTAACAAATTGTAACGGAGAAGTTTCGCATAAGCTGGAAACTGCACAAAAAGCAAAGCTGGCAATTCGCTCGTTGCGTTGTCCGGCGAAGAATGCTTAAATAACCCTAGAAACTTTCTACATAAAGGTCTGTTTACACAAGGGTAGTAATTGTACAAGCAATGAAATGAACGTAGGGATTTTTGAACATTGTTATAAGTACCATACTTACTAGGAGGCTCCAACCAGTTCTTTTGAAAACACAATGATTGTGATCAAAGAAACAATATTATTTTTACAAGCTTTTATTTAGTTTCACCGTTGTCTGTCTGTAATCAAACCTTGATTTATGTTTGAAAAGTTAACTCCGGTTTCCGATTGAGCTGAAATTTTGGATACTAGTATAGTTTGGATGACAATTCAATATTATGACACCATCGAGCTGATCTGATGGTGGAGACAGAAGGTGGCCACGGGAATTCAGTATTTGACCGACGTAACCCCGTTGAGTTTGGGCTCGTTAGAATCGTCTCAATGAGTAGTTTATGATGGTATGCAGAAAAGTACAGTCGGCAATAAAAGCTTCATAATAATTCATTTATTGCGTATCATGTTGTACACAAAAATGAATATTTTAGCGGAAGAAAATACACAACAATTTGAATGGCGTTGATACAAAAATCGAAGACCAAAAAATTGATGACCAAAATTTGCTAATGAACGATAAAAGTTGCAATATTTACAACACTCAATAGCTTCAGTATACCTACTTCAGTAACACCTGTTCAAACGAAGATAAAAAAGGAAGACAGGTTAGATAATCTCGCACATAATTCGAACACGTCTAGGGAAGTACAGATAGCGCAGACAAACCTAATAACGCTTTAAAAAAATATTGGAATAATAATCTTAAATGAAATGCTGTCATAATTTGAGAGCGATACAAGAAAACAAAATATGATTCAACTCAATTTTGATGACAATCAAAAAGTGGAAATTAAACGTCTATCCGCCTTGAATGCTAGGTACTGTCAAATAATGCTCAAACTTCGAATTCGAATTAAAACTTGATAGGAAATGAATAACTCGACAATTGTGTTCTTCGGTCGTTAAGAATCCGCAGTAAGCTCGGCCGAATATCACCTTCCCATACAAATGGAGTTTCGTTCTCGTTTTAAATGTACGTATTGGATTGTAATTAAACTTTATATATACAACAAAAAGGTATATCTAGGTCTGTAATTAGTTTATATGACTCCAGTTTATAAAACAAACGAAATACAGCAAAAACAAGTTTTGTATGAAAACCTTTGCAGTATTTCTTTTACTATGGTATCTGAAGATAAACTAATTACAGACCTGGATGGTACTTAACTTATTCTAAGTACAAAATTTCAGAGTAAACTAGCTAGTCGTTTTAAAATGAGAGCGTAACTACACTTGTATGGAGAATCGAGCTAACTTTGGACTCTTAATAAAAACACCGTAACGCTATAGCCCGGTTTTATAAATATGCGTTAGACCAATATAAAAACGGGGGTAAATCTATTGATCTAGCTTATTATAACTAAAGTCTCTTACTTGTACAGTCGGCGTCATAAGTTGCTGAACACCTAAGTACCTTGTCGTTTTCACTAGTTTGACAACTTCATATGGCAGCTTAACATGACGTTTAATGCGACACAGTACAAATGTGTTAAGCCCTTTGTCAGGCTGACCGTATCTACTCGATGTATACCCAGGTCGATCACGTAACGCATTGTACGCACGTTTAGTAGATCTAAATGTCACTTTTTGTAAGAGAACATGAAAGTTGAGTTGTCCTAACGTGCGTTCGAAACGTTACGTGATCACCCCTCGATTATACGCGGCACATGCATGGCACATGTAAATGATGCACCGCCGGTTCCGCCGCTTATGTCTATTTAGCGACGCATGTCTGTGTGATTTTACTGCTGACCCCTTCGTAAGATCCGTTAGACATGTCAGTCAATAACAGTTTACTTATTTATTATTTTTCCTTTTATGTATATACCCACCTATGTGTAATACCTATGGATGAATGTCTGAAATAAATTGATATTTAATTTAACTTAATTTAATTTAATTTAATAATGTCAAAAAATGTGCTGGGTCGACCGCTTAAGGCGAGGCTGGTCCACGATCTTCTCTCCCTCTCAATGAGCATAAGCGTGAGCGAGATGGAATTGCGTGTTCGGAAGTCTGTAACATCACTTTTTAGTACATATTAATAGATTTTTGGAATACTGGATAATTTATTAAAAATCTATCCGGTTATTGTTTTAGAACAATAAAAAAGCTATCCTTTTTAGTAAAAAAAACAGATTGTCGTTGAAAATTACGTAATCTCGAACATTAAAATATATTTTATATAGTTATATTTAAGAATTTTTTTACAGAGTTACCAAGCCATTTTTTTATATTATGTTCGGTTATTGTCTTTCTTTGTTTCTTTTTCAGTCTACGGTAAAATTTCTGTAGTATTAGAATTCTTCATTATTTCTTCACACTGGAAGTTCAAAAATCAATCTTTTCGTCAGATCGTGAACCGGCCTCGCCTTCACTCAATCCTTGCCTGCGTGGCGTGCGAGTGTAGGGGTATGACGATAACAGGGGCGCGCGCATACGCCTCCCGCACGTTAAACGCGCCCCGTTATCGTGATATGATTGGCGAGGACTGTGTTAAGCGGTCGAACCGTAAAGTTTGATCTGTCATTTGGTCAAACGCATCTTTATAAAACCGGGCCTGAATATATGAAGCTGCTTAAGTTAAGATACTGATTTAGCAAATATATTAAGTGTGACTAAGTTTACTTATCAAGCCACTAGCTCGGTGCAAACGAGGCACAACTAAAGACTGAGTCGCTATTTACACTCTAATGGAAAAAGTTACACATAAAAGATCTCCACGCTGACACATACTCCGATTAATTAATAGAACAGTGTGCAAAGTTGTCTAAGCTTTCAAACTGAACGTTTCACTGCTAATTTTGTATAAAATGAGTTCTCTGAACTTGCTTAGCTCTGAACTTTATTATTGAAATTGGCTTTTCATTTTCTCAAAGTCAAAGTAATTTTTTCTTCAATTGACACATGCACCTATGAATGTCGATAACTACCACCGGCTCGGAAAGAAAACCTCTGCCACGAGAAGAACCGGCGTCAAAAGCTCGGCGAGGTATATTTTTTTCTGCTAAGATCATCATCATCACTATCATTATCAGCGTGTAATCACCCACTGCTGAGCATATCTAAGCCTCTCTTCGAGTACGCCACTTATCCCGGTCCCAGTCAGTCTCATGCATGAAGATGTCGGTATACAATTATCCATACTAATAATATATGCCAAAGTTTCTCTGTATGTCTGTTACCACTTCAAGCTTAAACCGCTGAATCGATTTGGATGAAAAAAAAACTACACCAATATTTTATAATACCTCCTTATGGAGGACAAGTCTGCTAGGTTATAAGTCTGCTAGGTTATAAGTCTGCTAGGTTATAAGTCTGCTAGGTTATAAGTCTGCTAGGTTATAAGTCTGCTAGGTAATAAGTCTGCTAGGTTATAAGTCTGCTCGGTTATAAGTCCCTGGAATCTCACATCCGATAAAAAATGCCAGTATTTATACACCATCAGTGGACCCAGCTTTCAGTTTCAATTTAAGTATTTAATTCATTAACAATTTTCAATGTGTTTGAATGTAACATAATACTTAATTAGTAAAACATAATTAGTAACATATGTCAATCAATTAAATTACAATAAATAGTCAAACAATTAAATTACAATAATAAGTCAAATATTAAATTACTATAAGATACTCCGTTACAGATTGTCAAATTATAAAAATAGCTATTGATAATAAAAAAACAATAACAAGAAAATGTAGCAAATACAAATAATTTATGCCATAACAGCATTTTTCTAATAAATATGTTATTAGCCTGTTTTTAAATATTGTGGAGCTTCTTACAATATGTCTGAAGAACGATTAAATAACCAACAAAGAAATGCCCAGACCAGAGTCTTTCGTATGTTATCGACAAAACACGCAAGGAAAAATTACCTACAATTTCTAAAATCAGTGAATGGAATCTCTCAGAAAATGTACACATCGTTGATCAAAAAGAATGGATCAAGTTTTTAAGGGCCTTTCATACTAAAATACACTCAAGATGAAAGAAAACAAGCATCGAGTTCCTACACAAACTTTACTGGCTTTCATAGCTCTCATGATTACATTCGTAAATAGTATTTTTCACAATCGTGTTATAATAGAGAGCTTTTTAACTAGTCGAGTACCGTGTTTAGGCCACGAAGCTTGCTGAGTGGCCTAAGTAAGGTACGAGATTGATTATAACACTATTGTGAACAATACTTTTTGTACGAGTTCATTAAAATTAATTTTCTACGAGTCAACTGAACTAATTAAACAAACTCGATACTGTTGAAACGAAGTGCAGCCTATCCGCTCGTACGCTCGTTGATATCTTAAAAGACATCAACGAGCGTACGACATCAACGAGTAAACTCAATAATCAAAGCGATTCTATTGGTCCAATTCATTACAGTTCGGTAAAGCAGCCACGTGATTGGTCGAATTTATTTTAGTTATATTTTCAAACTTTTTTCGGTTGTCTAGAGCGTATCGAAACCAGTCATTTCGGTTGTTTCGGAAGTAACAGACTATTCAACGATGAAAATAGTGACGTTGCAGTATTCTCTATGAAATCTTAATACACATAATTATTATTTTAATCGTCGAGTACAAAAAGGATCTTTATATTGAGTTTAATGCCAATTATTTGCAAATAATTACCCAGTTGAAGGGACTTAAAAGTGAAACCATGATTCAGTTATAATGACAACCGGTTTCGTTTGTAAGCAAATTCATTTCAAGCGGCTTTCAGTCGACCGCTTGAATTGCATAAGTACCTAACAAAATTGAACTAATCTGTAAATTGTACTGATTCCAGGTTCGTTGGATTGAATGAAGTGAATTCCTATTTATTGCCCATTTATTTAGACGTCTTCTGACGAAATAATTTGATTACAGGAAGTGAATTTAATTAGGATTAATAATTAAAAATTATTATGCTGAAGTATATTTTAAATCACACTGTACCTTGGGTATTCCCGGCTCGTACCAATGAGTTTTTCGGAACTTATGTACGGAATATTTACCGCTAGCTTTTCGGTAAAGGAAAACATCGTGAGGAAACCGGTCTAATCCCAATAAGGTCTAGTTTTCCCTCTGGGTTGGAAGGTCAGATGGCAGTCGCTTTCGTAAAACTAGTGCCTATGCCAAATCTTGGGATTAGGTGTCAAAGCGGACCCCGGGCTCCTTTAGGGGCACAACCGGGAATAACGCTAGGAGGATGATGAATAGAGCGTTTTTAAAAGAAAGTGTAGGTATCTGAACATGAACTTCCTTTTGAGAATTGTTTTTTTTTTTCATTCTCAGTATCGTGAAGAGATACTTTTTTTTTGTATAAGGATCGATAGTAATGGCACTAAGTAAAGGAACCCAAAAAAAACAAATTCTGAAAAAAAAGGTCATGGACTAAATAAATAATAATATTCTTATTTAAAAGCTCTTCAAAAACCATAATTTTGCGTGTATATTCGCTTTAAATAATAACCTTAAAAGGTGCCCAGCGTTAATGTGCTTCTATCATTGTAGGTATCTAGAGTCTGGCTAACCAAATTTTACCCAATGTTTTGGCGAGAAATTCAAAAAGTTTTGGGCTGGTCACACTTTGTGTAGTAGGAATTATAGTTTTGATACTAGAAAATATTTTAGATTTGCTGTGCACACGTAAGGTACCTAAAAACCCGGCCAAGTGCGAGTTGGACACGCGCACGAAGGGTTCCGTAATTATCTATAACAACGGCAAAAAAATCACGTTTTTGTTGTATGGGAGCCCCCCTTAAATATTTGTTTTATTTAAATTAATTTATTTATTTTTTAAGTGAATATATTGGTAACGAAATATTCTGTGAATATTTCAAGCGTCTACCTGTTGCCGTTCGACCAAAAACGAACAAAAAAATCACGTTTGTTGTATGGGAGCCCCCTTAAATATTTATTTTATTCTGTTTTTTAGTATTAGATAAGATAAGATAAAAATAATTTATTCAAGTAGGATTTTACAATCACTTTTGCATCGTCAAGGTTTATATTGTACAATATCATATCTATTCGGTTACACAAACACACATATACATTTTATTAATTAATATGTCACCTAATTCTAAATAATTCAATGTGGTTATTACATGTCTGTTTCGATTCTTATCTTATTTGTTGTTATAGCGGCAACAGAAATACATCTGTGAAAATTTCAACTGTCTAACTATCACGGTTCATGAGATACAGTCTGGTGACAGACGGACAGGCAGACGGACCGACAGACAGACAGACAGACGGACAGCGGAGTCTTAGTATTAGGGTCCCGTTTTACTCTTTGAGTACGGAACCCTAAAATTAAGTTAAATATAGGTATAGAGGTACCTAGAGTAATGCTGCACCGGTACGATGGGCCAAGTGCAGGATTCCATCAACACGCTCGTCGCTCATATATACCTAGACATTTTCGGCCAACATATTATTATAAGTTTTATATTTTTATACCAAGTTACAACTGACCAGTCACTTCACAGTTTTTTTCTAAATATTGGTTTTATGTAAGTTCCAATGTTTTGATTTTATTTATATTTTCCAGAATTTCTAGTTTATCCGTTTCTTTGCACATTGCTGTTTATGAGATTCAGGTATTAATATATTCAAGAACTTAATCAAAGTAAGGTATAGGCAAATGCTAGAACTAGTAGGTACGCGTACATAAAGTATCAACATATTTATGCGGCACCAACCTACTAAGTTCTTTACGACTTGTAAACATTGCAGTTTTTCGTTATACAACGCTTCACGTCGGGTTTTCACATGGTCGCAATTATTTACGAGCTTAAACAATAGTTTGCTGACTTCACTCTGTAGTCATGTACTCGGTACTCATTGTTAATATTATTTAAAATAAAACATAAACCGCAAACCATTTGCGTGAATGACATAAATCGATAACTGCCTTTTAGCCTTTTTTTTAATCATAGACAATTGGTGATACCACAAGGACATATCTGTTAACAAAATTTGGTTAGCCTGACTCTAGTAGCTTCTATTAAAATCGATTTAACAATAATTTCTCCGAACAAAGCGTGAAATCCGACTTCAAAAGAATATTTGTCTGGTGTCCAAGAAAACAACCAGAATACATTTTCTTGTAAAGATTTCATTCCATTTTGTATTTGCGCAGTTCACTAGATTTTTTGCTTATCTCTGTTTCTTTCTCTGAAAACATGGGTATTATGCAAATAATGCTTTTTCTATGTGGTGATATGAAAAAACTTGCTGGTAGTAATGAAAGCACGATTCTTAAGGATACATTATGCTTATAGCTCTTTGTTTCGTGTTTCTTGGAAAATGAAGGAATATACAACGGAGCTTGCTAATTCAGGGTTGGTTACTATTTATGATTTCTTGCAATACTTTATGAGTTGTATATTCAACTCAAATTATACTGAAGCAAACCATGGCTGAAACTAGGTCGTTTGAAATTAAAGATTTATGTGTAACTATAGTATGTGAATTTTGTCCAATTTTGTCGTTCAATTTGAGTATAGTATTCAATACTAATAATTAAAAAGAGGAAAAGTCTGTGATATTGTAAGTTTGTATGTAACGGGTAATCTCTGGAACCGATTATCCGATATCAAAAATTCTTTCACCTGCGTGTACCTAGAATGGAATTTCTGGATTGACATACGCTATATGTTTCCCCGCAAGTTTGCCTGCGTTCTTTAAAATAGTTACTCGGGTGGCGCCGCGCGTGCAGCTAGAGAATAACAATTTAATAAGAAGTAATCCTCAGTATCCTGATGACCTGGTAAAGGTCGCGGGAGTCCGATGGATGCGGGTGGCGCAGGACCAGTCACTTTGGCACTCTTTGGGGGAGGCCTATGTCCAGCAGTGGACGTCTTTCGGCTGATATGATGATGATGAATCCTCAATTTGCTCCTACTTTGTACTTGGGGCTTACAAAACGTTTGTAGGTACTTGTTATAATATTTGTCGCTCAGAATATACAAAAATATACATTACATCGACGGCACGTCAAAATATCTTGAAACGAACGCCGGAGGACTGGAATGAAAAATGCAAACGTAATTTATGCTGCCACGGCAAAATGGCGACAAATACAGAGGAGTCTTTAAATGTTTAAATACCGTCTGTATTTAAACAAATATGGATGGGTAGCTCAATGAGTCCTTGACTTCAACCAAATAACCAAAAATGCAACGAAAATCTGCAGGGAAAATTCTGACATGGAGGGGAGGGCCGTTGAAACGCTCTCGGAATCACCCGGATGTGGTTATGGCAAATTCAAAATGATGACGATGACGTTCTTGTCGTTCGTTTATAGCTGGATAAAATTCTAATGAATGTGTACGGGAATAGTTCCAAATACGGATCACTCTCGCGAGGATGATGTAAAGTCTGATGCTTGACGCAAATAAAAATATTTACTTTAATACCATGACGGACATAAAGTAAACGTTCGAGTGCTCGACGCTGTACTAGTATATGGCATCGGCACTCTATATCAAAGTGACAAGGCCTAAATTCGAATGCAGAAAAATTATCTTTGTTCGAATTTAACCCATATTGCTTTGACATAAAAATCCCATAGTAGTAGTGGCAGTGGGCGGAGCACATTGCACGTAGAACCGATGGCCGTTGGGGCGGAAAGGTTCTCGAGTGGTGACCACGTACCGGAAGGCGCGGCGTGGGTAGGCCCCCCACAAGGTGGACTGATGACCTGGTAAAGATCGCGGGAGTCCGCTGGATGCGGGTGGCGCAGGACCGGTCCCTTTGGCACTCTTTGGGGGAGGCCATGTCCAACAGTGGACGTCTTTCGGCTGATATGATGATGATGATGATGACTAGTGCAGCGTCGAGCACTCGGACGTATAATTTATTTGGAGAACAATTATCCCAATCAAGGCCAAGCAGCGTTAGGTGTTCAACGTTGTGCAACAAGCAAGTGTAGCAACATTTCGCCGCCTTGTAGCGGGAATCACCCGTGGAGGCATGACTCATATAATACCTTGAATGGGATAAAGAATAGTTACAGACGTACAGACAGCATCAAAAGTCAAAAGTTCTTTTTCCCTTTGAATACTTACAGACTTTTGACGTCTTCGTTTGCGAATTGCGTAGCTACTTTTGATGTTGACTGTACATTATATTTTTATGTAAGAATTACTTTTTTTACGTTTTTATTTTGTAGTAAACCTGCTGTTAATTTCTCTCTCGTACTTGCTAAAGGAAGTGAAGAAGCGGAACTGACTTGAGGGAGAATTCTTGAAATTTTTCTAAATTCTTTCAGCGCCTGTTTTAGATTTAAACCGCTTTATTCAAAAAATAAAACTAAGAACTACGCAATACCCGTGAGGTTTCTTTCCGTAGTAGATATTTTTGTTGAGAAATGGGATAGTTCAAGCTAAAAAAATATAACATTTAAGTTCGCTATTTGCCGTCGATGTTGACAAAATAAAAAAACCGGCCAAGTGCGAGTTGGACTCGCGCACGAAGGGTTCCGTACCATTATCTATAAAAACGGCAAAAAATCACGTTTGTTGTATGGGAGCCCCCCTTAAAAAATATTTTATTTTGTTTTTAGTTTTTGTTGCTATAGCGGCAACAGAAATACATAATCTGTGAAAATTTCAACTCTCTAGCTATCACGGTTCTTGAGATACAGCCTGGTGACAGACAGACGGACGGACGGACGAACGGACAGCGAAGTCTTAGTAATAGGGTCCCGTTTTACTCTTTGAGTACGGAACCCTAAAAAACGACCAAGTGCGAGTCAGACTCATGCACGAATCAGAATCAGAAATAATTTATTGTCAAATTGTGCGAGTACAGTAGTTGTTATAGGACGTAGTTATGCGTGTGTCACAATCAACCGCTTAACGGTAGACAATAATTTTAAAACTATGTATCAAATTAATTATAATATTGATAGTAATAGTGGAACATGTCACTACAAATATAAAACCATCATAAAAAAAAAAGTAATTACATTATATACAGAAAATATTCAATTATGTCAATAAAATTTTAATTACAGTACCTTATCCTAGTTAATAATTTTTATTTCCAATTATCTATTATGTTTAATTACTTTAATTTTATTGAAAAAATCATTTATTGTATAAAAACATTCGTCAACCAATAAGACCAATAAGAAGGGTTCCGTACCATTATCTATAAAAACGGCAAAAATATCACGTTTCTTGTATCGGAGCCACCTTAAATATTTATTTTATGCTGTTTTTTAGCGGCAACAGAAATACATCATCTGTGAAAACTTGAACTGTCTATCACGGTTCATGAGATACAGTCAGGTGACAGACGGACAGACAGACAGAAGGAGTAATAAGGTCCCGTTTTACCATTTGGGTACGGAACCTTAAAAAGGTGATGTTTACTATACGAGCGATGTTAATTAACATCAGGAGTGTCGCTTAGTGTTACTAGGTACTTTTTATTAGTTTGATGATTTTAAAATGGTTGTACGTATCGAATCATTTATCTAAACGAAATACTGAGCACAAGTGAAATATCAACCGCGACTATATTGCGTTTTGTGTAAAATATACCATTTCTGTTGAAAAAACATCTTATGCTTCGTAATATTACATTACTTACCTAGGGCGATTAAACAAAGAATGTCTCAGATCGCAGGTATTTGACGCCCGAGCCGAAGGCAAGGGCGATAAATATGCGCTCTGAGGCTTTCTTTATTACCGCCCGTGGTGAGTACAAAATTTTACGTCTCTATCTGGCCAGGAAGTGGGGTTTTCCGCACGCATGGCGTGCGGTAATTCCTACTTTATGGCCAGGTATGACGTAAAATATATTTCGTAGATCTTGAAAACAACGTTCAGAAAATTACTCATCATTCTAAAATTGTCAGGTAGCGAGTGAATATATCTGCAAATTCAATGTTAATTTTATTTGGCTCGCAGTGTTCATTGTGCCATCAGATGAATTAGAGTAATTAGACAATCGACACCATGCGCATAAATTTGGGGACACTGCAAATCTGGTAATAATTTATCTGTATCCGTTTACGCCCATTCATGGTAAAACCACATGACTCCAAATACCACACATCACATCACTCACATGGCAAAGCTCGTAATATTATAGATTTAAGCGTAACTACGATCGTTACATATTGACGATCAGTTTAGCCTAGGGTAGCCAGGCTGGCCCTGTCTGTGTGTTTGCGAAGCTGGTGGCCTGGTATAGCACCCGCAAATACATTCGTAAAAAATGTTTCTTTGCTTGAACTACTAAGTTATTTAGTGAACTAAATGATGTGTCCAGTGTGGATCTGTTATAGTAAGGTTAACTCTGTTAAAAATATTATTTTCCATAGGTAGCTAACGATCCCCGTTACAGAACTGTGTTTGTTTACTGTACAGATGACCAAACTTCAACTCTAAATCATATAATTTCGAGACTTTTGTAAACATGATGTTACTTAGTATAGCATGTGGAAGCTTGTAATTTGCTTTTAGTTACTAAGTTAGTTAGTTAATGTATACTACGCACAAAGCATCCCTTATAAAATTAAATAAAAGGCAAACATTTGTGTAATGTGCACGAATACTTGTTTCTGACTCTTGGATAGGATCTTGTATAAAGTCTACTGCACGACTCTCACGGTCTCAGTACAAACATTGGATGATTTGGGACTATATTAATTTGAGTAATAATGCTTTCAAATAGCCATAACAATAAACTCAATTTCTCGTTAAAAAATCGAAACTTATCTTAAATATATCTAGGTACTAACTGCTAGATGTCCGCTTGGCTCCACCTGCGTATTGAAATAGACGGGGGGATAAAACTAGCCCATGTTCACGCCGAACAGATGAAAGAATTTTGAAACACAATCTTGACACACATTACAGATCTGATATATGAATAGGTATTATTGCGAAACCACCCCAATTCCTAGCTCCACATATAATCCGACTAAACTCCAACAATCAAAGCTATATGCCAAGGTAGGTATGCATATAACAACCGGACTATTATACCCACGTGCGGTAATGTGTGGCGCCGTGTTCCTTATGACAAAGCGGTGTAATTTATTACCCGCGGTGACGCATCGGCAGCGGCCATCTTGTTATGCGTGTTCAAAATGGCGGTCCTTACAATGGCTTTTGAAAAAGATGGATGGAGATGAATTAATTTTGATTTGGCTGTTGTTTTCAGTTTAAACGAATAAGAAGGATTTGTGCGGGTTTTGAAAATATTTCGTATTTTATAACACTCAAGGATAAACGATAACCCAAAGCTAATTCGTTAATTTTGCATCGTATTCGTTTTTAATATAATGCGAAAAGACAAACAAAAGTAGATCTGTGATAAGTATAGTTTTGTACAATTTATTTCAGCTAAAATGAGCATTAATTTTCGCTCTTGGTTAATGCATGTTCAATACATAAACATTTGCAATGAATGCGCATTTTTTTAAATAACTTTCTTGGAATAAGTTGACTTAGGCCAAACATGATGTCCCCCCCGAGGGTGCTCGCCTTGTCGGGGCGGGGGGGCTTAGTAACCGTGGACTGGTCACCCACGGCGAAGCTAAGAGGCACCCAGGGCTGGCCTGTTTGGGCTGCCGGCTGGCCCGAGGAGGGCGCTCCTAGCGGGCTTGCCTAAGCCCGCTTAGGATGCGTTGGGGAGGGACCGCAGAAGAAGTTCTCACGCGCTATCTTCTGCGGCCGAGGTGGGATCGCAGGGGGAGAGGCGTGTTGGTATAACGGTGCGCCACTCTCCCTACCCCCTGCGAACTTGGCGGGGCCGTTCCGCTGAAGCGGCATTGGTGGGACCGCAGAGGAAGAGGAATGCCGGTATTACGGTGCGCCGCTTTCCCTATCCTCTGCGGCCGAGTCGTGGTAGGTGGCGGAACCACAGACCTGATCCGCCACCGGGTGCTGGATTTTCCGCACCCATGATCTCCTCGTAGCGGACTCAGGGGGGTCCGCTACTGAACAGGTGGAGATCGAGGAGGCAGGCGCGCTAAAACATCTGGCGTGCCTCACGTGGAGGGCCCCCGGGCATCCGCGAAGGAGCCGCTTGTGGGCGGCTGCCGCCGGCGGGGTCGCGGATGTGTGCGCAAGCGTTCCCGTGACCTCGCCACGAGGCGGCGAGGTGGCAAGTGAGGGGGGTTTTTAGTGGGTACACCGTGGGTCTCATTAGCCCATACGGGAGTCCCACATAACCACTCGGGTCACCCCCTGCACCCGGGTGGTATGCGTAATGCATTTTCCCCCCCTAAACAAAAAAAAAAAAGGCCAAACATGATGTTCTCATTAAATCATGTTTATAATGTTGGCTAAACCCGTAAACTACTAGCGACTGCATTAGACTAGATATCAGCAAATAGAGACAATAGAGTGGTCTACCAGTTTTCGGCTCTATTGTTTACGGTACCTAACTAAGTATATTTATGTAGCTAGTGGCACCGTCTGCACATAGCACAGTCCAAGTTGAACCAACAGTTCACAACTGGCAATGTACTCGTAACACTCCATGCTGCACTAACAACAGGGTTCTATTGTATTTGGCTTGTCCATTGAATTGAAACTAGTTTGATAATTGTTCCATCAGCACGAATATCACAGGACGGCCCTCAGGCTGTGTTGCAGCGACATAGACTATTCGTCTCTTTCTAAGCGTTCTAATTAGAAAGAAACAACTGTCTCTGACAAACTTGTCAATCTCGCCACGACCACAGAATAAGTAATATTACTACGTACAGAAGGTTCTCTGTTAACAAATTCGCTGTTTAGGTACGGCAAACGTGCCTAAATGTGG
The DNA here is from genome assembly GCA_963854355.1 of Epinotia brunnichana. NCBI lineage: Eukaryota > Metazoa > Arthropoda > Insecta > Lepidoptera > Tortricidae > Epinotia > Epinotia brunnichana. Next base: position 31,581,328 of record OY977944.1, read on the forward strand.
CCATACCTTTCTATCGCATGCAACGCGCTGCGACCCGTGCGAGCGTCCCGTACCAACGCGCGGCAACTACTAATGGGCCGCCAATTTGGCGGCTGGCCGGCATGTACTTGTAGCGACGCGACGGAATCACAGAGTGAACCGCCCCTGCCACGACACAGCTCGCGGGTCGCCTTGTGACAGCCGTGTAGAGCTGTTTGAGGTAGTGGAGCAGTGGGCGAGGGAAATAAATCTCGGCCAAGTGCGAGTTGGACTCGCGCACGAAGGGTTCCGTACCATTATCTATAAAAAAACTATTTTATTCTGTGTTTTTAGTATTTGTTGTTATAGCGGCAACAGAAATACATCATCTGTGAAAATTCCAGCTGGAACTATCACGGTATCAGTTAGATATAGCCTGGTGACAGACAGACAGACAGACGGACGGACGGACGGACGGACGGACGGACGGACGGACAGCGGAGTCTTAGTAATACGGTCCCGTTTTACTCTTTGAGTACGGAACCGTAAAAAGCACGAATACCTAGCTTTGCTAGGCTTGCTTTTATAATTTTAGGTTGAGTATCCACCTAATACGTGCTAAGCTGTGTTATCACATATTTTGACACCTCGAATAAACACTATGCACATCCCCTTTGGATGACACGCGTTCATGAGAGGGCGCGAGAATTGCCAAACTGATTTCAACTCTATACGCTATGTCGAATGTCCTAGCACTTCCCAACTATCACCGAATAGGTCTAGTTTACCGAAACCATTTCAGTTTTGACGTTCATTCCGGAACACAGCCTGAACTGGCTAAGTGACTAAAGTTGCCAGCTTAAGGCCGGTTTCATATTTTGCGGTAATGTTGCAAGTTCAAGAAATAGACTCCCATCCGCCCCGTTCAAATTGCTTAGCGGAAACAGCTTAAGCGCCGTGGCTGAGAATTATCGTTCAACATTCTATTTTATGTGTCTAATAGGGAGAAATTGTCGTTGAAAGTTATGGCTTTGCTTTATAAATGTGGCCGGTTAAGCTATTTTGATATTGCGTCGCCGCATATGGCAACTTTGGGCGGAAATTTAAAGTTTACAACGACGTCGTTCTGTTTTATGATAGTTTCTCTAATTTAATACGATGAAAGAAGTTGTGAGTATGTTAGTGTTCTTTGTAATATTTTTAGCTTGTTAAGTTGATTTGTATTATAACTTTAACCCGAATCAATAATAACTGAATACGCCTTTATGCTTTTGACAATAAAGTCGTGTTCAAATAGTTATGACGCGGGTTTTCCGCAAATCTAATTATAGGTAAATAGCGTACGTTGCGTATGATGGAATCCCGGAGAAATCGAGGGAACTCTTCAAATATTATATTTGAAGCGATTTGAGACTTTGTTTTTAAAGTAAATTATTGAGTGTCCAGGTTTTGTACACTTACTAGAAATACACATAGCGTTATCAAGGTCATCAGAGTTATCAGGATATCGTGAGAAGTCGTGTATGGCTTTTCTATATGAAACTGCAATATCCTGTGTTGATTAGGTATGTGATTTAACTAGTGATTCTCGCCATTAAATAAGCAGACCTGCTATAAGGCAGCAGTGGCACTAATATTGACAGGAGAACGAAAATAGAAAGGTAGCTCTTGTTCAGGTCAATCAGGGAACTCGGTTTGGAAACTGCTATGTGGAAAACGCAGGAGAATGTACCTCACTACACTTCCCTAAATTGGAGTAAGTAATATAATACTGTAAAATACGTAAGAAATTACTTCACCGAAAATAACCTGGCTTTTAAATATGAGAATAACTAGAATTACATCAAATTTAAAACTTAACTGTACTCAAAAAAATTCTGTAATAAAATACACGTAACATTTACTTTTGATCAAAAATGTGTCACTGAATAAATAACTCGAAAAATAAATAATAATTCATTATTAAAATTATGTATATGAAAATATTATGTAACCATATTTTAATATATGGTTCCATGCATAATATTTTCATCAAAGAAGTCCGTATGAAACGACGTCTACTATAAAATATGGCGTGAAGCTTCGCTATAAATTACATGTGAAAACAGATTATACGCAGCATTTTAAAGTATTAGGCAAGCATTTTGTATCTAGATAGCCTGTATTGTAAAGTGTACATAGTGGGGCCAGGAAAAACGCGTAACATTATGTATTAAATGATCTGGCTTAAGCCTCTTCCAGATTCGTCGTTAATCAGGAAGCACACATTCAAATGTAGGCTCGCTGTGACCAATCCGTACTAATTTGACTGACGGTTGACACTGACAGCTTACTGATACCGAACCGAGTCCGCACCGCCAAATGCCGCCAAAGGAGGCCTTAAAATGCTGTAAAATCATGCTACGCTTAACCTGACTACTAGACTCTCTGTTTGAAACCGAGTTTTTTACGTCGATTCTTTTCGTGGCAGAGGTTTCCTTTCGAAACCGGTGGTAGTTTATCGACATCCATATGTGCATAATATGTATATGGCACCTATAGGCATGCCTAAATTGAAGAATAAATAACTTTGACTTCGAAACGAACGTCGATTCTCGGCAGATAAGAAGTTAATCTAGTCAACTATAATTTGGGTACACGGTCTTACTCGTATAATGAGTCTACATTCCCCGCACCTGACTGATGTTTTGAGTATGGAAATATTTCTGGATGTATTAAAGAAAGTTCTCCAAAAGAACATGAAGGTGAAACATAGGACTGACTATACTGTAGACTGTAGAGTCTAAAATGTATTCAACTGATGCTATTTAGGTATCCCTCAGTCATCTGTCGGGGGCTAACTTGATTAGCCTTAACTGTCTCAGGCAAATATAATTCACATTACTATACGAAAATGTCGGTACTTCAAACGATATACTTAGATAACTCAAAATGAATATTGGTATAAATAACCATCCAAAATGAAATTAAGTAGCCAACGATCACTTTTGTAGCAAATGATGCAGAATAAAATAGTTTACATTTAATTACTATCAAGGAAGACTAATAAGCCGATTATGCTCGTACGCAAAATAATTCGTAAACGTAACATCTAAAATTACGTAGGTACCATCCCTTTTCCGTATTCCAAATCTAAAGGGTTTTATTTGTAAACAAAGTCATGTCCGTTGTATCTTTCCAACATAATAATCGAGTATTACATTAAATAAAATAATTAACTTTAAATAGAAATTAAGAAAAAAAATAAAATGAAAAAAATACTTTGATGTATATTTTCCTAGTCACACAGCCGGGTTTTACACTGGAAAGGAAGAGTTTTATGTGGTTTTGTTACGTTTTATTTATTTTATAACATGACATTGACAGTCAAGTATTTGATTTATCGACGTGAAATGGCCAGTTACACTTAAGTGGTACGTAAAAGAGGTACTAGAATCTTTTCAATGAGTTCTCATTTAATAATCACCAGGGTGTTTTTACGTAGCAAATTTCTTGTTCATCCAAAAAAATATAGTAAAAGCTATAATGTTTCATACTTAAATATACTCCAGGGAACAAGTAGGTACTATCAGCTGTAAAAATATCTGCAACCAATGAATTGACATTGCGTCCATAAACAAATATTGCATTCACGCTTACTTCGTGCCCGCAAACTGAAAAATGAGCGCAAATATTTGGTTATATCTTTCCCATTTCCCCCGCAAAGTGACAGGAGACGGCCAGGCTTTAAGGGGATATTAAAAAGGTCCGATTTTTTTGTAAGTCGTGGTTTTTACAAACCTTTGTTGGCAAGCTGTAAAAAAAGTACAATAAGCCGCCAAACAACGGCGGTCGTAAATCATTTGATATTTGACATTCTGTCAACATTGTGAACGGAACGGCATTAATCAGGGATAAACGTTTATTTGCATTAATTTTTGTGAATATAACCAACACATTTTAATCCCATTCAGTGCCAATCACGTCACAGGTGCGTCAGGGCGCTGCGGGCTACATATGCCCATATGGACAATAACCCTTTCAGTGCCAGGAAACCGCTAGGTGGGCGCTCTGCTCAAAGGCGATTTCCTCTATAAACGAGGGTAGCGCTACAACATTGATAGCAGTCAATGTGTTAACGCTTTCACTGCCAGGAACCCACCTAGCACGCCTACGCCGTAGTCGCTTTCCGCTACGTACGAGGAAAACCACCGGATCGGCTACGAGCGTAGCGCGTAGCGATTCTTGGCACTGAATGTGTTAACCCATTCACGGCCACGCTACGCTCGTAGTGGTACGCCGTAGTCCGCAGCAGCTTAAGCTCCGCATGTAGGGAAAAGCGGTCGTAGCGCTCTGACGCATGTTTGTCGTCATGGTCGCTGAATGGGTTAAGCTGCTACAGACTACGGCAAAGCGCTGCAAGTGAAGTGGAAATAATGTATCTGGTGATGCGGCCTGACGCATTTGCAATAAAATTTACTTTATTTCAAAGAAAAGGCCTATTTTTTTCTACAGCTTTTCGCTCCTCCGCGAAGTATTTATTATAAATTGACTCGTGAATAACAAACTAAGTAGTGCGCCTAGCGAGCTTGAAAAAATGTGTCTCAAAAACACATTCTTTTTAAAGGTTTTTCTTTGATTTATGTATTGCTTTGTGTTACATAAACATGAGAAAATCAAAACCGAAAAGAAACATCAAATGTACCCTTATCTCTAAGGGATACACTTTCGTGTCAATGTCAGTTTGATTATGAAAAAGAATCAAAAGTTAGTGATCTATTAATATACGCTTGTACAAAATAGGAATATTTTTTTGGAAGGTCAGATGGCACTCACTTTCGTAAAACTAGTGCCCACGCCAAATCTTTTGGGGTTTAGGTGCCAAAGTGGACCCCAGGCTCGTTTAAGCACTGCCGAAAACCAACGCTAGGAGGTTGATAATATTCTTATTTCATCCTAGCAATTGGATTGATAACGAATTACTGTATGTAGGTATTTAAATTCATTGTTTTCAACCGTCGAAAAAAACGGAGAAGGTTCTCAAGTCAACGCGTATATTTTTTTTTATATGTATTACCACGCATTACTTTTTACAGAGTAATTCGATTTTGATAATTATTTTTTTATTGGAAAGGGTATACCCCGAAGTTGGTCCCATATACATTTGAAAAAAAAAAAACAACCTTAACCCATTCAGTGCCCATGACTACACATATGCGTCAGAGCGCTACGAGCGCTTTTCGCTACATACGAGGTTTAACCTGCTTCGGACTACGGCGTAGCGCTACGAGATTAGCGTGGCAGTGAATGTGTTAAGGGTAGGAAAATAGGGGATGATTGATTCTTCGTCGGTTAAAACTTTATTTTTAAAGTAAATTATTCCATTGATACACGCTCTGCACATTGACGTTTAAAGTCAAGTTTTTCTAATAAGCTGCTTGTTAATACTGTCTCGGTATCGCTATACCCCTCAAGCCCTCAAGTGATCTTGAGTAAAGCTATCTGATCTAAAATGAACGTGTTCGAAATATTTCATCTCATAATTTCATTAATCTTTCACTGTATCAGCAAGTCCATCACGTTACGCCATTGTACGTGCGCGTATCAGGTAAATGTAAACTTTTGTATGGGAAAATGACAGTTAAATTGTCCTAACGCTCGTTTCAAACGTAACGTGGTTACCCCTCTGATATCTAAAGGTCGAAACGCACAGACAGCGGTGGTGGCGCGGTGCGGTGCGGTTCGGAGGCGGTGCCGGTTGTAATGTTCGAGCTAATATGAAAAGGTCCGCACAGAATACCACGCCGCGCCGCGTCCCGCCGCTGTATTCTGTGCGGACCCTTTCATATTAGCTCGAACATTACAACCAGTACCGCCTCCGCACCGCACTGCGCCGCACCGCCACCGCTTTCAGTGCGTTTCAGCCCTTTCATTTCATTTCATTTCATTTATTTCAGGATAAAAATTACACTATAAATTTGCATAAATGTCAAAATTACAAGAATTTCTACCATGATCGTCAATATAATTGAAATGAAAAAATAAAATATAATTATATCTCCCAAAAAGGATCGTCATTTGTTATACAGTAGGTATAATAATAAAATTGAAAAAATATTCATGTCAACATAATAAAAACCAAATATATAAAAAAAATATCATAACATAATTCTCTCAATAAATACTATCACTAAAACTTAAAACAGAATATTATAATACTTAAATAACACTTAATAACATTTGATACAATTAAAATCAATCAACAGGCGGCAATGTCAATTTAATAGGTAGGTACATCATTTAAAAAGTAAGTTCCATGTACTCGTTCACGGAGTACAGAGGGTTGATCAACAAAAGATTTCTCAGCTTGCGCTGAAATGTTTCGTCAGATTGTTCATTTCTGATATCGGCAGGTAATCGTTCATAGTATGTGGGGCCGATGACGCGGGGGTTCTTTGTTGAAAGCGCCATGCGACGAGGAACCGTTCTCAGCCGCCCTGTAGAATGAAGCTGTTTCCCTGGAAAGTCCACGCGTTAGAACTGAGAAATGTTCATTCTTACAAATACGAGTATTAAACTGTCGAATAAGTATTGTGAGTAGTGTGTCATAATGCGTTGAGATTTGAAAAGTTCTCTACAGGGATGCCTATGTTTTACTCCAACAAGTGTACGAATTGCTCGTTTCTGCACAATTAACACTCTCTTTGCGTCTGTAGAGTTTCCCCAGAGGATTGTGCCGTAAGAAATAACTGAGTGGAAATAAGCAAAGTACACCTGTTTCAATGCCTCCCTGTGTGATTTCGAAAGTGAAACGTAACAAGCAAAACCGCTTATATTATACTTAGTTTGTTTTTGCTTTTGAACAATTTTAACTATTGATTCTTTTGGTTGTCTGGCAGAACATATTATGTGGTGGTTAGAATATTTTGTCAGATTATAAAACACACATTTTTGTGTTATCGCTGGCTGCAAAAATCTAGTATATCCAGTTAGCACAATTTTACTGTTATTAAATTGCAAGTTTTGTTCAATCTAGCTATTATAACAGAGACTTAATAGGTTTTGGCTTGTAGATTATCTTAAAAATCGTTGTTATCTAACCTTATCTTAAAATTAAATCAGGAATGGAGACACGTATCGAAAAATGGGCTTTTGTAGCATGTAGATCTGGGAAAGCATAATCTAACAGTATTATTGTCTCAGTTTTGTCCAAAACGGAGCTTAAGCGGTTTTTGCAATAAAGGGACGATATTTGCAATCACGTTCTCGGAGACGGCTCTAACGATTTCGATGAAATTTGGAATACAGGGGTTTACGGGGGTAAGAAATCGATCTAGATAGGTCTCATGTCCGGGAAAATTCGTTTTCTCCGTATGTTCTCCATTTTCACCCGAGCATAGCTCGGTCACCCAGGGACTGTTACCTAATAGAGCTAACAATAGAGAAGATCCATAATTGCTAGGGTCGCCGGCATCGAAATCGTTGAGGAGGACTGTATGTTATTGCTACATTTGTTATGCATTATTTACATATCCATTAATTATAAGTACTATATGTTACATTTTTTATCAAAATTATGTTAATGACACACCAATTTATGTACAACAACTGCATTAATATGTGACATCACAAAGCGCGCAAAAACACCAATCTTAACAATTGCATTAACATTGTGACATCACAAAGCGCGCAAAAACACCAATCTTGACAACTGCATTAACATGTGACATCACAAAACGCGCAAAAACACCAATTTTAACAATTGCATTAACATTGTGACATCACAAAGCGCGCAAAAACACCAATCTTGACAACTGCATTAACATGTTGTAACATCGTTTTTTTTTTATTCCCAGACGTTTTGATAACGGTCTGAACGCACCTCATTTTAAGGTGGCCATACACTGTGCGATAGGCAAATTTCCGAGATTCCTTGCCGCGGATTTATCGCGGTTGACAAAAAAAAGATGACTCGTCATTCAGGTTGTGGTAGCAGGCGTAGAAGTTTGGCTCTGCAAAAAATGAAAAGAAAAATCGTTTTTCATCCAGGATGTGAGCCGTGGTTCATTCATTGAATTACTAGAAAACGCTTCCTGACGGCTGCCGTGATGTGAGGAGCGTTGGGAAAGGGCGATTTTTTATATCCGCTGGGATATTTCGACGCAGATGCAACGACGCCATCGACTTGGATGGAGAAGAATAGGGCCTCCGCGACACTGAATCCGGCTGCTAGGCACGCCTGACGTAAAAGCGCCTCTGCCGTCCGTTAAATCCCACAAGGAATGTGGTCACTCAAGCCTCGAAGGATCCTGAACGAGACTTAAGCCCTTATTTATAGCCCGGAAGAGCTCCTTGGGACGGGCGTAGAAGCACGTTCTCTCTGGTGGACGAGAAGACGCTGGGTTCGTGAAGGCTGTTTCACGTTTCCTGAGCAACGGGCAGTGACGCGATACTCCGGGTAGCTGTACCGACTCGCGCCAGGCGTATGTTTTGGATCATGGTCTTGTAAGGCCATGTGAAGGTACTGTCGTAACCTTTTCTACATGCACACACACACTCACACTCTACGCTAGTGATTTAGTCCGTTTTATTTTAAAGGTCCAAAGTTCATAAATAGGTATATCTGGTTGTTACTTACTTTGAAAAATAACTACAAGATTGCCAGGGACGCCTGGGCTACGTTCTAGTTTGTTTTTATGGTGATACATGAACGGTATGATAAATAAAATGTATTAAAGGACCAACCTAGTTTCATTAAGTATACATTAAGTGTCTCCGTTAGTAAACAAATTTGTCCTAAGGCGCCCACTTCTAAAAATAAAAGGACGAATTGACGTTTCTCACGGCTCGGGGCTATTATTTAAAATCCACGACCCGCCTTAAAGCTCACTGACTCAGGCCGGAGTATTACAATGTGACATCACAAAACGCGCTAAAATACCAATCTTAACAACTGCATTAACATGAGACATCACAAAACGCGCAAAAATACCAATCTTAACAATTGCATTAACATGTGACATCACAAAGCGCGCAAAAATACCAATCTTAACAATTGCATTAACATGTGACATCACAAAGCGCGCAAAAACACCAATCTTAACAACTGCATTAACATGAGACATCACAAAACGCGCAAAAATACCAATCTTAACAATTGCATTAACATGTGACATCACAAAGCGCGCAAAAACACCAATCTTAACAACTGCATTAACATGAGACATCACAAAGCGCGCAAAAACACCAATCTTAACAAATGCATTAACATGTGACATCACAAAGCGCGCAAAAACACCAATCTTAACAAATGCATTAACATGTGTCATCACAAAATCAAAACACCAATCTTTTCCTTTTTAATACCAAGATGGCAGACCCAAACATCGAAGTAAAAAGAATTTTATCGAACACAGATGAAAGACTACACTAACAAAACGTAGTCCCCACACAAATAATCGACTTTACAAGGAATCAAACCATGTACCGGTAGATAGTCAATCAACGCGATATAATTTGGTGGACACGGATGAAATACTAGACTAACAAAGAGTGATATTTACACAAACCATATACCGGTAGATAGGCCCTGGGTAACAAGTCGTTTTCACACGGAATCAAACCATATACCGGTAGATAGGCCCTGGGTAACCACGTCGTCAATCACCGCGATATAATTAATTTTTAAAACCGCAATCTCGCCAAAGTTAAATGGCAGAATAAAGTGGTTTAATTAAATATGTATGCCACCAGGACAGCCCTAGGGTCCGTGATGTGAAATATAAATAAGTACTATGTTAGGGTTGCGCTTAATTTAAAACTTCATTATCCCCGAATGTCGTAGGGAAGGGATGGCAACACCAGTTTAATAAATAATGGTCCGTCACCTTTTACAGCAGTTTGGAATTGTTGGGTGGAATAAAATTTTAGTTTCGATGAGTTTGGCAGGTTATTTTACTATTTCGTGTAACTGGGTCGGGGATATTGAACACGCATTTAGGTTTACGAAACCTTTATTTATGCAATATTCGGGGAAATTCTTACGCAAATCGAACTAGACTAGACAAGACTAGATCCCATAGTAAGCTCATAAGTCTCAATTGCGGGTATTAATTACGGGTACATAAACAGACAATAACCAGGACTACTACGCTGAGCCCCGAGCTTATCGCACTCATTTATTTTCTGTTTTGTGCTGTTTTATAATCTACATTAGCGTTCGATTTTGTCATTTTGTTTTTTTGAGACACATTTTTTTTAATAATCTAATATTCATGTTTGTCACACCAATATAATTATGCAAGGACAAACCCTTTATTTGAAACCATGAGCTATTTTTGCATCAGACAGAGACGGTTACTATTCCAATTTCAAACCAAATAACTGCCAGTTTTTGTTTCGGAAGGATATCTGTAAGGTTTCTATTTACATACAACTTTTATAGTTCCTAGTTCACACGAATAAAGTGGGACCCAAACAAGTCCAACAGGCGTTTGTGTTAAATATTGTTCGTTTAACCATCAGAATGTTAAACATTCTAAAACACTCATAAAACATCATCATAACAGCCGAAAGACGTCCGCTGCTGGACATAGACCTTTACCAGGTCATCAGTCCGCGTCGTGGGGGGTCTAACCACGCTACGCCTGCCGGTACGTGGTTACCATTCGAGAACCTTTCCGCCCCTACGGCCATCGGTTCTACGTGCAATGTCCCGCCCACTACCACTTAAGTAGAGATTCGGAGGGCTAAAGCGGTTACTTTGGTTCTACTGCGGATAGCCTCATTTCTGATGTTTTCTGAAAACACTATGTAACAATTATTTAACTTACACGAAAATATAAGAACAACATTGTAGGTATTTAAGACAATTTTCTTGTTTCAGTTCTTCCAAATTGTGCGAATAGGAAATTACAGGCGATATGTATTTTTAGGGTTCCGTAGCCAAATGGCAAATAACGGAACCCTTATAGATTCGTCATTTCTGTCTGTCTGTCTGTCCGTCCGTATGTCACAGCCACTTTTTTCCGAAACTATAAGAGCTATACTGCTGAAACTTGGTAAGTTGATGTATTCTGTGAACGGCATTAAGATTTTGACACAAAAATCGAAAAAAAATCATCAAACCCATACGTGTGGGGTATCTATGGGTAGGTCTTTAAAAATGATATTGAGGTTTTTAAAATCATTTTTTTCTAAACTGAATAGTTTGCGCGAGAGACACTTCCAAAGTGGTAAAATGTGTGTCCCCCCCCCCTGTAACTTCTAAAATAAGAGAATGATAAAACTACAAAAAATATATGATGTACGATACCATGCAAACTTCCACCGAAAATTGGTTTGAACGAGATCTAGTAAGAAGTTTTTGTTTAATACGTCGTAAATCGTAAACCGCAATTTGTTTTACGGAACCCTTCATGTGCGAGTCCGACTTGCACTTGGCCGCTTTTTTATACTCATGATGACATATCTCTACTTCTAGTTAAACTTGAGACTCTGCGAAAAAGTCCAAGTTCCTTATTATATTTGGCTAATTATCCATTTTAAAGCGCATTATAATACCTGTGTTCTTTGAATAGAAGACAAAGTTGTAAGTGACCCGTATGACCCACGAACAGAATATTTGTTTTAATTATAATATAACGTTGATTGTTAAATTATACAATACAGGGAAATCTGTTTAACGCGGCGCCGCTATAAATCGACGGTGACATGTCCCAAGCTGTATTGTTACTGGATGTGAACAAATAAACTGACCCCTTTATTTTATTTATAAATAAGTTCCTGTCAAAAATTTAATTATTGGTACCAAGCTTTTATGCATACCATCATCAACTACTCATTGAGACGATTCTAACGAGCCCAAACTCGATGGGGTTGTGTCGTTTTATTGCGGAGTTCCTATTTCCACCTTCCAGTTCCAGCATCAGATTAGCTCCAAGTCATCATAATATTGTATTGTCATGCAATATACATATGCTTGCAAAATTTCAGTTCAATTGGATAACGGGAAGTGACTGAAAAATGGATTGCAAATTTTGACGGACAACTTACTTACTTACATACATACGAACAGTGCAAGTTAATATAAAGCTTGTAAAAATAATAAACGTCTGTTAACACATTCACTGCCAATAATTGTGTAGCGCTACGCTTGAGCCGATACCGTGGTTTTTCCGGTAAGTAGAGGAAAGCGCCTATGAACAGAGCGCCCGCTGGTAATGAACGTGTTAACTCATTCACCGCCACGCTACGCTCGTACGCTACGCCGTAGTCTGTAGCAGCTTATTGTGTATATGTAGCGAAAGCGCCCGTAGGAGACAGATAAAGACGAAAGAAACAGCATTTTAGTTAATAAGTTTCTGTCAAAAATTAAATTTTTGGTACAAGCTTTATTGCCGACTGTACTTTTCGGTATACCGTCATCAACTCATCGAGACGATTCTAACAAGCCCAAACTCAACGGGGCTACGTCGGTTAAGTACTGAATTCCCTTGGCCACCTTCTGTCCCCATCATCAGATCAGCTCGATGGTACCATAATATTGAATTCACCCAAACATATAACTTTATCCAAAATTACAGCTCAATCGGTTGAAGATATCTGCTTCAAAATTGAGTTGCAAGATTCCACCCGAACAAATTACATACATGCAAGTTAATAAAAAGCTTGTAACTTGTAAAATAGGCTTCATGAACGTTTAATAATAAAGTTACTATAGCATGCATATACATATTTATCGAAACATTAAATGCAAAAATGGTACCTCTTCACCGCTGCAGGTTTGAAAAAAATATGATGTAAGCACCAATCAGTTATTGAGAAATTGATATAAGGTTATATATCTTCATGTCCATGCTTTTTTAAATTTTCAATTGCGGAAGGCAACAAGGCCCATATTTACAAATACCTTACAGAGTAACATACATATCAATATAGTCTTTGCCAGAGCTTTTTGTATACATATATCAATATGTGTTAAGTAGGTTCTGCTAAAACTTATGGAGATTCGAACCGTTTCCTCTAAAAAGGTCATGTCATGTGTTCATAAACTGTATAACGCTACATGATTAACTATTCTCTAGTACTCCCCAAGACCACATCTAGCCACAAGTTCACCGGCACTGTCCATCCTAATGAACTTTTTAAATTAAAAAAGGGCCCATGACATGTACCCTCGCATATTTCGTCCCTAGAGCCCTTAATTTAATTACAACTTCCGGCTAAGGTGTCATTTGAAATTTCCCGGAATTTTCCGCTTTTGGTCCGTATAAGCCGGATAAAATAGCCCGGAAGATAAGAGTGTGTGTAACGTTTTATTAGGAACGGTTTCGCGGTCGGGAGAGGGCAATTTGTGGTTTTAATTACGTTCAGTTAATTTTCAGAGCTTGCACTCACTTAACAGGCGAGTACCTACAGTCATCGACAAAAAGAGACGAATGTAAAAAAATCATTTTTCGTACTGGATAAATACAGCGTTGATGGCCAATGGAGCGGAAATTGAACAACTTCCATATGCGATGTCTTCGGCGTATTCTAGGGATCTCATGGAAGGATCGAGTTACAAACGAGAGGGTGTTTAGCAACGCACGTTTACCCAGCATTTTATCTTGAAGCAAAGACGTCTTCGCTGGCTGGGGCACGTGCAAAGGATGGAGCCCTCTCGTTTGCCACGTATAACTCTTCTGATCGAAATAGCCCATGCGAAACGACCAGTAGGGCGACCAATGCTTCGTTTTAAGGACAGCGCAAAACGAGACATGTTGTCCTTTAAGATTGATCCAACCAAATGGGAACTGGAATCTGAGGACCGAGACCACTGGAGGAAGACCCTGGGCGAAGGTATGGTTGCGCATGATGCAGCTTGGTTCGATCTTCTGTCGTTCCGACGAGAACAGAGACACCAGCTTGCTGCTGTCCTCCCTATATCATCGTGCACAACATTTACATGTCAATAGGCTTGTTGCGTGGTGTTAAAATTTATAACGTCGTGTTGCTACATGGATAGTAAACCATCAAATGATTGTAATAAAGTATAAATTACAAAATATAATTCAAATCATAAAAATATATGAACCTTGAAAGTTGAGAAAAAAAAGTTTTTTTATTTATTGTCCAAGAGTAAATTTAAAGGTACCAATAGAATCCTTACGCTTTTATAGAAACAAATTTGTATGACAACTATGGACCTAAACGCAGTATTTCGCGACCGAAACAACAATTTACTTAATTTTCCATGCAACGGTTAGTACAAATAGCACGGTGTGACGTCATACTTTAAAGCCAATCAGTATGAAGCGTTTCGGCTGCTGTCAGCGAGGTCCGTCTTTAACTCGATTTTTTGGGTATTAATGTCCTTTAAATGTAGTTGCTTCCATACAAACATTTGTTCATCTACAAAAACTGGTTCGAATGGCATCGTAAACAAGTTTAAGGTCACAAGCCCATTATGCGGTCGGGCCTGTCGCTCCCGTATCGGCCTTACGAGTCATGTGCGTAAGTGCCGCACCACCTTGACATAGACGCTGTTTAAATCATCTTATCATAGATGTACAAGGCCAATGGACATGGATCGATTCTGCTCCTCGTAAATAACTATTGTCGTTCAAGTTTTCTCACATTATTTCGTGTTTTCATACAAAGCTAAATTGTAAGTCATCCATGCAATCGACGAATACTAAAACTGCAAATGCCGCTTTAAAAAGTAATAAACAGCAAAAATCTAGTTATTTCTATAAATCGTAAACGGTTCAGATGGCGGAGTAAAGCAGGATTTACGAAAACCCCAACGGTCAAAGGCACGCTGTGTAATGCAAATTCAAATACAAATGGAAGAAGCAGATGGCCAGCAGAGTACTTGCTTAACTTTTTGAACAACCGTAAAGATAAATTAACTGTTGTGGTAAGCGTTTTCACATAAACATCACGACCTCGAAAAGTCAGTCCCACTAATATTATAAATGTGACACTTTGAATGTTTATAACTCAATGACGTTATCAAAATGACTGAACGGGTTTTGGAAAAATAAGTGTATATTATAAATTAGAACACAGTACTTTTTATCCGGTACATCATTCTCCAAAGGGATGGAAATTGATAAAAGCGTTGAGGCCGACAACGTCACGGGCAAAAACTAGGATTCAATATTTAATAGCGAACAGAGTTTCTGAAACAATATAAAACGTCTGTTTATAATAATATGGTGTCAAAAAATACGAATAGTAATCGTGAGGCTTTTCTGCACGGAGATAAGTGATTCGAAACATGATTAAGGAATTTTCGCTCGATTGAAAAAATCACGAACATACGTCTAAAATAAAATACACTTAAATCATTCCTAACAAATTATGCACAAAAGCTAAAATATTAAAATTGCTTCTAAAAATCGGCAATATCATGTTTGAGGGAACTTAGTGATCACTTTTTTATTTATTTAAACGCGCAAACGCGCTTCCGAACACGCACTTCTATCTCGCTCACTCTTATGCTCAGTGAGAGGGAGAGAAGACCCTACGGCACCTTAAGCGAAACCAAGTATCAGAAACGTCTTTAATGGAGACATTTCAGTGCCTTGTTCATGTCAGTGAGAGGAATTATTATTGTAAACCGAATTGCCTTTGTCGCAAGCTTGTGATGTGACGCCTCAAGTCATCAGAATAAGCCACTTAAGGTAACTTCAGCACAGTGGTATATTCTCAAGCCGCCTTATTTATCAGTCGCCTATTTAAATCAGGCAACAAGGCCCATACTACAAATACCTTAAAGACTAACATACATATCAATATAAACTTATTTATAACTACAAAAACACAATATCACTGCGATGTGCTGCGCAACTTCGTGGTGTCAGGTACCTGACCGCGGAAACGCCGGAACTTAACTCCCTTCGGCCAACTCTCTCTCTCCACACACTCCTTGCCTCTCTACGGTATGACGGTATTAGTAATCTGTCGAGTCGGTACAGATTCTTTACGGCGCGGGATGCCCGGCGGCGGGGCTCCTTTTGCAATAAATGACTACTGCGCCAATATTGCATATATATCATTAAAAAATGAAATTCAGCTATCTTAAGTAACTTTGTAGATTCCTTTTGTTGTATCTAGCATAATTTATACCGTACATATATATTACTATTCATACAGCTTTTAGCTAATAAAATGTAAAATCAATTAGGAGCGTTGTTTGCCAACAAACCGCATTGTGGTTTGGCAGATTAATTGTACCTATGTAAATTTAGCTATAAGCCTTAAAGAGAATAAACATTTAAAAAAATATATAATACTAACAATGTCAACATCATCAGTCGTTCCCTCAATTCTGAGGATCGTGACATCATGTCCAAATTTTGATGACAAGACTTGTCCATTCCTTCTATGATGACTTCGCGACATCAGTAAATTCTAGGTCAAATTAGAATACGAGTATACAGCACCTAAAGGTAAAGATCCTGCTCTCCAAGTGAGGAACCGAATCTATTCTTTGCTTTTTATTTATTTTTCTTATAGTTCATTCATCTTTACGTTTGTTCAAAAAGTTACGCGAGTACCCTACTGGTCATTTGCTTCTTCTATTTGTATTTGAATTTGCATTACATTCTTTGCTATTTATTTATTTATTATTTGTATAAACAAATAAATTGATGATTGATTGATTTTCGTTACCTACATTATTAAAGTGTTTGATGTGAAAAATGTTGTCAAACATAAATGTAAAGTATTTTTTTGTTTGTTTTGCAATTTTAATTTATTAAATAGAATTTACGTATCTAATAACATTTCCTAATATACCTATATAATTTTATTTTATTCTTTGCTAGATCTAACACAGTTAAGGTCTAAGTTTATTCTAGAAAAGGCAATTAATAAAAACAACAATATAAAACTTAACCTAAAGGTAAAAATTTTGGCCTAAGTCGCCGTCAATAGGCAAGGTGCCCAGAAGGCTGGCCGTATTTCCTCGCTGTATAGCGATACTAACACGCTGTGCGAAATAGTGGCCAGCCCTCTGGTCACCCGATGCCTCTATTAGGCGCGTCGCCAAATCCTTGTATAGGCGACGTGCACTTGGCCCCCATGGCCCCAAGGTTTCAACGCCAAACGCCGCAAACATGTAGCTATTTCCTAGGATGGCATATTTGCGGCGCTTGAGGCTTTCGGCCGAGGATGCCGCAGCGCCAGCGGTGGCACTGGTGCTTGGAACATGGGACGGTGCCAGGGTATCGACGCAAGTAGCATCCCAAACTAGCGGCCGACCCATGCTCCAAGGCACCAGCGTCATTCCGTCAGGCCTCTTGCCGTCGTCCCTGGCCAGCCCACTGGGCTCGAGGACTGCACTTCTAGAAAATAATTTTAAATATTAAAAGTTGCAAGTGATTTACGACCTGAAAATAAAACTAAAATGTTACATACCAAGGAACTTCCAATAACATTGAATTATTAATAGAAATAAAAATCTTATACTTTTAAAATTTTATTTATTATTTGGTCTGCAGACGCTCAGACAGAAAACGCTCCACTTTCCAGTTCAGTTCAGAACAACCCGTCCCAAAGCACGTGGCATGTTCTAATGTATTCGAACATTAATCAACGCTTCCGACATCGTATAATGCGCTTTTCTGCCACATTACCGAGCAAACTACAGTGTATCTGACTTAACTTACTGAACTGAAATCAAATTTATATTTGTTTTGCGCATTTATTTTATCGACACTAGGGCCCGTTTTGAAGAAAATCGACCCAAAGGGATTTTTGTGTCAATCATCCCCTACTTCGTCCGCTAAGTCGTGTTTTTTTGCATTGTGTTGATCTTTGTTTCAATTATAAACCGTTTAATGATGTAGGAAGTGTCTCACTCCCAACTAAATACTACTTACCTTTCTTTTAATTTGTAATGAATGCAAGTACCTAACTTTGTAACAATGTATGTCTGTAACTATATGTTTGTTCTGGTGGAATCGTGTAACTCAATTTTGAAGCAGATATCTTCAACCGATTGAGCTTCGGCTTTGATTGGTCCTTTCTTCGACTTTTCTTTATTGGATCACTATCCGTATGGGTTTCCAGCCCCATGTAGTCGAATTCCCGCCGTGCCGCACCTAGCGATTTAAGAAATCCTTTTTTTTTGGCTCTGCCTCAATTAGGAATTTTCCTCCAGCGTCTGTATTTCCGGAATCATACAACCTTGATAATATCTTTATGGCAAGAGTGAACAGGCATTTTCTGGGTGAGCGTGATCCATCTTAGGCCTTACAAAGGTCAAACACAATCCCATTTATAATAATAAAAAAAAGTAATGAGCAGGTAGTGCTCTTTCGAAGAGCGATTACACACGGCAACTTATTCCAGTGATACAACGCGTTTTACAAACTTTTTAATCTCATTTTTTACTCCGAAGCATAAAAACGTTTCTTTCAGACCAGGCTGCAAAAACCCGGTAAACAAATAAATGGAACCATAAACGATTATTTCGCACCTTAAGCAACAAAGGTATAGTACTGAACAAATTAATAAACATTTATGTAGTAAGTTGCGCGACCAGGGTTCCGGGAATTTTCGGGACCAGCACAATATGGGCTGGGAGCGGCCACGGGTAAAATGAAATTAAACAATGTACAAAAATATTATTAAAACTCAACAGTTTAAGAATTTAAGAGACTAGCAGGGCGGAGCGCCCATGCAAGCCGATTCCCACCGGCTTGCCTACAATTTATTTTTAGGCAAGCCTATAGTTATATAGTCTATACTCTTTCATACTTGCAGAAAAAAACATACTACTGAGTGACTGAATACCTAGATTGCAGAAGTAACATCTAATATCTACCCACTGAATAGATAAAGTAAACAAAGCGTCGACCTCCCTGCCATTCACATGCCACGTTTGTTAATAGTTTAAATTTTGGTCTAGTGTATTGCAGTGCCCTTACAGGGTTGTGTTGAGACATACAAATATGTATCTATAAGATCTTTTGTACCTACACACAAGTCAATGATTAAATTAAGTATGAATTATAACTTTTTTTGTTCCGGGTTGCCCATCGAAAATTTTCACGAGCTGTCACTGGAGACTAGCTGCCCACGCCGCGTCACCCGCACATTGCTTAGAACGCCTATAACCATCCAGAAAGTCCATTTTACACGCAGGTGAAAGATTTTTTTAAATCGGATAAGCGGTTCCGTGTATTACCCATTACATACAAACTTACATTTTAGAAAGCTAAAATATCACAAATTTGTACTGTAATATTGATATAGACAACAACTCTAACGAGTCGAGACGCGTTGCCGACCTGATATTGATTTGAGGATTTGTTGTGTTGACAGCTAGAGAAGTAAGTGCCTCACTCTCAACCCGACACATCCTGGAGAATTCTGGCGACCTTTCTCACCGCCAGGAGTACACCACATATCTATACAGCCAGTTGTAGCGATATCATGGCTGTGGGGATTTTAAAACCTTTTCGTACATAAAGGATCCTAAAACCGGATAAATAAACAATCAAACATAAAGCAAGCTCCCGCGCTATCATTCTCCATTGTGGCCCTAAAAAGTTGCGCCTTAAAAAAGAATATTACGGTAAAAATGTTTTGTCGGTCCACTTTAACAGGATGATAAAATGAGTCGATAAATTTGAGTTAGCCGACATCTGCTTTCTCATTAGTGTTGATTTAGAAACGAAAAGGAAGAAATTAAATTAGCTGTAACGAAGGAATAAATAAGGGACATTTTGTATTTTTTTTAATGAAACGGCGTCGTGATAATTTAAAGAAATGTTTTTTTTATGGCGGGTTTATAGGAGTCGTTATTAATAGGACAACTGTCTTGATGGGTCAAAGGGAAAATAGAGAGCATTTGGTTGAAATCATCGAGTTTTGTTCCGTTATTCAAAGCTAAGTTGTATAAAAATGTCCCCCGGCATATTATATATTTATTTACATTGTATTATCTCAGACACAGAAAAAAAGTCAAGTCTGTGATCTTGGTCTGAGATCTTCTTACTTTTTATAGCTACCGCGAGGCTCCGGCCGCTTATACAAAGGGCCCAGAAAACCATTCTATATACTTTCTATATACTAATGAAAGAAATTTCTCAATTCCTGAGATTACCCCCTACATACAATTTTACAAACGTACAAAGCTCACCAATCAACCTCAGAATTTTCCTCTCTACGAGTATAATCTTAGTATAGAAAAGTAAGTTTTCGGTTATGCAATGTTCTGAAATGACATTTGTCAGGACCAACTATCAGCCGGTGAGTTCCAGTCATACAGGGGATGTATGACTAGAAATCCCCGGCAGATAGTTGATCTTGGTTCCTCCTCCCTGTTTTATTTTCGACGCCACTGTCGCCTGTCAAGACGTATTTGAATTACTCCGTTTTAAAAGTATTGAATTATATTATATTCACGTATTAATTATACCAAATACAGCAAAATTTTAAATAATTCGACAACTGTGATATTGTGAAATATAAATTTTTGACCATGCCACCAAAAAAGGCTACAGCAAAGGAGGAGCTGGACAAAAGGTTAGTGGACGTTATTTTGAATGTCGAAGGTGAATTAAAGGAAATAAAAGACAAGTTAAATGGCTGCTACGATTTAATTTTACAACAACAGCGTGAACTAACAGAAAACAAGAACCAAATTGGTGAACTTATAAAAATAGTCAGATCCCTACCTGGCAATATGGAACAACCACCAGCTGAAATTGCACAGCCCTACAGATTTCACCTCACAAATAACGTTTCACTGGATGAATCCGGCCCCTACGGTCTTCAGTTTATCAGTGATACAAGGGATACACATGCCGCCACCCAGCACATCTCTTCAACAGAGGCTCGGGATGCCAAAGTCGGTGTTCTGAAGCCAACATCCACTCCTGCAGCACCTGAAGAGACAGCTGGGCCTGCGAGCAAGCCTCCACGCAGCCGACCACGTCTTATGACACCTTTGCCAGCCAGTGGATACTCTGGCCTAGGGAACTCATCTGCCACTGTAACAGCTGTGCCATCGTCACTGCCTGTCAGCACAAAAACTCCGTGCACTACTAAGTTACAAGTGTTGCATACTCCTGGTGATCAGCCTTCCCCGAAGGTGCCGTCGGCGGACGAGATGCCACGCAGACAGCCGAGACTCCGTGCAGCCGCGCCGCGTCTCGCCAGTCTTCACATCTTCAATTTAAGCGAAGACACCACCGTGGAAGACGTCCTCAAACACGTACGATCCGAAATGGGTGTAGAAGCAGCAAAGTGTGAGCGACTAGTCGTCACAAGAGGCCAATATTCGTCCTTCAAACTCGACGTACCCGCTGATAAAGTCACCTTGGTGAGAAACACACAGCATTGGCCGGACAACGTCTCAATTCGACGATTCAATTTTGTCTTTCAAATTTACTATGCGCATTTCTTCTCACTTATGTCGTACGGTATAATTTTGTACGGAAACTCAACCGATTCTAACAGAGTGTTTAAATTACAAAAACAAGCCGTACGCATATTAGCGGGAGTAAATCCGAGGCACTCGTGTAGAGAAATATTTAAAACATTGAAGTTATTGACCCACTACTCACTTTACGTATATGAGGTTATTATGTTCACACGTGGAAATATAAAATTATTTAAACGGGCGAATTTCCCTGGCAGAATCACCCGCCAAACGGGGCGACTACTGTCCGTGCCGCGTCGACTTGCGCTGCTCGAACAGAATCCCCGAGTAGTAGGCCCGGCCCGTCTTTATATGAACGCCTACCCGCCAGTCTCAAAAATGAAATCTCATATGATAAATTTGGGCACCGGCTGAAAGAACTTTTATTGTCCAAACCGTTATATTCTGTGAAGGAATATAACGAAACCAAATTGTAAAAATATTTTATTATGATAATTATCTTTAAGTTATTAAGTATTTGTGTTGTTTTTGTTTTTTATACTATTTTGACATGTTATACCGTTGTATTTGTATTTTGATATTGTACCTATTGATAAAATAACTCAGTTATTTATTTTGACATTTGACATTGCTTAGGATATCCTAATTATGTATACAACTTCATTGACATTATTATTTTTCTTTTTGACTTTTACTTGTGACATTTTCTTTTGTTTTTATAATGTCAAATTATTATAGGTACATATTGACGATCTCTTAGTGAATCCATCTTATTTTTGATGTAAAATAATATGTTATTTTCTAAATGAAATAAATGAATCTAATCTAATCTAATCTATTTTAATGATCTCATTTTAAAAGATTATTTTATCGAGCCCGCTATGTCCCACTGCTAAGCAAAGGCCTCCCCCTCCTCTTCCATCCATCGCGGTCTTGAGCAATAACTGGCCAGTCTTTTAAAAAGGAGTCCAAGTTATCCCGCCATCGCCGGCGAGGTCTACCGCTTCTCCGTTTTGAGTGTTGGGGCTTCCACTCCGTGGTCCCTTTGGCCCACAGCTCATTCGGCATGCAGTAAACGTGACCAACCCAGTCCCATTTTAACTTGGCTGCCTTCCGAGCTACATCTTCTATTTGGGTAATTTCAAAAGATGTCACGTCTTGTCAGATGCTGCAACAGTTTTTTTTGACGAACGTTCTAAAAATGTCCCTCACACTGATCCTACACGTTCTTTTGCCTTGTCTAAGCTAGCTTTATAGATAAGTCTATACTAATCTATAAAGCCAACCTATGTACCTATGTACTTCCTACCTTTGGTCTCAAAGGCGAACAAAACTGTACATGGCCACACCTATCAGAGGTTCTATAGACCTACTGAGAAGTATCCGAATTGAAGGTGTATGAGACTCCAACCCATCCAATCCACCGAGAATTAATTTAGATATGGACTAGGCTAGACAAAGGTTATTTGAAGCGCCAGTTGGCTAGGATACAGCAGGCTGCGTAAATAACGAGGTCAATCTCCATTGACATTATAAGCTAAAAGTGTAGAATAAAACCACTTTTTCGTTAAAGCTATGGGTCTATTTAAGTATACGAAATTTGATTAACAAGAACCTAACAATATCACTTTTGGAATGTCTCTTTAGCCTTACAACAACTCATAAACACTATTAAGCATCATGATTATAATTATTGTTGATTTGTGGGCCTTAATTTGTGCACGTAATGGGGATCAGACTGTACAATACACTGGACGAAGTAATAAAGCAAGCTTCTAGCGATGCAATATTTGTCCGCAAACTAAAAGTTATTCTACTGGAAATGGCTTGCTATACCATTGAAGAGTTTTTCAATGGCCACAGCACACTGGCTCAGTCGCGCACTTATTTAATACAGCCCTTTATAATGTTGTTGTATAGATTATTATTACATGAATTAATTAAATAGTTACTCAAAATAATTATATGAAGTAGTAGGAGTAAATAATAAATGTTGAGTGTTCACCACTATGACGCAGTGTGAAAGTAGAGTTCAACGAGGCAATTTGTTATTAAAGTTTTATATCTAAACAAATAAAAATCAGAAATAAATACCTCTTAATATGCTAGCTTTAAGTGAATTGTAATATATAGGATGTGGATGTACTTAATTTATTTATTTATTCGTATGGCATGGGTACAGTTCTTTACAAACTTATATTAAGACCATCATAAATTAAATAAATAAATTATACGGGACAATCTTACACAAATCAACCTAGGCCCACGGTAATCATGGATTAGAACTGTGTGCTGCTGCGAGGCTTTAGATTAGAATAAGCAGTGCAGCAGCCAGAAGTTGATTACTCTTTAGCACCACCCGGGGGACACGTGCAGGGAAACTGAGGGTAAATCTTCCTGCGGACGCGAGTAACCATTGCCCTCCGTTGTACTTAATATAGTAGCATCAGTAATCGAAACTTCATGAAACGACTCGTCTGAGAACGGGTGGAAGGGAAACGGTCACGCGTTGGACAGATTTCATAAATGCTGCGACACAATGGGGAATGGATGAACATTTTAAGGTGCGTCAATTTTTTTTGAAAAATATAAACAGTTTCCTCACTTACGTTTTGGGTTTAGGACGGCGAATGAGACATTTTCCTTGATTCGTCTCATAATACAAAAAATATCTTAAAAATCCGTGGTAAACTGACACTGGCAATAATATTGACATTTGCAGCAGCTATATTTGTCATTGCCAGGGTCAGATATTCAAAATATTTGTTGTAATATGAGACGAATCAAGGAAAGTTTCTCATTCGCCGTCCTAAACCCAAAACGTAAGTGAGGAAACTGTTTATATTTTTCAAAAATAATTGACGCACCTGAAAATTCTGCAGTTTTTTTCTGGCGTTAAGGAAGGTTATTCCTAACACCAAAAAAAAATCAGGCACTTCTAAAATTTTCAACCATTCCCCATTCTCTCTTCTCTTTTGCCTGGCTCCTTCCCATTTATTCATTCCATGGGTCGTCTCTGGTCTTAAATTTCCCGCTTCCATGTCTTTTCTCACTACTGCCATCCAGGTTGACCGGGGTCTACCTCGCCCCTGGGGTGCAACAGTCACGTCTAAGGACTTTTCTGGTCATGTGCTCTGGTGGTCGTCGCATCACGTGACCGTACCACCTCAACCGGCTTTTTGCGAGTTTGCTGTTTCTGCGACACAAACCTCCTTAGTCCAATATTCCCGTGACACTGACGACGTAACAAGTGGAGGTGCATCGCGAGGGTTTCTTTATCCACAGTAATTACGTCATCATGATAACACGACTACGCTGTCTATATAATTCTGGTTATTGAATCTGCAAAATGGATGGTATTAAAGATAACCCTCTGCTTCTGTTACACATACACCGTATCCCGTGCAACCGACACGACAGTAGAACAGTCTGATTCGGGCACTAACACGTTACCATTCCGTTCTACGAGTTTATCACACAAATACATGCGGCGGACGTTTCGACTGACTTTGGACTGGGAAACTAAGGATGTTGTTTAGTTAATAGTATTGCCAGATGGACTTGCGTTACTGGTAAATGAGGCGGGGAGTTATTTAAATTTTATTGATTTTTAGAATACATAATCGAATAAACACAGTCATAACATAAACAGGCTACGCAGTTAACACATGTCACATAGGCTGTATCTATATGAAATTAGCGAATTACGTAATGTAGGGAGTGGCATCAGCGGAGAAGGTAAGTGCTAAAAGGTCTGAACTGTAATAAATATATTAGTGCAAATTACAAGTAAGTTTTCGAACACATTGGCTGCGAGCCTTCGCGGCGATCTGCTTTAATTGATCCCAGATCATATTTCACAATCACTTAATGCAACGGTAGGTAATTCGATGCACTACGCCTACCTACTCACTCTGTCTTGAAAAGATCCTCGTTCGCTCATTGGCTTAAAAATTATAATGAGGCAATTAAAACCGTATAAGTTCGTTTAGGTTGGTAGTGATAATAAATCCTGTTAATATCAAACCTTCATTGTTCTTTGCATTAGGCGTGATATATGTTCTAGTCTCCCGCACCGAAGCCACATGAATAGGTAAAAAATGAAATTTACAAGAGAAATGAAGTGCGGGCGAAAAAGCAATTTCCCTGTGAGAACGGCGTAATGGCTACTGTGAGGCTCAGCGAAGAAATGGAGCTGGTAATTCTTTTTAACAGGAAGCCATGTTTTTTGGCCGTTAATTTTGGTAAAATGTGTTCGTAAACGTGGCGATTTATTTTGAAATTATTTATTATTTCATAACCATTAAGCACGCATTACACGAAAGTTGTTTTGCGTGTGTTGGATTTTACGTTCTTACCTAATATAAAAACCGGCCAAGTGCGAGTCGGACTCGCGCACGAAGGGTTCCGTACCATTAGGTATCTATAAAAAACTATTTTAGTCTGTGTTTTTAGTATAGGGAACCTGGAACGCAGTACGGTGTCTCAACGAAACGTCTATTGTGGGACAGTTCTAGTTAAAATAAAGTGTAGTGACTGTATATGTTGTAATAAAGTGTTGTGACTAGGTTGATTTGTGTAAGATTGTCCCGTAATAAAAAAAAAAAAAAAAAAATACACATTATCTTGCGAATTGACGTTGTTTTATTAAGAAGAGAGTAACCAACCTTACAAATCTTAGAATCTTGTATTTTGTTTTTTTGTTGCTGGATTCGTCGATCTATAAACTCAAAAGAAAAACGGTTGTTTTAACTAAAAAGTTTTAAGAAAAACGCATAGATTGACGAATCCAGCAAAGTAAAAACTATTATGATGTATTCAAAAGATACTTAAATACAAAATATAGTGTGTAGTGTCTTAATGTTTAAATATCTATGGTTAAATTTAAATAATTACAATTATTTACCAGTGTGCACAATAACGGGCTCTTAAGAGACAAACTTTACACTTCAAAACTTAAAAACTTTGTACTTCAGGTAATCGCTGACTGAAACTGGTCATGCAAAGGCATAATGACCCTACTTTCTTTGGCAACATTGAGTGCAAATCATTAAGCCTCATCCACACTGTCTGGCCTCCAAGCCATCACTTGCGGCGGCCTCCTCGGTAAATTGCGGACCTTCCTTGCTCACTTTAATTCTGCTCAAGCAAACTATTTCACGTTTAGGTGTAAACACAATTTTATTCATAAACAGTTTTTTCATGAAATTAAAACAGCTAGGTTTAAGTGATGAATGCGAGTGAAGAAATTCTTGGTTATTCGTGGAGAAAAACATTGCGGCTTTGTAATTAGTATGTTGACCTGGTTTTACATTACAGTTTTATTTGATTTTAGACGAAAATATATGTGCTTTGCACATATTATTCTGGTGTTATAAGAAAGCATAAATGTGACACATTTTGATCATCATCATCATCATAAAAGGGCAAATACAACTGTGTGATGAGCACTAATATCAATACATTTTCCAAATGATGGTGTGAACGTCTGTGTGTAAAATTAATGTGTCATGGCGAGAGAATTGGACTCAAGTTGCAAAATTGATCACAATTACACATTTAGTCAAACAAAATTGGTTGTCTATAAAGTCTGTTTACGGACGATCATTTTACGTGATAACGTCATAAAGCCAAACGCTCGGCTCAGGCGGAACGGGACAATGAGTCATACTTTTTCCTGCGTGCTGCTGGTGTTCATCGATTTATCAGACGTTATCACGCCAAAAACCCGACGGGTCATCATGTAACGTTTCGAACGCACGTTAGGACAATTCAACTGTCATTTTTATCGGGGGTCAAAGTTGCACCACGTCCGGAATTACCCACCGCTACCCTACACGTGACCTCTGGGCGGTACTAAAAGTGCAACAACCTGGCAACCGTAATGTATTTTCGAAGATCTCACGGTTATAAATACACTGATGCGATCAAACAGTCTATTTTAATAGCCATACGATAAATAAATAAAACTGTCATTTTGCCGTACAAAAATTGACATTTAGATCTACCTGATGCACGTACATACAATGCGTTACGTGATCGACTTGCTGGTAAAGGAGTCCGCTGAATGCGAGTGGCGTAGGACCGGTTATTGTGGTACTCTGTGGGGTAGGCCTATGTCCATCAGTGAACGTCTTTTGACTGATATGAGTCAACAACATGTGCTACGTTCTGCTGTAGCCGTGTACATGCTACGAAAGGCATTTCAAGCTGCTACGAACCAATGTACCTACATTTTTTCTTCACTTTTTCACCTTTCAATCTATTTTGCGCACTCGTTTTGACTCGTCAGCTCGGTTTGCGTGAAAGATCGTGAAACAGATTGACATGTTATGGGAATCGGAAACATGTGCGAGATTATTCTTGTAGTGGTATACTAAATAATTTGGTTCACACAAGGATTTAGATTCGCGTCTTTCAAGGAGATATAGCCAAAGTAAAGAACTATAACACCCAACTTTTGATTTGACTCATAATCCGAATAAACAACGCCTCCGCTTATGAAAATCTGTGTGATTAAATCGTAAGTAAGCTGTTAACTACTGACCAAAGGAAAACTTTTTTTTTAACTAAGTAATCTCCCTACAGTACCTATTAACATTTTGCAAACTCACTCCTTAGTGCTCAGTTGGATAAGAGCAATGGACGGATTCCAGAGGTCGTGGGTTCAAATCCCGCCCGTGGCGAATAATTTTTCAATTTTCCTCTTTGATCGAAACTTAGAATTTCGTTAGCGGACGTTTCTGCTTAGTATAAATTCACTCCTTAGTGGTTAGTTGTTATAGAGCTTTCAAATTAAAACAAATGAATGCTATAAAAAAAACGTAGGTAGTACCATCATATTCAGTAGTACCTTCAAGAAGTCTTCAAAACTCGTTGTGAAGCTGAAAACTTTATCAAGCCTCCCTTACAAGAGTATTCAAATGAATTTAGACAAGCAGGAGTCGTACTCGCGCTCTGAGGGCTCCGTGCCAGTGCTACGCGCAGTTAATATGTAATAAATTATATATAATTTTAAGTTTTTTGGTAATTTTGACGGTTTTCAAGAAAACAACTCGCCTTTAAACGGTTCTTAATTTTAATTTGGTGTAGTCAGCAAATATAATGTTGTTAACCAATTTATATGTCAAGAGAAATTATTTTAGAAATTACATTGTTAAAATACATTATTATAAATTTACATTATTAAAATTACATTATTATTTTGTCAATAGTTTTTGCCATTTTACGATTTTTACATAGCAAAAACAAATACCTAACGAAGATAAAAAGTTGGCATGTCGTTTCTTATAATGTGTTTCGCGTTCCAAAGACAACCCGGGTGGCGCCAATGAATAAAATATAGCCTCCATCTATTTTGAAAGTCTATGCTAAAATAAAGGCTGAAAAATATATATTATCGCATGAGAGGGTAGTTCTGGAGATTACCCTCTACATACAGACTGACAAAGCTACGATCTCACTGACTTTTCATCATCATATTATTGTAATAGATTTGTTAACATCTTGATGTTTGTTAAGATTTCAAATCAGCGATATACAAAATTGAAAACTTCTTATAGATCAGTTAAAGTAAAATAAAATTCTGCAGATCCTTTTCTAACTTTAATTTATTTCAACATACATATTAAATCAGGAGGATAAAATTACAACAGACAGGCGCTTTGGTTTTAGCAATACATCTCAGTAACGGTATCCTAAAAATTATGTGTCAATTGCTGAAAATCAGAATGCCGAAGGGCCATTGACCGGGATCCTTAATGGGACCCTAAGTACAGCTGAAGGGCCCTCGAAGGCCGGGCCTGATAAAATGGGGCCCGCGTCAGCTCGGCCCCTTCAGCTAAGGGCCGGCCAACACGTGTATACTCGTAACAATCGTGGGTTTATTTCGGTCGTGTTTTGGTGACACTGATATTCTTCTGCAATTTGAATAAGGATAAAGTAGAATTTAAACTTTCGTGATTCACAGTTATAAAGTGCACATTGCATTTGCATGCTAGTATGTAGCTAAATATGTGTTTGTACCGGAATATAATGTCAAGTTACAACCATATTACATACGGCATACGCTTACGCTTATTGCGCGGCATTAGCGCCTTTTGTACTTTAAGTATAAATAAATACATAAATATTGTACCATATTTAATATATAAAGCATTATTCTATTATATTCTATTCTAACACGATGGTCAGAGCGAACGCGGACAGTGGTTCAAGCGACACCGCCGCGAAAACACTCCTGAAGAAAAACTCTTGAAGAGCTCGAGACATGTCGCCCGTAGTGAGTGACGTGAGTTTAAACGTGTAATTATTAGTATTAAGGATAAAGTTGATGCGGATTCTGCATGCTGATTAATTGAAACATTCTTTTGAAAATGTGACATTATGGTTTTACAGAAAAAATGGGACGGACATACTATTTACGAGTACGAGTTAGTCCAATGGTTAGCTGGTAGAGAACGCCATTTGGTATTAAGCTCGCCATTTGTACATTTCTGTATTTTGTGCAATCAAGTTTAGGTAAATACACTCAGAGAAACGGGTCCATGGATATTTCTATACAAACTGACCCGTTTTCATTGCCTCTGAGTGTAAAATAATATATAACATTCGTCCGACGTTTGCAATTCAATGTGTTTCTATTACAGTGAAAGCTAATTTGAACATGAATCGTATTTCAAATAGATCTACAGTATAGTGTTAGGGTGAATATTGTGTTATTTCCTCGCACAGCCGCTACCTCAAATAGCTCGGGCAAATACCCTTAGCTGTATAAAAGATTTTCCCCGATATGCGCCTAATAATTACCCGCACAGCGCCCAGACAGCGTTTTCAACGTTAACCGATATGCTCACTAATCTTCTAAAGCGGGCCCGAGAGGCTCTCGACCACAGCACACAGTTAATAAACAGTATTTAGGTACAGTTGCCATCACATACATCGGAGCAAACAAGCACGTCACAAACATCGAAACACACCTCTATTTTCAAGGCTTTAGGATGCATGTGCCGATATTTTTGAACAACTGTAGTGTACCTATGTATGTGATGGCGACTGTACTTAGGTACTACTTTTGCTAGTCTAGTTCTCTGTTATGATAAACTCCAAGCTAAGCTCCCGCCACTCAGTAGTGAGTAAGTTAGACTCTCATCATCATCATTATGTAAGAGCTCTTGTGGAGTAACCACTACTGATTTTTGGCCTCTGCCAGCCTCTTGGCATCTTCGTACGACTCGACAACTTAGGCTCAATGACTCAAAAATACTCACGGCTTTTGAAACGAGAGTAAGCAATATGCATTTTCATCGTTAACCTACTACATTTGAAGCGAGCAGTTACTCTGACCACAGCACACATACAATGAACAGTATAACCATTCTCATTTCAATACTCTGGGTAGATGCGTCGAGCATTGCTTAACTCGTGCGAGCGTGGCTTACTCTGTTCTGTGATCACAGTTATGTCAGGCCAAAATAACCGCACCCAAATCGGTTGATCCGTTAGGGAGATACGATGCCAATTTATCTGCTTTCCTTTAAGATTTATTTATTTATCGTATGGCGGTTAAACACAGGTACATATATGTAGGTATGTATTCGTATCGATGTCGCTGATAGAGTTCCAGTGTGCGCTGCGAGGTCCAGAAGGAACAGTGCAGCTGCCGAGTTTGTTGTTCTTTTAACACCACCTGGAGGTCACGTGTAGGGTTTCTAAGCTTATTCCTACGGACGTAATTAGAACAAGAACGACCTCCCCTTTAAGATTGACCGGTATACAGAATACAGATATTTATTGGTAAAAGTACATTTTACAAGTCTTAATTTTCAAAACACAATTAAATTAAATTAAGTTAGGTACACACAGTCACACATTACGGTGCTGGATCCTTACGAGTGTGCAAAACTCGTCAATTGAGTAACATGCCTGTTCCATAAGCAATGATTTAAGCTTGTTCTTGAATATACTGTTGCTGGTTGAGTTTTTTATGTCAGTCGGGAGCAAGTTGTATAGGGTGGCCCCATGATGCTGAGTGACCGTCGTGACTTAGCCAGCTGGCGGCTCGGAACGATCAGCAGAGGTCGCCTACGGGACGAACTCAGTTTGTAGTCATGCATGTTGTTTCTTACGTACATACAGGCAGTCAGTACATACATGCATGGTAAGGTGAGAATTTTATGTTTTTTAAATATAGCGTCTGTGCAGGATAGCTTACAGATTTTCCATCGATTATACGCAGGGCGCGTTTCTGTATTCTAAATAGTCTGTCGCGGTCAGCAGCTGTGCCCCAAAGATCAACACCCTGAGTAAGAATCGAGTGGAAATATCCGTAGTAAGCTATCATTAAGTTTTCTTTGGATAAACTAGGTAAGGTAGGTATAGAATGGTTTATATCGTTAAGTGCGCCTTTTGTACCATAAGTTTTTCTTTTGTGCAATAATGTTTCACGAAGAATGCGACTTGTAGAGAACAACAGCAGGACAGCCGGACATCCAGACATCAGGACATTCGAAAGAATTTTGGTCCAAGCTGAAACGGAAAATTTGTTCGCTTCGCTGTCTCGAATAATCAGGGGTTGAAAACAACTGTCCACTTCTCAATACTTAATAACTTACAGGTCACACGACGCGTTTTCGTCGTTAAGCTGTCCACTAATCTTTCGAAGCTCGCCGGAGAGGCTCTCAACCACAGTATATAGCTGGATAACAGTAAACGCACAACCCACTACTCTGGGTCATAAAGTACACGTATTACGAGCTTAGAGCTTACGTGCCCGGTGTTTCAAAGCCTAAGAGGTTTAGGAGAATAGCAATGGTTCATTTATCAATATTGAAACATTTGTTGCACAAAATACGCAGAATTTGCCCGCGTGATAAGCTATTATATTTTTTGCGTTTTGGAAAATTACACACCTAAGAGGGTGAAATGGGGGGTGAAAGTTTATATGGAGCTACGATATAAACGAGTTTCACGCGGACGGAGTCGCGGGCAGAAGCTAGTAAATAATATAATCGAATCTAATTATATCAGCTAAAAGCAGGGACTGATTTCGGTTACTGTTATACCGGTATAAAACCGGTATTCCATTACGGTACCGTTATGTCGTAAAGGTTATGCGCGCCGCGCGAACATAACGGTACCGTAACCGTTTCGAAATAACGGTTAGCGGTACCAGTTTAAAACGATACCGTAACCTGTATAATAACGGTATTATAAAGGTTATCGAGAAAAGTAAGGGAGCTGGCACTCTACAGAGGAAACATTGGCTACTAAACATTTAAAGACTAAAAGACAAAGCAGCAGAGCCTTTGCCGGCGGTTTGGCAACAACTCCAGGCCAAAGTCGATATATCGGCACCTTTAAATAGCGGTTACGGTACCGGAAAAAATAAAGGTACCTTTATATTTCGGTAGCGAAATATAAAAGTTCCGCTACCGAAACCGCTATTTAACAACCGATATGACGTCATACCGTTAAAATAGAATACCGGTATTTTTCGGTTATGCAGTCCCTGGCTAAAAGTCGTCCACTGCCGCCCATGGATCTCCACAATGAACGTCCTTGCGCCACTCTCATACAACGGCTTTCCGCTAGCCTGACTAGGACCACCTTATTGGGAGACTTCCCATGCTGCGTCTTCTAAAACATTTGAGTTTCGTTCTGTTTCCTAAGTACCGTATAATAAACCTACTCTGATTAGGTCATTGATAAGGCTATTTGAAACATCATCATCATATCAGCCAAAAGACGACCACTGCTGGATAGGCCTCCCCCAAAGAGTACCAAAGTGACCGTTCCCTGAATGAGACACGGCGAGCGATAATAGTCCTTAACAACGTGGGATCCATTTCAGTATATTCTGCTGATCAAAGCTAGGAATAGAAAAAACTTGAAAAGAGAGACCTAATTATACTTTTATAATCTGTATACTGCGTCAAGAGGCCCTCGACTCAGCTGAGGACAGTGAATATGCATCTGACCCTCTTTTTTCAACGGGTGGGAGCGAGACAGCGCGCCGTTTCAGCTTACAAAGCCATTTACGATTTTTCCTGGCACTTTTATACGAGTATATGTAAAGTTACCACTAGAGGTTGTGAGAAGAATAATAGTATTACTTACCTAGGGCGGGTAAACAAAGAATGTCTCAGATCGCAGGTATTCGACGCCCGAGCTGAAGGCAAGGGCGATAAATATGCGCTCTGAGGCTTTCTTTATTACCGCCCGTGGTGAGTACACAATTTTACGTCTCTACCTGGCCAGGAAGTGGGGTTTTCCGCACGCTTAGCGTGTGGTAATTCCTATTTTATGGCCAGGTATGACGTAAAAGCTTTTGTCTCTTTCTAGACAGTGATGAAGAAGCAGGACGCATGCATTAGTTTGTAAGAAGATTTTTAATATAAAATACTAGCTATGCTCGCGGCTCCGCCCGCGTGTGGCTCGGTCTGTGTCAAATACCCTTCCTATTAGTAAGTAGTAGTCGTAAAGTAGCCCTAGGGCTTAAAATTCCCGCTGGGGATCAAGTTTATGCACGCCGCGTCACATCAAGTCCTCCAAGTAAAAGTATTATTGCATACCTTGTCGTCGTAATCTTTTCGCATAAAGGCCATGGTCAAAGTAAAAATAGGTCAAAATGACGTTTAAGCATGCAATACTACCTCCCCTTATAGTCCAGGTCACACAATCTTTCATCAATTTTTAATTAAACCACGGCACGATAAAACAAGATGGCGAAGAAGATAAATTTGATCATAAAAGCCTTTGGTTCATATTTAACATCTTGCTTTAGCGCTAGTTGCATAGCTTATTGCAGCTAGATCACTTTTGCTCTATTGGACGGGTTGCATTGAACATGCTAAGGCCGAAACGCACTGACAGCGGTGGCGAGGCGGTGCGGAGGCGGTACCGGTTGTAATGTTTGAGCTAATAAGAAGGGTCCGCGCCGCTCCGCCACCGTTGTCAGTGCGTTTCGGCCTATAGAGCAACCACTCTAAAGGTCGAAACGCACTGACAGCGGTGGTGACACTGCGACTTTTTGCAGAGATGCAAACGTGCGTTTCACGAATGCGTGACTGTAGCGTGACACTAGCCATATATCACCTGTCATAATATCCTGTATCACATTTGTATTGCTGAAAAAAAGTCACCGTGTATAACCGCTCGTACTGATCGTTGATCGTAAATAATTAACTTTAAAAACAAAGTTTAAACCGACTTCAATTCAATAATTCCGGTCAGGGCATTTATTTGTATATAAGTTACATATGTATATAAGTATCTATATGTATTTATCTATTATATATATCGTCGCCTAGTATCCACAACACAAGCCTTATTGAGCTTAACCGTGGGCCTAGGTTGATTTGTGTAAGATTGTCCCGTAATATTTATTTATTTATTTAATTCGCCAGGCCACATACACATACACACACATGAAAACTTCCACATTTTCTTTCCTATATACCATACCACATGAACTGCTTTCCGAGAGCATATTGCGTTATTACAGAAAAAATCTAAGTCGCCATATTTGAGAAGTTCCGTTGATTCCTCAAGGATCTCAGAAATGACACTTCATTACTTGCTACTTCAATGGTATCATGTCAGAAGCTTGGACGTACTTTTCATCCTTGAGGAGTTCCATAAGTCATCTGTGGTCTTGTACAGTAGAACATAGTATAACCTCCTCCTTTTTTGAAGTCGGTTAAATATGGCGCTGGCAACTTTAACATCATGGCAAACTGTCTATTCTCCAGTTAGCAAGCGGAGTCTTTAGTTTTTCGAAACATAAAACAAAAGACATATTCGAAAGCAAGTTGCCGTCTTCAAGATGTATTTAAGATCACAATAATATCTCAATCCATTATTAGAACATTGAATTCAGCCTCTAATGTAGTTCAATAAAAACAAACAAACTTTCTTAATAATTTACTCTGCGCTAGTGTAGGCGTGAATTTCGTCCCACGCGAAATAATTGGTTAATATGAAATTATGATACATCGTCCTACCATTCGGACTTAATGGTATTATCCCTGAACATGAATAAATTACAATACATTATGTAAAGCGATCGCTGAGCAGGAGAAGGGTTAGTATAAATATTTGTGCTAATAACTAGGAATATATTAATAATTTAAGTTTGAGGAAATGAACCAAAAAATTTTATAAACATTGAATATTTAGTAACTTCATAAAATAATCCATCTGTCTTAAATTGTAACTTTTAAGGTGTATAATTTCAGTGCACTTCCTCTACGTCGTTATTCTAGTTATTTTGCGTGTCAAAAAAACGTTTTCGTTTCACTTTATTAAGTTATACTGATAAGCCGGTTATTGACGCACTACTCACTCTATATATTCGAAATTATAATGTTTGTAAGGAATAATTTTTCCTCTTTCCATACCGTAAATGTGATTGGCAAAACACTCCGCCGCATTGGGCGTTTGAGAACAGTTCCCCGTCGCATGGCACTTGCAGAAAAGAACCCGCGTGTCATTGGGCCTACCTACTACGAGCGACTACCCGCTGATCTTAGACTTGAACCATCTGACGAAGCATTTAGACGCCGCCTGAAATACCTTTTATTGGAAAATCCATTATACTCAGTTAAAGAGTATATGGATCTTGATCTGACATGTTAAATTATTATTTTTACCTATTTACATTTGTTTTAATATGATTTGACATTAAATATCACCTAAGTTCTAAATGCATATTACACTATACCTACATATTGTAAATTTAATGACGATACCTAGTGGTTGACATATTTGTTCTTTTGATTTTGTTTTATTTTTATATTTACTCGTTATTGAGTAAATTTGTTGACATTGTATTAATTTAATATTATATCTTTATTTTTTCTTTGTTTTGACAATCGTGATAAATATTCTTATTTTTTTGACATGAAAGCAAATTTGTAATGTAATTTTTTATCATGAAATAAATAATCTAATCTAATTGTGTGTACCAGTGGCGGAGCTTCTTTTTAGACAAGCCTATACTTATATACTCTTAACTCTTTAATAACTTTCTTTGCTCCGGGTTGCCCATCGAACATTTTCACGCGCCGCCACTGGTGTGTGCAGTTTACCTTTTAGTGCTTACACATATCTCGTTGCCTCATCTACCCTCCCCTTTGTCCCTGTTGACATCTGGTTTGGAAGGTCGGAAGGTAGTCGCTTCCGGAAAAGTTCCTGGGTCAATTCATGCGGCCAATATTGGTAACTAACGAATCCTAGGCATCCTAATGCGGCCTGTACACTTGCAAGTTTTTACGTTAGGCCTTTACACCAGTAAGTTACTTACGTAAGTTCTGTACAAATATTGCTTACAGCGACTTAAATACATGAGTATTTGTACTGAACTTACTCGTACGTAAGAACTTACAAGTGTACATACATGCCGCCTAAGTTCAGTATAAATACTGCTCACGTAAGTCACTGTAAGCAATATTTGTACTGAACTTACGTAAGTAACTTACTGGTGTAAAGGCCGCCTTAGGATATATTTTTTTTTTTTTTTTTTTTTTTTTTTATTGAGAAACAAACAGTCTTAAAAAACACATAAGTAACTTAGCTATGGCTATGTGAGTAATGCTATAATAGACCTATAGTTTCATAAATGTTTACAAAGTTACAAGTTATATTAAAAATTGGAAAATATGTTTAATATAAGACCAAATGTCATAAATATATAAATATATATATACATATATGTGTTGTAAATACACTTATGACAGTTACGTACATTTTACAACTTAGGTACACCATTATACAATGCAAAAAAAGAAAGAAAAAGTTAATGAAAAGGTTAAGGTAACTGCGTTTTAACATTCTTAGATTAAAGAAAAAACTAATCTTTTAAATATACTATATGAGTTGCCAAACAAATCTGCGTCCATACATTTTTCATTATACAGTTTACATGCGCGCTTAATATATGAATGCTGTGC
Organism: Epinotia brunnichana; assembly: GCA_963854355.1. Lineage (NCBI taxonomy): Eukaryota > Metazoa > Arthropoda > Insecta > Lepidoptera > Tortricidae > Epinotia > Epinotia brunnichana. The sequence continues at coordinate 31,618,600 of OY977944.1, forward strand.
GTATTTAGTTCTGCTGCTTGCAATACTAAATAAGGCCTTCTTGCGACAACTTCGTTCTAATCTACGGGGAACATGAAAAAATATATTATGTAATAGTTCAGGGGCATCAACTAGATTATTCATAATTTTGAACAGATAAAGTAAATCGGTACAAGTGCGTCTGAGTGAAAGGGGTTGGATATGGAGTCTTGTGGATGATAAGGCGTAATCTTCATAGTTACCACCTGTTCGGAATTCCATTGTCTTAACAAACTTTTTCTGGACTCTTTCAATTCTAACCTCGTGTACAGTAGGGGAGACCGGGGATGGTTGACCAAATTTCAGCTTAAGCATTTGTATTTTTATTTCTTTAGAGTATATTAATTTGATACCGATTTCAGTTAATAGATATATTATTAAGCTTTAATAAAAAGTGGCAAAAAGCACGATATTCATTACGATATAGTGTACAGGCCGGATCTCGTAGAATAGGAAAAACTAGCCAACCTACCCCATGTCTGGGGTAGGTTGACTTGTCAGCAGGGGTAGGTTGACCTATGAAGTTGTTAGGGCAATATCTACGAAGAAATAGGATAAAAGATACAGAAAACAGGTGTATTATTCATTTTTTATTCAAACAAAAAAGCGATCTTCCGCTACTCTAATTAAACAATAAAGAATCAACAACTTCAACTTCAAATAAAGCGATCTTCCGCTACTCTAATTAAACAACAAAGAATCAACAACTTCAACTTCAAGTAAAGCGATCTTCCGCTACTCTAATTAAACAATAAAGAACTTAAACTTCAAATAATTTTTAATATTTGGTAACAGTCTTGATAGGCACAACTAGAATAATAATATGTTATTAATAAGATAAATTATTTTGAGATCATACTATCCAATCAGTCTTCTAAATCAGAGGGTGCAATTTTTGCATTCATAAAACAATATGTTCCCATTTACACATTTTGTATGTGCCCACAACTTGCACGCAGTGCATTGGACCCATTCTTCTCCAGAAATACTAGAACTATAGGATTCAGTGCACTCCAAACAAAATGTTTCATCCTCATCACTTTCACCTCCGTCACTTTTCTTCTTATTTTTTCCTTTACCTTTGCCTTTTGCGTTCCTTCTAGTCCCTGTAGGATGTTTACCTGTTATCTTAGGCTTCTTTACTGTCTTGGTCAGCGTCTTACTAGATTTTTGTTTTGATTTAAGTTGCAAAAGATTTTCTTTTTCTGGTGTGTCTGTGTAAATAGTGCTTTTTCGTTTTCGGATATTTCTTTTATTTTCTAAACGTGGTCCAGCTTTCGGAAAGGGCCTTATATCTTCAGGTAAAACAAACGACGTGCTCGGCATACTCACATTTGTTACATCAGTTACTGGACTTTTTTCAGGAGTTTTCAATCCATAATCTGCATCACAAGTAGAAGGCAGTTCGAAAAACGCATTTGAAGTCGATGGTGTGACAGTCTCAAAAAAAAGACCAGTTTGGCAGCATAGGTCATATGATGGTGCAGCTCTGTCAGCATGTGATGGTGCAGCTCTGTCAGCATGTGATGGTGCAGCTTGGTCAGCATGTGATGGTTCAGCTCGGTCAGCATGTGATGGTGCAGCTTGGTCAGCATGTGATGGTGCAGCACTGTCAGTATGTGATGGTGCGGCACTGCTAGTAACTGATGCCGATGTTAGTGCAGGGAACACACCCGGTGCTGGCCTGTCAGTTACATATGATCCGCCAAACTCTGAGTCAGGAAATATATTTTCGTTGAGTGGTGATATCCCAGTAACACGGAATCCAGATTGTATGTTAGCAATTGTAGCTGCTAATGGCAATGATGTTTTCACCAACTCAGGGATGTCATAAATCGTTATAGTCTTTCCCGGGTGACTTGCCAACCAGTTATCGCTTGCTTGGTTGAAATACTTCTTTAGTGGCCCATAAACTGTCCTATCTAAAGGCTGCAGCTTATGGCTGCAGTGGGGTGGAAATGATAGAACCGTAATCCCGTTTTCTTTAAAATAATCAAGCACTTCTATAGACAAATGCGAGTCATGGTTGTCAAGAAGTAATAGAACAGGTTTTTCTTTACTGGGTTTAACGTATTTTACGAAGTATTTCGCAAACTTACGAAAATTGTCTTCTTTCATCCACCCAGAGGAATTAGCATCGCCTTCTGAGCCCACTGGTCCACCTCTGATGAAATGCTCTTTATAGTGAACCCGTGGGAAAACAAAGAATGGAGGAACCATGTTGCCGAGGGCTGAAATAGCAACCGCAACCGTCACCAACGTACCTCGTTCAGCAGAAGTCATTTTTCCCAAGTTCTTGATTCCTCGACGAGCTATCACTCTATTAGGAACATGTACCGTTGTCAGTCCTGTTTCATCTACATTCCAAATATCACCAGGACTTAGATTATGGCGTAAGTAAACCGTTTTCAAGTTGTCGAAGAACAAATTTACGTTGTTTTTGTTAAAAGATGTGGCTCGAGATAAACTCGTGGCTTGAGGGGCACGTATAGAAAGTGCAGGATGACGCTTAAGGAAATTCCCCAGCCAATCTTCACCAGCAACCAGTTTTGTGTTCCATGAGTCAGGCATCGATTTATTATTATTTTTTGCAAACTCATATGCGAACTTTCGGGTTTCATAAGGTGTAAGTCCATAATAAATATCTGCTGCTTTCTTCAAATAAGTCTCTAAAGCAAGCTCTTCTTCGTCGCTAAATATTTGTCTGTTTTTTCTGTAGCCAACGCTCTCCAAAGTTGTTTCGGACATCGCTAATCCAAGATTTGTTTCCAATTTTTTCTTCATATTTACCACGTGGCGTTGGAGTGTTTTGTATGGTAAACCAAATTCTTTCGCTGTAGAATTTATACTTTTTTTGTCAAATAGAACTTGTTGACATGCTCTATCTATTACATCTTTGGGTGTACTTCCCCTATTAGTTTTTCTTTTATATGTTCGCATGGTCCTGAAACAACAAGTTTTAGATAACATTTCAATAATACCGACCTTTTTTATGTGTAGAATATCCATAATATTTTATTATTTATTAATTTATTCTTTATTGCACAAAAAAATGTACAAATAGCGGACTTAATGCCCAGTGGCATTCTCTACCAGTCGACCAAGTATTCAAGAAGAGAATTACACAGTAGGTGCACAGAAAAACAAGACAAAACTTACAACATAACATCCTATAACATATTAGAGGTGTATATACATAAATATATACATAATATAATACATACATAAATGGGTTTTATATATATATATATATATATATATTCGGTTCAGGTGACTCCGTTAATGACGGTAGGCGGAGACCACCTAGAACTCGGGGTGCGAAGAATCTCCGGGCGTTACGACCTCCTATCCGTCAAACGACTTCGGCTAATATGAATAAGGACTCCGAAAATAAACTAAACGTACTTACATACAATACCAGGACACTAAGAACCGAAGAAAGATTGTTGGAACTGGAAAACTCCCTTCAGGATATCAACTGGGATATAGTCGGCCTCTCTGAGGTACATAGAGAGGGTGAAGATGCTGTCGAACGACAAAATACTATTCTTTTCTTTTGTGGGAATTCGGGAGGTATCAATGGAGTTGGCTTCTTAGTTAAAAAGAAATGGAAAACCAATATAATTGAATTTATCTCATATTCTGACAGGATAGCAGTTTTAAAATTCCGATTATCTGAAAAACAAAATCTTACTTTAATACAAACCTATGCACCGACTTCCACGCACCCCGACGAAGAAGTCGAAGATTTCTATGACCTATTAAATAAAGCTTGCGATGAGCACCGTGCTACATACAATCTGATTCTCGGCGACTTCAACGCCAAGATAGGGAAAAGGCAAAACTTGGATGATTCTAAAATTGTTGGGCCCTACGGTCATGGAGACCGGAACGCAAGGGGATCACGCCTCATCCAGTTTGCTTTTGGACAAAATATGCAAATTGCAAACAGTTATTTTTTCAAAAAAATCCACCGGAGATGGACCTGGATGTCCCCAAATTCCCAAACTAGAAACGAAATAGACTATGTTATTACATCCAATTGCCAAATCATCAAAAACGTCGAAACCATTAACAGTATTAAATTTAGCTCCGATCACAGACCACTCCGTGCGAAACTAGTGTTCAGTAACCAAATTTATCGCCAACAACTCATTTCAAAAAGCAAAATACAAAAACATAACAAAGAGGCACTTATAGTTCAGAAACATGAATTTAATATAGAAATAAATAACTACTTTGATGCATTGGACCATTACAATGAATATAATGTAGATGACCAATATGGACATATTATCAGTAGTATTAGAAAAGCCAGCAGTAAAATAAAATCAATAAAACGAAAATATAAGAAATTAAGCGAAAACACAATAAAACTCCTAGAAGACAGACACGCATTAAACTTAGCAAAGGGTAGTGCAGAATATAGAACAATAGATATACAGGTAAAACGGAGCATTCGGGCAGACATTAGAAATTATAAAACGAAATTAGTCGAAATAGCATTAACAAAAAACAAATCCCTTAAGACCGCCAAAGAAGGTGCATCAATAGGGCAAAGCTGGATAACAAGCTTAAGGGACAGTAATGGAGCCAAACAGGGAGATAGAAATAAAATACTGAACGTAGCTACAGAGTATTATCGCGCTCTTTACTCTAACCCTCTCCAGAGTAATGATCAACTAACCGGAGACGAGAGTTTCAGCGCCATCCCACCAATAACAGAACACGAAGTGTACCTAGCACTTCAAAAAATGAAGTACAACAAGAGTTCTGGTGAGGATGACGTTACAACTGAAGCTTTAAGAGTGGGAGGGCCTTCACTAATTCCCCACATAAGCAGACTATTTAATAAAATCATACAGACTTATACCTTCCCAGATAAAATGTGCCATTCAAACATAATACTGCTACACAAAAAAGGGGACAAGGCTTATTAAAATTATAGAAAGTCGCATTTCGGGCCAACTTGATCTTCACCAGCCACCCGAACAAGCAGGATTCCGCCCTGGCCTGTCCACCACCGACCACTTACATGCTCTGAACCAAGTGATTGAAAAATGTCAGGAACATAATATCCCCATTTACCTGGCCTTTGTCGATTACTCGAAAGCTTTCGACAGTATATCGCACCAGTCCATCTTTGCAGCTCTACAACAGCATGAAATAGCACCAAACTACATTCAACTCATAAAAAACTATTTACAAAAACAGTACAGCCGCCATAAAACTTCAATCTTCTGGTCAGTCTTTCGAAGTACAACGAGGAGTCAAACAAGGAGATCCGCTCTCGCCGAAGCTATTCACTAGCACTTTAGAATACGTGTTTCACAAACTTACGCCACGTTGGGAAGAGAAGGGGTTAGTCGTCGGGGAAAGAAGGTTGACCAATCTTCGTTTCGCCGACGACATCGTCTTGTTTTCTTCAACCGCTTCCGAGCTTTGTCATATGCTTGACGATCTCAGCACCGCAAGCCTCGAGGTTGGCCTAAAGATGAACATGTCAAAGACCAAAGTCATGACCAATAGCACAGAACGTAGGGTAGAGATAAACGGAGAACATATAGCATATGTCCATGAGTATCTTTATTTGGGCCAATTAGTCTCTTTCCAGGCGCGACAAGAGAAAGAGGTCGATAGACGGACCGAAAACGCCTGGAGGAGCTATTGGTCCATAAAACACCTAATGAAGGGCGACCTACCTCTGGCACTTAAACGTAGGCTCATGGACATGTGCATACTTCCAGTTCTCACCTACGGTGCACAGACTTGGTCTTTGACGGAAGCGCAGAAGTCCGAACTCGGGGTTTGCCAGCGAGCTATGGAGCGCAGCATATTGGGTGTAAAGCTAATGGACCACATCCGGAACACCACGCTGCGCTCCAAAACCCAAATAGAAGATGTAGCTCGGAAGGCAGCCAAGTTAAAGTGGGACTGGGCTGGTCACGTCTACCGCATGCCGAATGAGCTGTGGGCCAAAGGGACCACGGAGTGGAAGCCCCAACACTCAAAACGGAGACGCGGTAGACCTCGTCGGCGATGGCGGGATAACTTGGACTCCTTTTTAAAAGACTGGCCAGTTATTGCTCAAGACCGCGATGAATGGAAGGGGAGAGGGGAGGCCTTTGCTCAGCAGTGGGACATAACGGGCTCGATATAATATAATAAAAGTGAATGCCGAAACGCATAGACAGCGGTGGCGGCGCGGTACGTTGCGGCGCGGAGGTGGTACCGGTTGTAATGTTCGAGCTAATACGAAAGGATCTGCATAGAGCGGCGCGGTGCGGCGCGGTATTCTGTGCGGACCCTTTCATATTAGCTCGAACATTACAACCGGTACCGCTTCCGCGCCGCACCGCAACAAGCCGCCACTGCTGTCTGTGCGTTTCCAGCTTTAAGGAGAGACTCTTAACTAAAAACTTATCTCCATTACCTTCGTTAAATTAAATAAAAATCTTTAAATTTAAATTGTTCTGCATAATGCATGTAGGCTCAGTAATTTATTTAATTTAATTTCTTAATGTTAATAATTTTTCAATATGGCCGCTGTATAATATGGGTAATTGCGCATGTTTCTAACTCCCACGATAAAGGCCTAGCCTAGTGTGCGGGTTGCCGATAAATTGTACATAGTGTTTACTCTATTTTTGGTCAATAAATAGTTTTTACTTTTTACTTTTTTTTTTTACTCTCCTTTCGTGAGTGCCAACCATTTGTCTCTTGCTCATGACAGCCAATAACCAAATCAATTAAAGGGCAGCAACGGTGTCATAAGCTACGGTTTTTGCTTTTAATCAAGCCGTGTGTGGGTTTGCCACTTTACTGGAATAAAGGAAAAAAATAACTAGTGACGTCAAAAGCAGACACGGTGTGCTTATGCTTGCATATAGTTATGATATTCACACATTAAAGTGACAAAGTACCCCGGCAATGATTTTAGCGGCGTTATAGTCACCGTAAAAGCTAAGTGCGTGCGCTTTATGAAAGCATAACGGAGGCGCTTATAATATCCTGGTGTACACACGGGACTTAATACCGTCAAATATTTAGGTAAGAATATGAGGAAGAAAAAGAAACTCCCAACATAGCCCCCTAGGGCCATTGTCCTTTGGGTGACTTTCAGCCTTCTTATGCGGCCCATTGTAAGCGACCACGTTTCAGTCTCATATGTCATCACTGGCAACACTCACTGGTCAAAAACTCTCGTCTTGAGACACTGCAGAATATTGGACGAAAAGATGTGCCGTAGCTTCACGTACCGGAAGGCGCGGCGTGGGTAGGCCTCCCACAAGGTGGACTGATGACCTGGTAAAGGTCGAGGGAGTCCGCTGGATGCGGGTGGCGCAGGACCGGTCACTTTGGCACTCTTTGGGGGAGGCCGGCCTATGTCCAGCAGTGGACGTATTTCGGCTGATATGATGTTGAGGAAGAAGAATGGAGAATATATTGATTTCAACTTTCACGATTCTCACACAATTTTTTTTCTAAACGGGACTTAATCGCGAAATTTATTTTTCTGTGCGCATGAGGGTGGTGTTCGGGCTGCCGCGACACTGCAGCGCCTCTGGCATGTTCGCGGAGGGGCGGATTGACGGCTTCCACGCTATTATCAGGAAGCGGTGTTGCTCGCTACTGAGACGGTGGCGCGCCAGCTCGAATACCATCCTGTGCACGCTGGTCGAGCGGTGGGACTCACCGTGGCTGAGGCACTGGGTGCAGCTGCATGTCCCCCTATGTCTTTACACCTAGACTAGACCTATATTAATATTAATACTAACCCTAGACTTAAGTAATATGTTACTAACAATTTATGGACTTTGTCCGAAATAAAATTGATTGAATTGAATTGAAATTGCATCGACAAGACGTTGATAGTGTTGATAACCGTTCGTCCAGTGACCAAGGATGTTGAGACACATGCAAAGCGTCGGGAACCCTCAAAGAGGTACATAAATAAGATAATTATATACAATTTTAAAAAAATTACGTCCCATTTAGAAAAAAAAAATCATCACTTAACTCAAATGGAGGACATATTGCCAGGTAGAGTGACGGTAGGTTAACCAAAACGTGAACATATTGGTGGTCATTTCCAGGACAAGGAAGCGTTGGTCGTCCACCAGCTCGATGGGTTGACGATGTAAAAAAGATCGTGGTTCATTCCTGGATGAGACCAGCACGGGACCGGGATAAGTGGCGTACCTACTCGAAAAAAGGCATATGATCAGCAGTAGGTGATTACAGGCTGATAATGATGATAGCTTGATAATTATGAGGATAATTGTTTACTTCTCAAGTAAAAAGTATTTTATGTGTCGTGTCCATAATCATGATTTCTAATTGCGGCATTGAAAATGGCGCCTTATCTACGCTACCAAACGAGGACCTTTTGCTTGAGATGACACAGTTCCTATTTGAACCGCCAGACACATTCAGCGTGAATGACGCTTGTGCGCGTAGCACCTTTTGACGTGATTACGTCTTATAAATCGATGAACACCGGCAGCACGCACGAAAAAGTATGACTCATTGTCCCGTTCCATCTGAGCCGAGCACAGATTTATGAATATAAGGAGATCGGACATGCCGGCCGATTCGTATTGAGTACGCCTGTCGCAAGTACATTAACCCACACAAAGCCCAAGTAATTGACAAGACAAAGCACGCACACATCTAAAACACACACACTTGTATACCTACGCTCTTATTGGACAATACTGCGCATCATATCAGGCATTTTGGGAAGAAACGTAATATTCTCTGCGATCAGCACGCGTGCACAGTATGGCAGAGTATGCCCATTGGCTAACAACTGCGACGCGGCCGCCAGCGGCTTGTCCTCTCTCTAGTATTCTATGCTCTGAGGAGCCGAGCGTTCGGCTTTATGACGTTATCACGTAAAATTATCGTCCGTAACCCGACTTTATAGACAACCAATTTTTTCGTAAAGTTTCGTCGTTGAGGACACAGCGCAGCGGCATAATTATCATCTCACTTAAATTCCAAGGTGCTTAACCGGGGCAGCAGCTCCATTTCACAGAAATAGTGGAGTAATGTGCTAAATGGAGATGTGCCGTGAGGCGATGGACGTGATGATAAGGGAAATTATGCCGTTATGCTCATCACCATCATCATATCAGCCGAAAGGCGTGAACTGCTGGACATTAGACCTCCAAAGAGTGCCACAATGACTGATCCTGCGCCAGCATCGCATCCAGTGGACTCCCGCGACCTTTACCAAGGTCAGTCCACCTTGTTGAGGTCTACCCATGCTGCACCTGCCAGTATGTGGGCGCGGTATCCCCTTGGATCGCATAATGGTTTTTAGACTAATGCAGTTTCGCATAATTGGTTTGGCATAATTATTCGTGGCATAATAGTACTTTCGCATAGTAATATTTTGGCCTACTGTTTTTCTGGCATACTACGCTATTAGCATAATTTTAGCTAGACTAATGTGTATTGGCCGAATATACATTAGGCATACTATTGTTTGGGCTAATAATTAGTTGGTATATCTGTCATTTTCCATAATTTCAGTTGTCTAAATGAATGAAGCTGGTCAAAATACCTAAAATGATATTATTAGTTTTTCCGCTATTTTATAAAAAAAAATCTCGAAGACGAAAGCGGGAGCAAAGCTGGGTGGGGCATCAAATATTTCTTTGGCAAAACCGACTCGGATCGCGGATAGGTTAGAAGACGGAAGCGGGAGCAAAGCTCCCGCTTTCGTCTTCGAGGTTATTTTTTTTTATAAAAGAACGGAAAAACCTTTTATTAAAACTTACTACTAATGACAATTAGGCAATTTACTACTAAGTAAACCATAGGCTAAAATCACTAAAATCTAAATTTTTAGATTTTAGGGATTTTGAACGTAGGTTATTTAACGTTAGTTTTTTTAATTTTAGACATTGTGATACGTACCTACCCCTTTTAATATGATAATAGCGTTATGCATTTTGATATGATGTCAATTGATTATTATGGGTATTTATTTTTATGCTTTTTGTTATTAGTTTTAATGAGGGTTATGCTTTCTGTATTTATGCTTTTTAATATTATGCATAAAAAAATATGCGAAATGTGACTTATGCATATCTTATTTTCGGCGTAAAGTAATTATGCGTAACTATATTAGTATTAATGATTTTATGCCTCTCAATAGTAAACCTGTGGTCGCCACTCCAGAACCTTTCCACCCCTACGGCCATCGGTATGCGTTATGTTCTTGAAACTACCAAAACTGGAACTACCGTCAGTGTTCGCTTACTATCATGTACGCCGTAAACCTATTTAACAAACACATTGCCTGACACGTTAGCATAAAATTAATTTTGCGTGACAGTATAACAAACCGTGAATTTCCAAGCTAAGTGAACTCTCGCGACATAAAACACGTTCGTCGCGATAAACTAGCTGTATAGCCGCATCCGAGTGGACTTTAGGACTTTCTTGCATACCGAACGATAAAAACAAACAGTATATCTGAAAGGCATTTGAATAACCGCTCGTGGAAATGTTTTGGGTTCCGCAGTATACCTACCGTGTGCCCATCATTGGCTTAAAATAAATCAAGGAGTCAAAAGTGGCTCCAAATGGTTCGTGTAATATTAGACACGGCTGCTGCGTCGCCAGTTCCTTTTGGCTGGACACGCTGCCACGTAGATACATAAGCAAGTCGAAGCTACGAATTTGGCTCATATTTTCTTCAAGAATTGTAGAGATGTACTAAACTGTTTAAAAATTGGCAACACTGGTGGAAATCGAGTTTTATTCATATTCATTTTCATTTATTCGTAATTGTCAATATTACATGTCAGGAATTTATAAAAAAAAAAAAAAAAACTTGTTGACTGGTATTTATTTAAAGTGGAGCCAGAACCAACGAGCCAATGGAGTTGTAAATCACTTCAGCACCCACCCACACCTGACACCACCACCTCACCCACCCTCATGTTTTATCACTTCTTCGGCTCATTGATGCCTTATTATATATATATTATGTTTAAAAGTATCTTTATGTGTATTTATCTATTATATATATCATCGCCTAGTACCCACAACACAAGCCTTACTGAGCTTACCGTGGGTTGATACTAGGTTGATTTGTGTAAGATTGTCCCGTAATATTTATTATTATTATTATTTATTATTATACCTGTTCAACAATTTTACTCATTAATTTTTCTTATTACGAGCTTTTTTATTTACAAGCTTTTATTTGCTTTCACCTGTCCCGTTGTCTGTCTGTCTGTAATCAAATCTTGCAAGTTAAATTTGACCCACTTCCCGAATTCCGATTGAGCTGAAATTGTGCATGCATACATATATCGCATGACCATGCAATATTATGATGACATGGAGCTGATCTGATGCTGGAGCTGGAAGGTGGCCATAGGAACTCCGCAATAAAACGACACAACCCCATCGAGTTTGGGCTCGTTAGAATCGTCTCAATGAGTTGTCGTAATTGATGATGGTATGCAGAAAAGTACAGTTGGCAATAAAAGCTTGTATCAAAAATTCAATTTATTACAGAAACTTATTTATTAAACCCATTCAGCTCGCAAATGCGCAAATCGTCGAATCCAACTCGACTAGGCAGCATTCGGGAAGTTACGGGCACATCTTTTCGGCCAAAAATTTTGCAGTGTCTCTAGACGAGAGTCTTTGACCAGCACGGCTATCACAAGACGGCGCGCGAGTTCTCTCCAACTCTCTCGCGATATCCGTCTCTCTCTTATTAGAAAACTTAGAAAGAGACGGATAATGCGAGAGATCTCTTGTGTTAGCCGTGCAGGACGGCCCGCAAGCTGGGTCTCGGTGACATTAACTACCCGTCTCTTTCTAAACGTTCTAATGAGAAAGAGACGGATAGCCTATCTCGCCGCCACACAGCTAGTGGGCTGTGTTGTGCAATTAAAGTAACAACGGAACCCCAAAACAAACAGTATTTTATCTGAGAGACATTTTAAAGGGATATAAATGCTTTATGCGCATCTGAAACGGCTTTAAAATGCATACTGCATTGTTTGCTGTCGAATAATGGTTTTTTGATGTTTAGACTGTGAAACTGGGGTTTTGTAGGTGCTTGTTAAGTTTCTTTTGTAAACGACGTTTTTGGGTACACGCTTTTATTGTTGACATTTTCTTTGGAAATATTATTTAAGGTAAGGTTCAAGGGGTAGAAGTCGACCCAGTGTAAGCTATGTACAGCAACTAAAAGTAAAAGCAAATGTCATGTCGCCTTATGTCGTACCGGGACCTAAAGAAATTAGCCGAGGACCGAGGGAACTGCATACTTCACTGACAACAGCCAATCTCTTAAATGTCGATGTTGATAATGTATTCACAGCCACAAACTACTCATTGATAGGATTGTAATGAGCCCAAACATGATGGGTTTATTTTGTGTAGTTTAGGAATTCCTATGGCCACCTTCTTTGCCCATCATCAGACTAGATTTATGGTACTGCAGAGGTCGTCTCTGCAACCTATACAGTGCTGGCTATACAGCTCATTTCAAATCAGGCTGTCGGGAAGTCTATGAATACAAAAATTGGTTGTCTATAAAGTTGGTTTACGGACAATAATTTTACGTGATAACGTCATAAGAAAACATTGTGCTCCCATACTAATTTTGGACCCACATTTTACACCCTTAGAGGGTGAAGTTTGAAAAATCTTAGTGCACCTTTATAAGGAACCTACGTGCCAAACTTGGAATGTCTAGAACCAGCGGTTTGGGCTGTGCGTATATTTCATGCGCGCAGCGGGCGTTCGGAACGGGACAACGATCACACTTTTTCGTGAGTGCAGATGGCGTTCATCTATTTTTAAGACGTTATCACGTCAAAAGATTTGAGGTCGCCTATGCAACCTCTACACAGTGCTGGCTATACAGCTCATTTCAAGTCAAGCTGTCTGGAAGTCTATGAATACAAAAATATTTGAAGACGTCAGGCAGTCGCCCCCTGATGCTTTGGCTTGGACCACGAAACTCATACCTCTCGCAACGTACTTGAAAAAAAAGTGTAACTCTATTATGTCGTTACTCTACCTCGGAGCACCTTCCCTACAGTATCATAGTATATCATTGTCATCTGACTTACTCAAGTAAGTATAGGTGCATATTTCAACACAGTTGGATTTCAGGAATTTGGTCAAATCTGACTTGCAGGATTTAACCTAAACAAACTGTGTTATAGAAGTTAGATAAAAGCTTATAAATAGATACTATTGCAGTATTTTCACTGTTTGTATGTCCGAGCAGGGGCGGTTCACTCTGTAATTTCGTCGCGCTGCTACAAGTACTTGCCGGCCGGCCGCCAGCTGGCGGTCCATTAGTAGTTGCCGCGCGCTGGTACGGGACGCACGCACGGGTTGCGCCACATTTAGGGACGTTTGGCGTACCTAAACAGGGAATTTGTTAACAGAGAACCTTCTGTACGTAGTAGGTACTATTACTTATTCTGTGGTCCGAGTGGCATGTGTCTCTTGCTCCTGAACTCCAGTTGAGGCATCGTAACGCTAAAAGCAATCTGAAACATTCATAATTATTTAAATTAAATAATAAATTAAACAAGTAAAATTGCAACAACGTTTTCGTACTCGTTATTATGGATGAGCGACGCTATAATAACATTTTAAATTCATTTAACGAAGAATTTATTGCATTATTTTGTTGCACTTAACAAAGAGAGTGTATGAGGGAAAAATGGATAGTAGAATTGGATGGCGAACTTTTTCCGACCGAGTCGAAGAAATCCTAAAGAAAGCTCTGCTGGTCAAGATAACCTTAAACCGACGAGAATGTATGACTAATGTCACGAAAGAAGCTAGAAAGGTTTGTCGAGATCGTACGAGTAGCAAGTGGAAATCCGTGATCTCTGCCTACCCCTCCGGGAAATAGGCGTGATTATTTATATTTATTAACTATAGGCACTATGATATTGTATGAGTTTAAACTACGTGTTTTAGACAATTTCCGTTAATTGCAAGGGGACATAGTTAAGATCAAATAAAGTTAATTTCTCCAAGACAGTAGTATCTTAACTCTTACTGTTATCAAGATATTCAATGTTTAATTTAATCAGTTTTGCAGATTTAACCAGTGTAAATGGCTCTTAACTGTGACGTCATAACAGCTTTTTAAATTTTGTACGGTTCCTATGCACTACAAGAAGGTTTACAAAGTGAGTTCGTTCGATAGTACCTACATATTTTTACAAATATATTTTTTATTTTGTTTCAAGACCTTTCCCAATAAGACAATAACCGTTAATGCTACATTAACCACTACCCATTAGAAATCGTATGTTATATTAAACTAATTAGTAGGAAAATGTTAAATCAAATTAAAAAGTGTAATGCAGTCCTGTGGGGTGAAAAAAACTCACACCAAGTGACAATGTATGAAAACTGCTGTAATGAAAGACTTAAATTAATTGAATTTCCATCCAAATTATTACAGTGTAGTTTAAATTATGAATGTAGCAATAGATTGTGTAATGACGAAGGACATAAAATGATAATTGATAAATTGTATTTTAATATTATTGACATCCTTAGTTTTGCGGCCAGTAGTACCTGTGATGTAGCTCAATCGACTAAAAATAAATATATTACCGGGTGGAATAAGCACGTCCGTCAGGCTCACATGAGGGCTAGACGTGCGTTTCAGACTTGGATTGAGCATGGAAAACCTAACCAAGGCTTTATTTTTAATGACATGTCAGAGACTAGAAAGGTTTTCAAACAAAAACTTAAATGGTGTCAAGATAACGCTGAACAAATCAGAATGGACATTATAGCGGCACATCATGCAAGTAAAAACTTTTCTGGTTTCTGGAAAAGTACAAATAAACTGAGCCCTAAGTCTAGTCCTCCAGTGAGTATAGAGGGGATTAGTGAGCCGGACCAGATTGCAGGCCTCTTTAAATCACATTTTAAGGTGGACTCCGCTCTGGGTAGTGGAGATCATGTGTCGGATCTCATAAGGGAGTCGTCAGACGTGTCCCCTGTTGTGTTT
This sequence comes from Epinotia brunnichana, assembly GCA_963854355.1. NCBI lineage: Eukaryota > Metazoa > Arthropoda > Insecta > Lepidoptera > Tortricidae > Epinotia > Epinotia brunnichana. The sequence continues at coordinate 31,633,652 of OY977944.1, forward strand.
ACAGCGAAGGAAGTGGCAGCAGTGGTGAGGGGCATGACGCGTGGGAAGTCACCTGGTCATGACTCCTTGAGTATAGAACATCTGCAACATGCAGGAGTGCACATGTCGAGAGTGCTCGCCATGCTCTTTTCTCTGTGTGTTAGCCACTCCTATATGCCGGAAGAAATGATAAAGACTATAGTGGTCCCTATTATTAAGAACCGGACAGGAGACGCCTCTGAACTCAACAACTATAGACCCATCTCATTGGCCACTATTGTAGCAAAAGTGTTGGACAGTATGCTTGACAAACAACTGGACAAGCATCTAAGTCTCAATGACGCCCAATTTGGTTTTAGAGCCGGGCTCTCCACCGAGGCGGCAGTGCTTTCTCTCAAGCATACTGTCCGATATTACACGGACAGGAAAACACCTGTATATGCGTGTTTTCTTGACCTGTCTAAGGCCTTTGATTTGGTGTCATATAATATACTATGGCAAAAACTGTATGAGGACACGACACTACCCACTGAGTTGATAGAAATGTTTAGATTTTGGTACGGCCATCAAGACAATGTTGTGAGATGGGCTGATTCTGTATCAGAAGCATACAGGTTGGAGTGCAGGGTGAGACAGGGGGGGCTCACGTCACCCAAGCTCTTCAGCTTGTATGTTGACCGTCTGATTGGTGAGCTCAGCAATGCTATGGTCGGATGCTCAGTGGGCGGTAAATTTATAAATAATATAAGCTATGCAGACGACATGGTGTTGCTGGGCCCGTCAATCGGTGCTATACAGGATCTAATTAAAATATGTGAGCGGTACGCGAGGACTCATGGCCTAAGGTACAATACCTCGAAGAGTGAGTTACTGGTATTCAAGGCAGGTGCAAAGTGTTATCCACATCTTCCCCAAGTCAAGCTTGATGGCACTCCTCTAAAGGTAGTTGACGAGTTTAAATACCTGGGCCATTGGGTTACCGCGTCACTTAGCGACAACAAGGATATCGAGAGGGAGCGTAGGGCGCTGGCGGTTAGAAGTAATATGTTGATCCGTAGGTTTGCTCGGTGTACTAAAAACGTAAAAATCACTCTGTTTAAGGCCTATTGCCAGTCATTTTACACCTGCAGCCTATGGATCAATTATACTCAAAAAGCTTACAGCGCCCTGCGCGTCCAGTATAACAACGCTTTCAGGATGCTGTTGGGGCTGCCGAAACATTGCAGCGCGTCAGGAATGTTCGCGGAGGCGCGCACGGATGGATTTCACGCAATATTGCGAAAACGTGTTGCATCTCTGCAGAGACGTATCGGCCTTAGCCCCAACAGCCTCCTGGAGACAGTGGCAGAAAGGAACGATGACCCATTTCTGTATCACTGGAATAAATTGCATGTGATATCCTTGTAGCCAAGCATGCCTTTTAGTTTGTCATATATGTATTAATGTTTAATATAAGTGGATAATTTTGTAAAGTGTAGTAACATTACATTTAAGTTATTTATTTTAATTAACCAAATATGGATTTATTCCGAAATAAAATTATTGATTGATTGATTGATTGAATTACTTTGTACAAAAAACTTTTTTTTTAAATAAATAATTAGGTACCTATGCTTATTTGTTTTTGTGAATGTACTCTCCAATATGCCGAAGTTAACGGCAATCCCGGGAACACCGTGTAGAACATTGAAGCAGAAACTATATAGGTACAAGTACCTGATTGTTTTAATCTGAAAATATTTTTTTACTCAATTCACAAGCGCATCTGTAGGTACCCCAATCGTAAAGACGAACTTAAGGCACTTGTCCCAACGCCGGCGAGTAGCGAGTACTCTCAAAGTAATTCTTACTCGCTTTTACTCGCGCGAGTAAGAATTACTATGAGAGTACTCGCTACTCGCCGGCGGTGGGACAAGTGCCTTACGAGCACGTGTAGTGAAAACTTAACTCTACATCACGTGCTAAAACGCTGCGGTTCATTCGGTGCACCTGTTATACAACCGCATAACACTCACACTACTGCGTTAAATATGCCCGACAGTGTAATCGGTGGATTTACACTGCCGAGCACCGTAACGCCCTTGTAACAATTAAACTGGCGGCAGCTGCGCCCGATGTGTACGGACGTTACGCCGATATTCGCACCTTATATGACTATTACATGACTTACGCACCTGGGTGAATAAGTCTAGGTAATGCTTAGGGGACTAAGCAGCGGTATGCATAGTCAATGCCCAGCTTTTAGAGTGACGTTAACCAATAACGTTAACGTATACACAGAACGGATCGTAGAATTGTACTAGGCTTAACATGTTTTTTCTAATTCTTCACGAAACAGAGTAATGTAAAGCATTTCAGTAAATTCCTTACTCCGTACATAAAGTATGTGATAAATAACGAATGTGGTGAATTGCTCCGGAAAAGAATTTCGGTTGTGCACAATCATTGTTAGACAAAAGCGTTTCTGCTTTGTGTACATTAACATGCATAGCCTGTCTGTTAGTGTTAATTTAAGGAATGAATGAATAAATAAATAAAAACTTTCACTGTGATGAATAAAGAATAACTTTGAAGAATTGCGAAAATCTTATGCGTGAAGTCTAACATAATTCGGACCGCCGCAGGTCAGACATCATTTAATTATTACCAGGACCCATGCATACTACTGATACTGCATGATGCCCCCCAAAAGGTGGACTGATGACCTGGTAAAGGTCGCGGGAGTCCGCTGGATGCGGGTGGCGCAGGACCGGTCATTTTAGCACTCTTTGGGGGAGGCCCATGTCCAGCAGTGGACGTCTTTCGTCTGATATGATGATGATGATGCATATTATGATTACTATGCATACACTAAGTTTAGCCGGGAAATGAGAAAAACCTTCGGCAGCCGTAAAGAGGTAGGTTTATTTTCCCGAAACATATAATTTTCAACCTTTATACAAAAGAAGTATTTTAACTAAAATAACACTTTAGTAAAACGAGCCTCAAAGCATCCTATTTCTAGAAAGGAAGTAATCACCCGCTCTTGGCTTACACAATTTAACCAGAGGGCCGACTCTGGCACGCGTTTTTGACGTTTTTAAATTTTAATTTAAAGTCATTCATGCGGTCTTTTTATTAAATTAGTTTAATATATGTAGAGTAATTAAAGGTCAGTGCTGTTAAGAATAACTATAGATTTATAATCTGTAGTCATCCAATGCCGACCACAAGCCTCTCTTCGAAAAGATACACCACACCACACATCAAGATTTGCGAAGTCAATTTGACCTGACCATAAATATTTAAAAATAAAATATATATTTGCAAATCCAATATGATATCATTCATCCTCACACCTTGGAACCTAATGGTCGCGCTCAGCGCGATCCCATGCAAATTTCCCCTCACGAACACTCCGGCTGTCGAATTAACGTGTACAGGTTCGAGTTCTTTGGAGTTATAGGCGTCCACAGACTACTGTAACCACTAACTGTCAGGCGGGCCGTAGTCCGTACGCTTGTGTGCCACGGACGTGGTACCTATTAAAAAAACGTCTATCTTTAGCGAGCTTTCGTTTTCGGACAGTACTTGGCTCGGCGAACGTGGAAGCAACCACATGAAACATTGATATCATAGTACCTACATGTGAAATATCGCGTCAGTTTGAGCTCCAAGGCTAGTATCATCGAAGTGATGATGATCCCTCAAGGGACATAGGGCTCGCTGAAGAGTTCTCCATCTGTCACACTCTTGCGCGGATTCTTTCAACTCTTCGGTATTTCAATAAGATATCACTTATCCCCACACCTTGGAACCTAAACAGTCGTGGATGTGCCACGCACAAACACATAAACTGTTCCCCTTGAGCCAGGAAGTCGAATTTATTCTATCTGTCATACGTTTTGTAAAATGGAACACTAAAAATGATTTTTGGCCGCGTAGATCGTCAAAATATCCCTATGTCACCTGTGTGGCAATGTGGCACGGTTCTAGAGGGCTAACCTTAAGACTCATTCCAGTCGAAGCCAGTTGAACCAGCCTCCTTCGCAACTGATCGCCTCCATGTAGCCTATAAGGCCCAGCCATCTTCAGCCAGTAGTTTGCAAGCGGAGACCCAGCGGGGCCAAGTGGACAATTTAAATCCGATTCTAGTGGTGCGAGAATAGACACCCCGGAGGAAGCAATCGCCCGTAGCTTATTACTATTTAAGCAAGCCGCAGCTGCTCGCCTCTCATTCATAATCTCCGTCACTCGGTACAGTCGGACGGATATTAACTCTTCATTATTTAGACAGGCGACGCTAATACTTGTCACGCCGATTGGACGTTCGGAAGTGTTGGTTTTAAGGGTTTAGGATGTCATTGAACACGGTCGAGAAGACAAACATGACGTCGGATTTGTAACTAAACTCATTAGAGTCCAAGTAACGCTACCGCTTTGGAGCGGAAATCGCTCGTAGAGGCATTACTCATGTTTTATCCCACGGGTTTGGCTGCGTTCCTTGCAGGCACGTCGGTGAAGCCACATGGGCAGCTAGTAGGTATAATATAAAACATTTCCGATTAAATTATTTCCATTTTAATTTTTATTCAAATTTAATTTTATTTTATTTCTTTCTTTGACATGTTTTTAACTATTAATTAATTTTGCTGACTTGACATTTAAAATCTACCTATGAGATGAAAACGTATTTTGTGTAATATTTAACAGTATTATTAAGACATTTGTTACTAACAATATGGAACCTGGTTCTGAAATAAACTTATTCATTCAATCATTCATTCAAAACTAAAATGTGTTACCACACCAATCTGAAATGGTATTAGGGCTCCTTTTGTCTTAACTCGAACAAACAATGTTTAACCACTCGTACCTAGAGTCATTTCCTCACGGATCGTACTTGTTTTGCTATAACTATCTTTGTCTTCGTTGTGTGGAAGATAGAGTCATTAATTCTTGCCCTAGACTGCGTCCAGCTTAGGTTAAGGCGCAAAACGTTACTTCCTAAGTGTAAATGATATTTATAAAGGGCGAACCTATCTCTGGTACGTTAAAACTTCTAGAGTCAGATTCGTTTGCTACCCACGTACGAGGGAGGAGGTATCCATTGTATATATCTCCAGTCTAGTGCTGAGATCGTCTGTGTATTGTGAGGGTTGACCATGTACATATGTTAATGAGCTATGTGATTGAGTTGCTCATAGGTGATTACACCAAATTGCTTTAGATTAAGGTACCTTTTATAAGATCTCGCTACCTCTGTAGCTTTGTTCATGAGTGGCCACTCAGTTGTCAACCCTTGCGCTTTCAGTTCTATGGATACCAAACCCATGCAGGTCATATAAATCTCGTTCTCTTTGGCAATTAATCAGTTCCCTAATTTATAAAAAAGGATTAAATAACTTACGGTTATTTAATGTATTGTATCTGAATCGGAGGCAAGTTAAGTCAGGTTAATTAGGGTACGAACGCCCTATTGTGAATGCTATAGAATAACAAGTCTGTGACCTTAGGTCGTGCTCTCCAGACAGGTAGAGCCTTCCCTTTAGCCACGTCAAAACTGCCGAAAGAACAACGAGACTTTATCTAAATCTGACCCTAGTCGTTAATTAAGTGGCTAGATATACTAGCTAGAATTATTAATACTTCAAACTATGAGACACTATCTGTTCGAGCACAATTGTAAAGGAATTTACTATTGTTATAGATTATGAGTTTATCTATGTTGCCCCTAATTATGAGATTAAAACCTAAAGGTATTCTACTGGGAATCTGTAGTTATAAAGAAAAACCTGTTGAAAGTAGAAAATAAGGAATTTATTTTCGTAAGTGATTTTAATCGAAACTGGTTGACTACTTACCAAATAAAACTAGTTGTAGTCTTATTTGGTGACTGCTTTGATTAACCTAGGCCAAACTTAAAGAGGAAAATCTAGCAATCTAACAAAAAACCTCTTGCCTTCATTAAAACTAAATCAATTAACATGTACTACACGCTAATAGGTATTTACAACAACTAAGTAACTAATATTTATTCCCCAAATCCCTAACTTTACGTATACACGAGTTCACGTTTGGACACTATAACTATATCTTTAGATCTAGTACACTCGCATAGGTATAGGTACTATAAACCGTATCGGCTGAATTGACCTTAGCCGTATTAGGCTCTGACACAAGTTATTAAGTTATCAATGCTCACTGACGTATTAAGCGCGTTTATAGTGCAAGTCTTTGGTCAATTCAGGTAACAATGTATGTACAAATAGTTTCAATCAAGTGGGGTTCGAACCCGCTTGTAACAGAACAGTATTTAAGAATGTTCCACAATTTAATCTACACAATTATACAATAATGGTAAATAAATGAACAGATGGCTGGTGTCTATACTATGGCCCAGAGCGCAGGTAAGCAACCCTTTATGACAAAGGTATTAAGATGATAATTAAAAGAAAGAAGGTATATTTAAATGACCTCTCCAGTATTCCATTCGTCCATTGATTTCCACAAGATTAATACTTAGCCCTTTAAACAACAGAGTCACGACACTGATTCTATTAACTTTTTCAACACTCCTAGTACACTTATATGCTCAGACTTCGGAAAGAGGTCAGCTTTCTCGTAAGTATGTTAAGGTACCGTCGCCGCTCGCAGTTCTCGAATCAGTGTCCTACTTTCACTCCCCTTGTCTCTTCGCAAATCTATTCTCCCACTTTTTCAAAGCGACAACTTTATTCCTACCATCGGTTTTCTTATTTCCTACTTAATATCTATACAATTAAGTCGCTTCCGTCGACATTTGTCTAATTATCGTCGTAGTTGCGCCCGCGCCTCCCATCTTGTCTCTCGTTCTTCCCTCGGCAAGGTCATACTCCGTCCCTCTCGCACCGGTTTCGTCCTGTCCACAGAGTTCGCCACCCCCGTCTCGTTCTGTCGCATGTACGCGTGCACGGCCTCTCTCTCTCCTGTGTTTCATGAGACGCGTCCACAAATCTGGACATGTGTAAAGCAGATGTCTCGGAGTTTACTGGAATAAGAGACAATGATCAGCCAGATTTCTGTATATTGGGATATGTTAAAATGAGTATTATGCCAATGATGACAAAGTCGCCTTTTGATCATCCCTTGTGCAAACTATTCCACAAATTTTCTATAAGTGTTCTTTGAACTTGCCACAGTTTTAGTCCTAATATTTATTTAAGTTACAGTCTTTTGTGAGGCTATAATATATTACTTCCTTAAGCATTGTAAGTTTTGTCTTTATGACCATGGCCATTGGGCGAGGATTTATTACTCTCTTAAATAAATATTCCTAGAACTTCACGAATATATTTAACACATTTAGCCTGCCACTTCACCCCCCCCTTTGTCGATAGTTAAAATAAATTTTGACTCTCTACACCATAACTAGATAATTCGGGTTTAATATAGCGTTATAAAATTAATAAACAACTCTTTCTTCAAACCTTTAACGTTTATTGTCCTACTCAACAAAGTATTATGTCTTAAGTGGCCAATAAAATCTGTGAGTAAGCGCCGGCGTTATGCTTTGTCTGGTGCCCGCTCGGTCCGCTCTACTTGCATTGTTCTATCACTTGAATAATAACGGAACAGGTGGATAGCATTGTAGTTGCCTTTAATTGCCCCTGTATTCGTGCATACTAGTGTATAAACATTATCGTATGGTATGGCCCCAATTCTGAAAGGACCAATATATAATCGCGAGAATTTCTTTGTCAACTTTTTATCTGCATCTGATCTAGGTAAAGTCTTAAGTTTGACAAGGTCTCCAATATTGAATTGAACTAGTCTATGGGATTTATCGTATGCCACTTTACTATCTTCTGCTGCCTTTACTATGTTTTCCCTAGCCCTTTCGCGAATCTCACTCACAGTCCTGCCTGATACTACAATATTAAATTTATTAATCGTCAAATCACTCGAAAGCACGGTACTCTCTCCCCGCAGAACTTCCAATGGTGTGAAACCTGTCGAGATTTGTACAACGTGGTTATAGCAATCTGCTATTTTGGTAACGAGATCAACCCATGATTTATGTGACTTATCACAGTATGTCCTAAACATCCTGCCTAGCTCCTTGTTGATTCGCTCTGTGGAATTAGATCTAGGACAGCGTACTGATGTATGCCCTAGATCAATACCTAACTGTGCTAACCCATTTTCCCAAGTACTTGAAATAAACTGAGCTGCATTGTCCGTTATTATACGCTCTATCTTCACTAGCTTGTGGAATTTCCTTACACAACCCAAAGCGCCCTGACCTGTTGCCCTTTTTAATGGATATAACTGTATAAATTTACTGAAAGCATCTTGCAACACAAAAATATACTTGTTTCCAAACTTCCCCGTTGGTAATGGCCCATAAAAATCACCGAAAACGATCTCCCCTACTTCTCTAACAATTACTGGTTTACTTGGGCCAGCATGGTTACTAAACACATGTTTCGATGTTTGACAGGTTTCACATTCTCGCAATACGTTCGCTATTGCCTGAGACATATTGGGAAAATAATATCTTTTCTTCATCAATAATAAAACTTTAAATCGGCCGTAATGACCTATTTCCTCGTGAATACTAATAATTAAGTCCCTTTGTATCGCTTCCGGGACGACTAGTGTGCGACTACCTGACTTAGGATTCACGTAATACAATACATTGTCTACCAATCTATAGTATTGTGCCCCCCTTATCGGATTTGTTTGCTCACTATTGAGTAAATTTTCGAATATGCCCTTCAAACTCCCGTCTTCCAATTGATGTCTTCCTATTGCTATTAATTGTTCTTTAATCAAACTTTCATTCGTGGCCTTAAATAAATTTATCTGTGGGTTTTGAGCCTTCGTAGTTTTTAAATCTGTAACTCCCTGTATATGTCGTGATAAAACGTCGGCTATGACATTGTCACTACCCTTTACATATTTTATACGATGATCAAATCGCCCTATGTAATTTACCCAACGAATCATGCGAGCGCTTAAAAGTCTACATGAATTTAAAAATGTAAGGCTTTTGTGATCGGTACGTATTATTAATCTCGCTCCCCGTAAATATGTCTCAAATTTTGACAAACTGTATATAATAGCCCAAAGCTCCTGTTCTGTGACTGTCCATCTCATTTCTGTCTCTGTTAAACCTTTGCTACAGAATCCTATGACTTGTTTATCGCCCGCATCAGACAATTGGTACACGCAACCTGAGATACCTATGGCACTGCTATCTGTTTGCAAATAATATGTTTTGTTAACATTCGGGTGGACTAACATGATTGTTTCCAAGAATAATAACTTAATTCGCTCAAAACAATTATCCTCCACTTGTGTCCATTTCCATTTAATGTCCTTTTTCAAAAGTTCGCACAATGGCCTAGTCTCTTCCCCGTATTTTTCTATAAATTTCCTAAAATAGTTTAGGAGCCCTAAAAATGCTCTAACTTGTTTAACGGTTCTTGGTACGGGAAAGTCCCGAATAGCCTTCGTCTTGTCTGGGTCCATTCGGATACCCTCAATGCTCACTATGTGTCCTAACAACTGAACCTCTACCTGCAAGAATTTACACTTTTCTATGTTACATGTCAAATTCGCTTCGTATAACTTTTCCAAAACCTGGTCTATATGTGATAAATGTAACTCGAGATCACCATTGGTATACACAATTAAATCATCTAGATAATTTACGCAAAAGGCTCTAACACCGCCTAATATCACATCCATTGCGCGAGAAAAACTAGCTACTGAAGTCTTTAAGCCTTGTGGCAACACGGCATATGTGTAGCTTTTCCCCATAAAAGTAAAACCTGTATACTTTGTGGAATTTCTGTGTATAGGTATTTGAAAATAGGCATTATTTAAGTCAATTAAACTGATGTAATTTACGGGGTAAATTTTTATTTAATTCGCGCGCATCTAATAATAATCTAACAGAACCATCTTTTTTCTTTGTATATGTCAATGGGCTGCTATATGCAGTGGCCTCCCGTTTTAAGACCCCCAAACTCTCTAACTCATCAATCTTGGCCTTAACTAAGTCTCTGTGTGCGAATGGTATAGGGTAACTACGTTTTAAAAACGGTGTTTCGTCTACCATTTTAATTTCATGGACATATTTATTTGTAAGCCCCAATTTCTGTGAAAACACAGCTGCGTGTTTCTGTAATGTTTGTAACAGCAAAGTCTTATGACATTTATCTATATTTAAATTCTCTATATGGCTATTAATCAACTGTAAATCGGATTTATTGTCTGGTAATAAGGTATCCCTTCCATTAACTGAAATTGCACTATTAATCTCACAATTGTTGCTATGCCTTGGCGTGGTGTTATGAACCTGAATCGAGTTTATGACTCTAGATAAACTTTCGATTTCGTTCTGTGTCCCAATTCTTGCGTTTGTAATCATACCTAAATGTTCTATAGTCAGAGTTCGTTCCGCCCCACATCTAATCACGCCCTTCATTCTTTCCAACCAATCGAACCCTAATATAATTGATCTAGGTAGTTTGCGCACTACTAAAACCGGTGTCTCGATTTGCGTATCTCCTAATTCTATGTTAATTAGGATCATACTTTTCACACTTTCACTCTTCGAACCAAATGCACCTTGTATTTGTATTGTCGGTATAGGGATCTCAGGTAACGTCCCTAACTGCGCTTTTATTGCCTGAAATAACTCACTTGAGATAGCCGTTACCTGGCTACCTGTATCTATTAGTGCCTGTATTTTACGATCTCCCACCTTGACTGTTACTTCGGGTAACTTAGGCAACGCCGGTCCTACGCCCTGCTCGTCAACACTCTCCTCTGTATTGTCAAAAATAGTGCAAAGCTCTCTTCCTCTCCTATTTTCGCACGAAACACACGGTCTACCCCTCTCCTCACATAATCTAACATGCTCGTTCCTATCACCTAAAAGCCTACCTAAGTTTTCTAATGACCTAACATTCTCGTGTCCTATCTTACAACCTACCGGATTCCTAACCCCGTCTCCTAATTTACCTAACCCCTGTCCTGCTTTCCAACCCCATTTAGCCATCATACTATATGCAGTCCCTATCTTACTAATTTTTGAGTCCCTGTGTAATTTATCAGTCTCACAAGTGGAACTTACTTGTTCGACCGATTGTCGTTTCCCTGTTTCGCAACGTTAATGTTATCTTGGGCCGGAGATCCCAGTGCAAAACTTGGTCGTGTGGTCTGTGACGTCGACGCCGCTTCCCAACTGATGGCCGGGAACCAACCTCTATTAACTCTCGAGTAACCTCCTCGTCCGCGGCCGCGCCCGCGTCCCCGTCTAGGCCAATAACTACCCTGTAAAACCGCAGCCATAGGTACTGCGTGACCTCGTGCGTACCTCATGCCTCGCCTATGTGTTAAACCACGCCCTACGCTATTGTAATTATAGTCGTTGCTGTCGTTCATGTCTGAACCCCTACAACTAACACTCTCCTCATAATTTGAAAGAAAATCTAAGGCTATGTCTACCGTCACATCACCTATACGTGTGTACGTAAACCACATTTGTTGTACGTCCTTAGGGAAGTGTCGCATAATACTATTGACTAAAAACCGTTCCTCAAAAGGCTTCGTCAATAAACTAACGGCGTCAATCTGCTCTGCAAAGTGCTCGCTCATGGGGACTTTATTATGACCGTCATATGCCCCGTGTATCACCTTGTACTTAGCCCGTTCTTGCCGTTCCTCCGTCCAATACTTATGTTCGAAGTCCGCCTCAAAATCGTCTAATGTTTGCCATTTCCTACTCTTTAAGCCTAACACTACAAGAGCAGAACCCGTCAAACATTCTATAGCTATCTCTACAGCCCTGTCTTGCGCGTTCATAGATCGTATATACCTGCGTAGCTTTTGTATAAACTTCATTGGATTCGTATCACCTCTCTCATTAAAACTAGGCTTAGCTATCGGCTGTGTAATATAAACGTTAGGAGTAACAGCCGAACAATTACTCGCACGTGCCTCCACTACCTGTGATGAACAATGTCCATTGCTCGTGTCCGTCCCTACTGAACTCGTAGGACGTGTTTCAAACGACTCGAAACGCTTGGACAGCGAGTCGAATTTATCTAAAAGCATTTCAAACCTACGTTCCCGTATAATAATAGAGTCTGCGCTAGCCTGTCCTAAATCATCACTCGTCACAGTATGTAACTGACTTTCCTGAATATCCTCATCACGGCCAGCGCCCGTCTCACTACGTTTCGACCCCTGCCTCGTTTTACCCTTTCCAGACATCGCTACTATTTTGAATATAATGGCAATTCAAAGAACACTTGAAAATTAAATCAATAAAATTCCGCTTATTCCTGTTAAATGTTAAAAATAGTGTGTCCAAACGTATTCTCGTAATACACTATTTATAATAGTATGTGGTACCCCCCTTAAGTCTTTCGAATAAAGTGTATTTTATTCCTTTCTTAATTCTTAAATTGGCTCAATCCAATCTCATTCAAAATGGTTCAAAAATCGTTCGCTATTAGCTAACAAGTTGTGATTTTAAGTGATCGTCTAATAAATTCAAATATCTACGTTGTGTTTTAATTAAGTAACATTAAAGTTCTTCTAGTTGTACTAATTCAATATTAACACAAAATCTAGAATCCTGGTCACGGCACCAGGTGAAATGGTATTAGGGCTCCTTTTGTCTTAACTCGAACAAACAATGTTTAACCACTCGTACCTAGAGTCATTTCCTCACGGATCGTACTTGTTTTGCTATAACTATCTTTGTCTTCGTTGTGTGGAAGATAGAGTCATTAATTCTTGCCCTAGACTGCGTCCAGCTTAGGTTAAGGCGCAAAACGTTACTTCCTAAGTGTAAATGATATTTATAAAGGGCGAACCTATCTCTGGTACGTTAAAACTTCTAGAGTCAGATTCGTTTGCTACCCACGTACGAGGGAGGAGGTATCCATTGTATATATCTCCAGTCTAGTGCTGAGATCGTCTGTGTATTGTGAGGGTTGACCATGTACATATGTTAATGAGCTATGTGATTGAGTTGCTCATAGGTGATTACACCAAATTGCTTTAGATTAAGGTACCTTTTATAAGATCTCGCTACCTCTGTAGCTTTGTTCATGAGTGGCCACTCAGTTGTCAACCCTTGCGCTTTCAGTTCTATGGATACCAAACCCATGCAGGTCATATAAATCTCGTTCTCTTTGGCAATTAATCAGTTCCCTAATTTATAAAAAAGGATTAAATAACTTACGGTTATTTAATGTATTGTATCTGAATCGGAGGCAAGTTAAGTCAGGTTAATTAGGGTACGAACGCCCTATTGTGAATGCTATAGAATAACAAGTCTGTGACCTTAGGTCGTGCTCTCCAGACAGGTAGAGCCTTCCCTTTAGCCACTTCAAATCGATCGATTTGATTGACCCAAAAGTAGCTAAAAGTAATTTAAGATAGCAAAAACTACAAATTAAAAAATACGGTTAAATAACCGTTAAGATAGAAAATAAAACGCAACTTTGCGTCAACTAACTACTTAGTTTGTGTTTGTATCAAAACTGATGGACTTGACTTTATGTATGGCAGTTTATGATAGTGGCCTTAACCTAAACATAAACTGTTGTTATAGAACTGAAAGTCCAAACACATTTATTTTCTAACAAATATTTTTAATAAAGGAATACTGTTTTATTTGATCTCTAATTGTCTCATTCGTTATTCTTTGAAAATATGTTTATTTTCTTCATTACGTGTAAATTACAAATAGGTACTTTTATTATTTTCTCAATTTAGTTGTGAAAAAAAAGATAATACGTAATTGAACTGTCACCGTCAAAGATAATGTATGCCTTATTACGGTCGAATAAAGTGCAAAATTGTAAATGTCGACTGAAAGCAGAAACACTCCTCAGCAATTTAACCAGCAGGTCGATCACGTAACGCATTGCACGAACGTCGGGTAGGTCTAAATGTCACTTTTTATATGGAAAATTGACAGTTAAATTGTACCGACGCCCGTTCGGAACGTTACGTGATTACCCCTCTGGCATTAACTCGTCCCAAATGTTCAAAAGTCAAGACTTCATCTGCATTACATTACAGTGTTATCTTTGAAATGTCAAACGTACAGCGTCATTCCCAATTCAATTGCGAAACAAATTTAAAACGTCTAGACACATTTGTCCGTTACTGTGGATAATATCATAAAGTATAGCAATTTTTATAAACGAAGTCGCAACTTTTGCTGTATATTTTTGAGTAGAAGAAAATACGAGCTTTTGGGGTCGACACACGTATTTTTGTGTTACGTGATGTAGAAATAATATGCTCGACGTCAAAATAAGAAATACTATATGAATCTATCTGTGATTCTGAACAACTCTACATAACTATGGGACCAACTTAGTCCGTAAAAAGAAAAATCTTGAACCAAATCTAAATTTGATAATAATCTATTGACCAAAACCTATTTACTGACACATTCAAGATAGGTTCCTTATATTTGGAACATAATATACAGAAAGTCCCAAAAATTTATGTCAAGCCAAAAACCACTATTAAACGAGTCAACAGTAAAAAAAACACATAAGGGACAACCTGTGTTCACGCGAACACCGCGTGAAGACCTACGGTGACAACCGGGAGCGGCGCGGGGCGAGCGGCGGGCATCAGCGCCGGCGCGGCGCCGGCCGCGACGCGCCCCACTACCAGAACAAACGGCACGGCGCGCTAACGCGTCCGTGCTCGCTCATACAGATTTTAATATAAACTTTTACATGTCCAGGTTGTTTTACATCATCACGGTCTATCAGCCCCACTCCTGGACAAGTTGGCGACCAGCAACAGGACCCGGTCTGCAAACAATGGCCGGCGAAGTCTAAAGAAAGAACAAATAAGCCATCCAGTGCCTGCACTATACAACAGCGTCTCGCCGGGCAAGGCGAATAACATCGGTCCAAAGGTCACGCGGACATCTTCTCGAAGTTTCTCGAACAGCCATCGCTCCTGGAAACCATTCGCAAAGGAAGTAAGCCCGTTCCTTATAAATTGCCGTTCCCTTGCACCCCCTTAGATTCGTTGTGAATAGTGTCGTGAGTTTAATGGATAGGTATTTCAAATAGTGTAACGATTAACGTAATCATAGTGTACGTGCAAGTTAAAGTGGAAAATATTTCGTTAAATTATTATTGTCGCAAACAAACAGCTAAGACGCTTTGTTTGCGCAAGTAATACGAGTAATTCCGTTATATTGTATTTAAAACAGTGAATACAAATTATAAGTAATTATCAGTTCAGTCGTCGATAGGTAGTACAGTTATTTGGAAATCTACCTAGTCGTGATTGCAAACTTAAATAAAAGATAGCATTATTTTAGTGGTATTCGCAAGTAATAACCATTTATTTGTGCAACATTCTTTAGGAATAAAGTAGTCTAACAGTTAGGTGTACCGAAGTCATTTAAGTAGGTACATTCAAGTGATTAATTATTGCAGTTAGACGTAAAATAGTTTCGACTTGTCGAGTCATTATTGCCTCCGCCAGACATTTACGGCACAGTTTAGGCGTTATTTAGTTAGTTATACCTAGTTACTTGTGGTCTATATTGCAACGTAACAATTAACGGCCCATCAAAGGGTACCTACCTACATTATTGTAGATTATTTACGACAAGTGGTATTTAATTACGGAACATTGTTCTGTTTTATCAAGGTTCCGTTTAAAGTATTATGCTTCAGAATGTTTAGGTACCTACCTACTTATTAAAATAGTTCCACGTAATTCTTGCCGGCTCAAGTTAATATTTCAAATAAATGAATGCTTTCTCTTCATTTGCAACATTTCGTGTTCATATCGCACTCTTAATTTAAGTGTATTTGTGCATATTTTCTGATTTATGTTCGCATAGCAACAGCTGTCCCAGTTTTATGACGCAATCTTGCGCTTTTAAAGATATTATATCAGTTTATAGGTATACTAGTCTTCGCTTAGCCCTGCACTCGCTTGCATCCTTAGTGCTTTGCTTAAGCCTACGCACCGAACATTCCAGGTGGGCGCGGCCCGGGCACGGCTACTGCGAGCCACGTGATTGTTGTTAAGCGCGCAGCGGTAGCCACGCCAGCTACATCGTGCAGCGTGAGCGCTACAGCGCGCTCGCTTATCTTCTAGCTTCGCTTCACTGGAATTTGGTTTGCTTGCACATTTTAGCCCTTCTATTTGATTACTCATTTCGCACCTAGACTCACACGTCTTAATAATGCCGCCGGCGCTGGACCCTAACAGTGTGGCGGTGGGAGATGGCCGGGAGGAAGTGGTGATGTTAGTTCGCAAGCGCGGAACGATTAAGGCGCGCATTACCAAGTTTAAAGAGTTTCTTACTGCGTTCGAACAAATAAGCAGGGAAATGATAACCACGAAACATAAAAGCGATATAAATTTAAGATTGAAGAAAATAAATGATTCTAGTAAGGATGATAATTATGAGAAGTCTAGTACTAGCAACGAACAACAAAATACTCACAACGCAGCTAGTACGAGTGCTAGCACTACGCTAACCACTCTCACCTCATCGTCCAGCGACAGTGAAGTCCTTCTGGGCACCGCGGTTGTTGAGGTGATTGATGATCATAATAATACTTACCCGGCACGCGTTCTGTTGGATTGTGGAAGTCAAAGTAGCTTCGTGACTGAAAACCTGAAAAGGAAGCTTAAAATTAAAAGTAATATTTCACAATTAAAACACGTTAGCGGTCTCAATAATCTGACGTCTCTAGTGTCAGATAGTTGCACATTAAATATTAAATCAAAAATAAATTCGTTTACCACTAGTGTGAATTGTATGATTATTCCAAGCATTGCTGAAAACTTACCCGGTGTGGAGGTGAATCCTGATGAATTGAACTTACCCAATAATACACCATTGGCGGACCCAGAGTTTTATAAAAGTGACAAAATCGATATTTTAATCGGGTCTGACGTAATGTGGAGTATTGTTAAGGGTGGTCGTCAAAGACCTTTAGGCAAAAATGCGCCCACGCTAATTTACTCTAAATTTGGTTGGTTGGTATCGGGACCTGTGAGCCCGGCCACGCCTATTTTGCCGAGTGGCAAAATATTGTGTAATTTAGCCAGGAAATCAAGGATTCGCTTTCCAAAATTCGGGAGTTAGAGACATTTAACACACCCGATAAGATTTGTTCAACTGATGAGCAAACATGTAACGATTTGTTTAACAAAAGTACGGTTCGGTTAGAATCCGGCTGTTTTCAAGTATCAATGCCATTGAGAGAGTCACCAGAAGTCTTGGGAGACTCATTTACTTTAGCTAAGAGATGTTTTTTCAATGTTGAACGGCGCTTTCGAAAGCAGCCTTTGTTAAAGCAGATGTATAGTAATTCAGTCGTTAACAAGTTGGCAGAGACTTGTCGTCCGCTAAGGAAATTCCGAACAAATGTACCATGCATATTCGCTAACGACCCCACTTCAACCACATATACTGAAAAGGATTTATCTTCAATTGCAAAAAAAAACTAAAAAATGCGCGCCAAAGCGGTTTATTATCCAGAAATGAGTTGGGCAGAATATTGTGGGCAAGCCAAATGTCCTTGATTGAGGCAGCCCACGATAAGGGCAAAACATTTTATTTTAGTCCAGCATACTTCCCTCATTTTAGTATAGTCTAGTTAGAATAAAGTCACTTTTGAAACGTGTAATACTCGTAGGTAGTTCAAACCTGACGTTCGAGGAGCTAACGACACTATTCACACAAATCGAGGGAATCCTAAACTCCCGTCCGTTAACTCCTCTAACGTCGGACCCTTCTGATATGTCTCCTCTGACTCCAGGGCACTTCCTGATAGGGCGGCCACTAACCGCCTTACCAGAGCCACCTATTACAATGAACTGTCCAAACAGATATCAAAAGATAGTACAGATGAGACTACACTTCTGGGCACGATTTCATAATGAGTACTTGAGCGAGCAGCAGCAGCGGACCAAGTGGCGGGTCAAGAAGCATGAGCTCAAAGAAGGTGACCTCGTGGCCATCAAAGATGACAACGTCCCACCAATGCGATGGCGCTTGGGACGCGTGCACCAACTTCATCCAGGCCTGGATGGCATTACCAGAGTTGCAGACTTCAAGACGGCCAAAGGCATCGTTAAGAGGGCGGTGAACCGAGTCTGCTTGCTGCTACTGGGTGACACCGGCAACGACCACTCTCTTGGAAGCCAGGGCTTCCAAGGCGGGGACCCTGTTCACGCGAACACCGCGTGAAGACCTACGGCGACAACCGGGAGCGGCGCGGGGCGAGCGGCGGGCATCAGCGCCTGCGCGGCGCCGGCCGCGACGCGCCCCACTACCAGAACAAACGGCACGGCGCGCTAACGCGTCCGTGCTCCGTATATTTACATACAGATTTTAATATAAACTTTTACATGTCCAGGTTGTTTTACATCATCACGGTCATTCATCCCCATTCCTGGACAACCTGTATGTATTAAATACAGATTATTATTAAATGCTGGCATCAAAGACTACGCTGTTAGCCATTAAGAACATTTATGTCTATATTTTGTCCATGAAAAGTCTCCTGAATTTTCGGTGGTTTATTTTTTATGTTCTATTAAGAGGTTCAAAATGATTAAGTACTGAAGAATTAATCGCACCGCTTCTGTTCCGGGATGGACAAGAAAATAGTGATTTGATGAAAGCGATGCGCGCGTGCCCGCCAAGTTATCAATGGTTTTTTTTCCTCGCTCATCGACCTTGCAACCTCGCACAGCTGTGGTGGATACTGACCCTTACACTCAGGTTCATCATCGTCACACATTTATATCGTCTGGTCGGTGAAGTATTTTTCAGTCAGATTATGTTACTATTGATTCTCTAATAGTACAGAACGAGCTTGACGTAAATCGGGACGACCTCAAGGCTCGTCCACCAGCACCCATCCATTACAATTATGTCGGCGGGGTGTTATGTTAACTTGCTCAAAGTGCGCCCGTACCTTTATAAAAAAATCGGTGCGCCAGCCACCTGAGAGCGCACCAGAGAGTGGAACAGCAACACTCCAGTTACACCTAATCCAGATATATACAGTCGCTGAGGTCGAAATCGGCCAGGATGACATCAATCAATCAGTATTACAGACGTATGTATTTACTATGAATAATGTAACATATAACAGCCGTTGCAGTCAGCTTGTACACAAATTGTGTTTTGTTTCTTACTACGGAGGGAATGCACTAAAAAATGGGTTACCAAAAGTTAATCTCTAAACTCGAATTGAGTATGAAAGTTTTGTATCGTAAGCCAATAACTTGGTAGCCGAGGAAAACTTATATTAGTTATTTACGTTTGTAAGCCTTATGGTAGCGTATACATACGTATATACCAGCCTTTATGCTGATTGTATCAGGTGATGTGTACCCGGCGGTATATTGACAGATTTAAGTATCTATGGCAGTCGGCATGTATTAAAAAAAAGTTGAGAAACATAGCGGGGAGATGGTTCGGTGGAAAAAGGGGATTGCTATTTTGTATTTCAATTGTTTTGGTCAATAAACCAGTTTATTCAATAAAAGAGGGTTTTAATTCTTGAAATAGTTGGGACGGACTCTACATTTCAGAAGTGGGGATTCAAAATCTACGCGCATTACGCTCGGAAAAGACGAAAATATATGTAATATTGTTTGGAAGAAACGTACCGGTGAAAGCAATGGGTAAAAACAAAGAAAGGAGATCACGATCACGTAAAAGAAAACATACTGATCGAAGCAACAAAAGTCGGTCAAAATTAATGTTCAAACGGACGAGACGAGGTAGTTCGAGTAGACGCAGTATACGTACACGTACGCCGAGTTTAGACAAGCATTCTACAAGAAATGGTCGCTGTGATCGTAGTGTACATTCATATCGATTTGACGACTATGATGAACCGAATCTTCGTGACGGACGGAAAAGTAGATCGCGTGAACGTCGCCGGCATCATTCTCGGCCTCACGAAAGAAGCCGAAGCCATCGCCGTCAGCCGTCAACGCGTGATGGTGGACGGAATAGCAGGTCACGGGAGCGGCGGCAGCGGCACTCGAGACATAGCAGTGGCCGGAGGCATCACATTGGTGGAACAAGGAGTAGGTCGAAAGATAGATACAGTGTGGCATCGCAGCAAGGCCATGTAAGTAATTTGGACACTGAATCAGGTAATAATGTTGTAAAATTGTTGTCCGATTTAGTTAAGTCGTTAGTAAATAAGCGGCCAGAAGGGAATAAGTTCCCGGTCCTGGGTAATGTTATACCTGAATTTGATCCAATGGTAAAGGGCCAAACAATACACATTTGGCTGAAAAAGGTTGAAGAATGTGCAAAATTGTATAAATGGGAGGACGATCAAATAATACACTATGCTTTGCCAAAGTTGGCTGGCGTTGCTCGCACCTGGTATCAGGCTCTTCCCACTATGTCGTTTTCGTGGCCCGAGTGGAAGAATAAACTTACTGATTCATTTCCAAGTAGTGATGATTATGCTGAACTTTTAACCGAAATGTTGTCCAAGAGAGTAAGATATAATGAATCGTTAGAGTTATATTACTATGAGAAAATTAATTTGCTGCATCGATGTGAAATAACAGGTAAACGCGCCGTTGATTGTTTGTTGTACGGGATAGAAGACCGTTCTTTAAGGCTCGGGGCAAAAGCCCTTAAGTGCCAAGAACCTGAACAGGTCCTAGAATATTTTCAATCTATAAGGCAACAGTCACGTGATCAATTTAGGAATAATCAGGACAAAAAGTTTAATGCCCCAAGCACCAATCCGCAAGCGACCCATAAAATAACCAAGCCACAAACCGGTGCAACTACATCCCCAATTTGCTACAATTGTAATGAACCTGGCCACTACAGTTTTAAGTGTACGAAGAAAATACTAAAATGTACAATTTGTCATCGCTTAGGACATACAAATAGTAACTGTGATAAACAAAGTAATGGTCCCACTAACAAAAATAGTACCAGTGTAACCGAAAAAAATGTGATGCAGTTGAATTCGGGTAGTATTGACGATAATAAATATAGGATAGATTTAAAAATAAATGGAAGTTTGATCAATGGGTACGTGGATTTAGGAAGCCAATGTACACTTTTACGTTTTGGCGAGGCATTGAAATTGGGTCTTACGTGGGTAACCAATAATTTACCTTCTTTACGAGGTATTGGAGGTAATATCGTATTACCGATTGGATTAGTTAACGTCGTCATTGAAATACAAGGAATTTCAGAGCAAGTAGAGGTGCTTATAGTAGAGGATAGTGTTATTAAGTATCCTATTCTGATCGGACACACTTTTACGGAAAAACCGGGAATAATTATTACTAAAACATGGGAGTCATTAGTTTTCGAACATGATTATCAAACTAAACTAAACTTAACTTTACAAACGGACACCGTGGTTCATCCACACGACACAATCGTGGCACCAATTAAATGCGATTTGCAGTATTCTGGTATGGCTTATGTGCACGGCACATTACGCGGTTTACCGGACAGTCAATTCTATTTGATGGCGGGTGAATATAGTATTAAGGAGGGACGTGGCGTGTTAATATTAATTAATGTTTCACACAATACTATTCGTTTAGAAGCCGGGTCATTGATTACTCGCGCTTTACGTACCAACAATACATTGGATGTTAACGTATTAAATCTGGATGACTCTGATACAGATAATAGTTTTAATTATGGACAGCAATTAACGGAAAATGAACTGAGTCGGCTTAAAACATTATTGAAAACGTACGAATCATGTTTCTCAAATAACTTAAAAGATCTCGGCCTCACTAATGTGACTCAGATGGAAATAGAATTGACGGACGATAAGCCCGTTGTATACCGTCCCTATAGGCTTTCATATGTAGAAAGGGAACGCGTTCGATCAATGGTACAGGAAATGCTCGATGCGGATATTATCAGCGAATCAATTTCTCCTTACGCAAGTCCTATTCTCCTTGTCAAGAAAAAAACGGGTGAACAGAGGCTTTGCGTGGACTACCGCGCGCTAAATCGAAAAACAAAAAAAGAGCATTATCCTTTACCACTGATCGACGATCAGCTTGACATGTTGGCAGGCCATTCAATTTTTATTACGCTGGACTTAGCTTCCGGCTATTATCAGATACCCATTGCAGAGAAATCTCAGGAAAAAAGTTCGTTTGTCACCCCTGATGGTCAATATCAATTTAAACGCATGCCTTTTGGCTTAGCAAACGCTCCATCAGTGTTCCAACGCACTATGAACAAAATACTTACCGAGGCAAAGCTTAAGTATGCGCTAGTGTACATGGATGACGTGTTGATTCCAGCTCACACTTTCGATGAGGGTCTATGTCGCTTAGAAGAAGTTCTTGGCCTTATGCGAGACGCTGGGTTGACCCTTAAGCTCAAGAAGTGTCATTTCTTTTACACAGAAATTGATTTTCTTGGATTTCGAGTGAATAGCGAAGGTATTCGCCCTGGCTTAAAGAAAACTGAGGCAATATCAAAGTTTCCAAAACCAGAAAACGTACACGATTTGAGACGTTTCCTAGGTTTAACAAGCTTTTTCAGACGTTTTGTGAAAGGTTTTGCGCTTATAGCTCGTTCGCTTACTGACCTTCTAAAGTCCAATTTTGAATGGAGGTGGGAGGAAGAGCATATGAGAGCGTTTGAAACGTTAAAAGAAAAATTAATTGAACGCCCGATTCTTGCTCTATACGATGCCCGATTAGAGACAGAGCTTCATACAGACGCGTCAAAATATGGGGTAGCAGGTATTTTGATGCAATGTCAAACAGATGGTTTGATTAGGCCCGTGGCGTATTACAGTCGGAAAACAACACCATACGAACAGAAGATGCACTCGTTCGAACTTGAAACTTTAGCCGTGATATCATCATTGAGCAAGTTCCGTGTATACCTTTTAGGTATTTTTTTCAAAATAGTTACTGACTGTAATGCGCTGCGAACCACTCTCACCAAGAGAGATCTTATACCACGTATATCCAGGTGGTGGGTGCAGTTCCAGGAATACGACTGTGAGATCGAGTACCGACCTGGTACTCAGATGGCGCATGTGGATGCTCTCAGTCGTGCCCCTGTGACTGAACCTAGTCCAGACGATGATTCACACGTAATCGACATTTTGCAAGTTGATGTAAAGGACTGGATATCGACAGTTCAAAGTAATGATAACGAAATAATTAGGATCAAAGAGATATTACAGGATAAAAATACAAAACTTGCTGCTGATGTGCACAAAAACTATCAGCTGAAAGGCAATTACGTGTACAAGATTGTTGAAGACGGAATACGTTGGGTAGTTCCAAAATCGGTAAGGTGGCAGGTCCTGCGCATGAATCACGATGATGTGGGACATTTTGGATATGACAAAACGCTGAGTAGGATTCGAGGCCTATTTTGGTTTCCCAAAATGCGACGTTTTGTTAAAAAGTACGTAGAGGCATGTCTTCAATGTGCACATCATAAGAGACCCGGTGGTTGTAAAGAAGGTATGCTCCATCCAATACCAAAGTTGGAGATACCATTCCACACACTACACGCAGACCATTTAGGACCATTCGTTCGTTCCAGGAGAGGCAACACTTACATATTAGTAATAATAGACGCATTCACAAAATTTGTTAGTATTAAAGCAGTTAGAGATACAAAAACTGCAACAGCTATTCGAGCATTTAAAGAACATTTTAGTTACTTTGGCGCACCCACACGACTGATCACTGATCGAGGATCATGTTTCACGAGTGCGAAATTTAAATCTTTTGTTGAAAACTTAGGTATCAAGCATATACTAAATGCAGTCGCAACACCTAGAGCGAATGGACAGGTGGAACGATATAACCGAACTATCACGGAGGCATTGAGCACTAAATGCCATGGCCAAAGTGATAGCTCTTGGGACGAACATGTAGGTAGCGTACAATTGGGTATGAATACTACTTTGAACAAAGCAACTGGCAAAAGCCCTTCAGAGCTCTTGTTCGGGTTTAAGTTGGTGACCTTATCGGAAAATATATTAGGAAACGTAATTAGCGAAACGATTGAACCACTGACTGACGATCATCTGAAGACCTTGAGATCAGCAGCCAGTGAATCAATACAAAGACAACAAAAGGCATCAAAAATAACTTTCGATAAGCACAGGAAACCTGGGCCTAAATATAACGTAGGCGATCTAGTAAGAATTGAAAGAAATATATTTGATAAAGATCTTGTCGGAAAATCTAAAAAGCTGGCTCCTAAATTTCACGGACCCTACCGTATAGTGAAAATCTTGCCTAACGACAGGTTTGTTATCGAGGATACTCCTCTAGTAAGAAAGGGGAACAAGCGATATGAGAATATCGTAGCTTTGGACAAGATCCATCCTTGGTTAAATTTTAAAAATTTAGATAGCAAGGGTAGCGAAAACGACCTTAGTGATGGTGCAGTATTGACTGATGACGATAATGATAAGTAGATTCAGTTATTGGGTAATAGCTAATAGATAAACTGTATTATTGAAATATATTACAATTTAACATATGCAGAGAAGTTGATTGTTATATTTATATTATATTGTTATATTAAAATGAACATTTTTGCGCTGTGATGATAAAAAAACAAAGTGCCTTAACGAACTGTGTTATTGTAAGAGATGGGTGTAGGCTGTGAGCAATCAGTGTGGCGTGCGCTGCACACATGGGCGTAGATCATAGCAGACTGCAGAGTGTAGGTTATGAGCGTTCTGTGTAGCGTACGGCACATAGATGGTTGCAGATCACAGCAGACTGCACTGTCATAGTAGACACGTAAGTGATAATGAATGTAGGCTATGAGCGGTCAGTGTAGCGTGCTCTACATAGATGACCGCTGATCATAGCTGACTGCAGAGTGCAGGCTTTGAGCGATCAATGTAGTGTGCGCCGCATAGATGGTCGCAGATCATAGCAGACTGCTTCATAATATTAAATTGATGAAAATGATTGACTAGTATTGGTAAGAGTATGTAAAAACAGTGAGCTTTCATATTAGTGTAGTGTACACTATACAGATGATGGCAGATCATGGCAACATCATTTCATTAGATTTACTTTTGTTACAATTCGAGCTATCAGTGCGAAGTGATGTGCCGCATAGATGGTCGCAGATCGAAATAAATTAGAGTACAGAGATGTTTTTGTGTACTATTATTGACTGGTCTCAACATAGTTATACTCAGGACATAATCTCAATGTTTAATAGTTTAGTTTATGGCATGTTATGTCATGAGTAATTAATATGCATAAGTGTTGTACTTGTTCTGATACAGTCGTAGAAAACTGTTTGATTAATACGTGGCCAAAGACAGAAGCTTAGATATAGCTTACTTAATTGTTAAGTTTGTTTACCTTTGTAGTTTATAGTCTGTAAAGTTTTTAATTATTAATGAGTTGAATATAAGTACTCGAAGTGAGAGGACTCACTTATGGAAAAGGATGGCCGAGTTGTAAGCCTTATGGTAGCGTATACATACGTATATACCAGCCTTTATGCTGATTGTATCAGGTGATGTGTACCCGGCGGTATATTGACAGATTTAAGTATCTATGGCAGTCGGCATGTATTAAAAAAAAGTTGAGAAACATAGCGGGGAGATGGTTCGGTGGAAAAAGGGGATTGCTATTTTGTATTTCAATTGTTTTGGTCAATAAACCAGTTTATTCAATAAAAGAGGGTTTTAATTCTTGAAATAGTTGGGACGGACTCTACACGTTGAACTAAAACTGGTACCACTATAATAATTACAGAATCAATTTATTCTAATGGCTTTGTGAGCTGTAGAAATAGCGAGTTTGTGTTTTTTTATCCAAAAAACTGAACCGAAAAAAAAAACTTAATTATCGAACTTGATCACAAAATGTCACGAGAATCGGTAGAGAAATGCGACCTGGAGAGGAGAACAGCTGGACAACCGGACATACGAACGATTTTTGGCGCAAACTGAAGCATATAACTCCGTTCGCTTCGCTCGTTCGTTCTATTACAAAGAGGCAGAGTTGGGCGTTATTTAGATAATTTCTTATGTAGATAATTATTTCAAATAAAATCATTTCAAATAAATCTATTCGAATAAATTTATAAATTCAATCACAAATAGTGCGTTGACAACTTTTTATTTAGATAAATTTTCTAGATGAAGATAATCGACCTCGTTTGTTATTGAAGTAAGCTAATGTATACAGAGGCTCTAGTATAAGTTTTATCGAAACATATACGTTTTCGAACGCGTTTGCGTTTAGTTTCAATGTGTATGGCAACGCGTAGTTCCTAATAGTTACCACCAGAGGCGCTGTTCGCGTTGCCATATAAATTGAGACTAAACGCAAACGCGTTCGAAAACGTATTGCATGAATAAAACTTATACTAGAGCCTCTGAATGTCACGTCGGGTCAAACCGTCACACTGACATTCATCTTTTATTTAAAATCCCAACTAATTTATCTAGATAAAAATGAAACTGATCTAGCTAAAGTCAAAATAACAAATGACGGATTATTTAGTTACTTCAAATAAAAGATGATTTAGTTATCTTTCCGGTTTTTCGTAAATAGATAATTTTTGCCCAACTCTGAATTTTAGAGGTAATTAAACATAGCATATTTGCGAATTTGTGCATTTGTAAGATTGTATGTAGGGGATGAACGAAACACTCAATCATCAAAATCACCAACTCACAGAATATACTTTCAAAATAAACACATTATTATTTATCTCTCAACACAACCCGTATTTTACAAAGAATTGTTACTAATTTATTCAATAAACATTAGTATCTAGGGAAAACTGTTTTGCATTATGCCGCACTAGCATCTTACTATCTTTCTAAAGAAATAATACTATGTCACCGTTTATTGTCTTATGCGTGAATATACTGGCAGCCGAGGAATAAGGCTATTTCTTTTTCTTAACAAATGTGTTCGCTTAATATGAACAGGGCTGCAGCAGGGAATAAATTATAAGAGTGGAATTAATTCCCGTCGCCGGTCGCATTTAGAACGGTTAATTGCTAGTCGCGTACCCGCCTGGCTTAAGGGAAAGTCGGTGTCAAAATGATTCGCAAACTTTACATAATTTGAACTACATTCTTGTTTATTTTCATAATGTATTTTTCTTATGTAACTATCTGTTTGTGTGACAGTAAACATTTTATTTTCTTTTCTTTCTTACAAGCTTTATATCAACTTGCACTGTTCGTATGTATGTAAATATGTAAGTATGTAAGTTGTCCGTCAAAATTTGCAATCCATTTCTCAGTCACTTCCCGTTATCCAATTGAGCTGAAATTTTGCAATCATATGTATATCGCATGAAAATGCAATATTATGATGCTGGAGCTGGAAGGTGGCCATAGGAACTCCGCAATAAAACGACACAACACCATCGAGTTTGGGCTCGTTGGTATCATCTCAATGAGTACTTGATGATGGTATGCAAAAGTACAGGCGGCAGTAAAAGCTTGTACCAAAAATTAAATTTTTGACAGAAACTTATTCTTTTCTTACACGGGACGCGACGTTACGCCAAGAGACTGGCTAGGTTCAAAAAATATTAATTAGGGAACCTCCTTCAACCTCACAGTAAAAATACCAAAAACTGTTCATTGGTACCAAAAGTTTAATAAATGTTGACGTTGTATTAGCCTTAGTCAACCCACCTTTTTATCTCGTTCAATTGACGAAGACACATCCCACTTATAAGCCTACCTATGGAAACAATGCAAACTAGGGCATAGCCTTTTGGACTGATAAATTATGTAACAGATTACACATTCCCACTTTATGTCTATACGTACATCCACTCACACAAACAATATTATTGCATATATTTTGTTTGTTTTTGTATACACAGTTTTTTTTATACCACGTCGGTGGCAAACAAGCGTACGGCCAACCTGATGGGAAGTGGTTACCGTAGCCTATGGACGCTTGCAACTCCAGGGGTATTACATGCTCATTGCCGACCCTTTTAGAATTTATACACTCCTTTTTTGAAGAACCCCATACTGTAGTCCCTTGGGAAAACCTCGGCAGGGAGCTCATTCCACAACTGGAGCGTACGAGGGAGGAAATTTCTCTGAAACCGTACGGTACGCGACCTTTTTAGGTTCCAGGGTGTGAGGCTGAGGATGAGTACCCTGCCGATGGCGAGCTGAGCGGTGGTGAAAAGCAGCCGTAGGCATCATGTCGAACAGTTCTTCGGAGCACAAACCGTTATACAAGCGATAGAACACGCACAAGGAGGCGAAGTCTCTCCTTAGACTCAACGGTTCGATACCGCTTGTAAGTTTGGGATCGTCCACGATTCGCACAGCACGTCTTTGAAGCGAGTTGAAAAGCCCATGCTGGTATCCAGGTGCTCCCGCCCAGAGATGACAGCAATACTCCTTATACACATTACTCGACATAATTTGTGATGGCGGTAGCAATATTGCTAAAAAAGAATTTACATTTTTATGTCAAAAGCCTTTTTATATCTACCTATACTAGGTACTACCAACTTGAAAAGATTGTACAAAAAATATGTAGTTTGAGGGACATACTCGTATTTAACCCCAGAATTCAAAGTCACACACAACACACCGTCATCATCAACATCAACATCATCATCTTTAACATTTCAATAGTCTATTTCCGGAGTTGAAGTATCCTAAAACTGCAACCAAAGTATCCTAAAACTGCAACCAAAAAATGGCGCGCGAGGTGTGTCGTCTATCCGTCTTTTTCTAGTTGGAACCGTGTTTAGTGATAACCGTG
Source organism: Epinotia brunnichana (assembly GCA_963854355.1). NCBI lineage: Eukaryota > Metazoa > Arthropoda > Insecta > Lepidoptera > Tortricidae > Epinotia > Epinotia brunnichana. Next base: position 31,662,425 of record OY977944.1, read on the forward strand.
CTGATATTATATTTCTTAAGAGCTCCCCCTTAAAAGTTGCGACAGTAGTGCATATAAACAGGTCCTAACGCGCCACAGGAGTCCCCCTAATTAAGAGTGCTCACGCCCTTTGGAATTACAGCCGGCGTGGCGTTTCGTAGCCTAGACTAAAACTACTCTAGATTGGATAGACTTAGACTAAGTCTAGGTTACGTAGCCAGATTAATACTAGATACACATATTGTGGTTGCCTTGGTACACATTCCGCAACAACAATGAATCTTGCAACTTTGCTCCAGATGATTTTCAAGAACGTTGTGACCCTCTATTGATTTGAAGTTTCGTTGCATAGACAACTAGAGATAAATGAAGGGTGCAGGGAAAGAAGACGCCTAGTCACTTTTTTAAAAAAATTTGAACTTTGTCTCCACATTTAGAGCTCGTTATGAACTAAGTATTACGTGACATTATACTCTCATTTCCGTGTACTTACCATTCAAATGAACGCAGCGCATCATGACCAAAGCATGCAACTGATGAGACGCTTAAGTTCAGCAAGAGTACCGTGAGTAGAGTGTTCACTAAGGCGAATCCATAAATGTCAACATAGACTCGGACTTAAACAAATTACAGACACTGGAAAGAATCATAATTATACAGAAGTACAATCTTCATAAAAATTAAAAAGTTCACCACACTTTCAAAGAAATCGGAATGGCAAAGGAAGGATAATGAAGCCAATTTAAATTGGACTAGGAACTTTGTAAAAGTGCCTACCAAGGGCAATAATTACCCTTTTGTTTAAGCCCTTTTCGTCTTTGGTGGTGTAATTAATCATCCGAAATTATGAAGTCTCTTTGTTTGAGTTTTGTTTGTCATATTGCTTGATAATATTAAACAAGTATCTCACGTCGGTTCGCTAACGTTATTGTAAGTATTTATACTTTAATTATAATTTCAAAGTTGGGTCTGAAACATTAAGTATACGTTTCTACATATACAGAAAGTAAAGCGTATTTTCACTGGTCGATAATTCGGTCGATTTACACGGGTGCTCCCCGCAGACAGAATCACGACCAATTAAATTCATCTGAACGGAACTGAAGACAGTTTGAAACAATACGAAATGGTTGACATCTCTAAAGCCGTATATTTTCTTAGGGGTCAAATCATTGAGATTCTCAAAAACTGGTTTTCGTTTGATCCACTAGGAGCATATAATGAATACCCTGTATCATGTTTTAAGTTTTAGCGGATAGACGTCATTGTGCTCAACTTCTCCACATACTTTATTAATATCTTCAGCTTGAAACTTAAATCCTACGACAATGTAGTAAGTTTTATTGTTTACGTCTCAAAGAGTTTCGGCAACTTATTTGTAAGACATAAACACACTAACCATGTTCATATTTTAGGAACATAATTTAAATACATATAGTTGACAACCAACATTATTATTACACAATTCTGTTTCACGGATAAGCATGCATATTCTGTTGCACAGTGTTCATTAATTGTTCTTTTTTCAGTATTCCAATTTTGCCTTTTTGTACACGACTTCCCAACGAAAAGGAGTGTAATGTTTTTGATATTATTACTCTCTCTTTTACATCTTCCGTCAGCCGTCTTTTTTTTAATGGACGGAAATACAATATTTTTCTTATACCTATAGTATGAGTGGTTCTGGGACAGAACCAAAAATAATGGACTTCAGAAAGAAAAGTTCATGAACTTTTCTTTCTGAAGTCCAAGAGGTGCGGACAAACGTGAACACTCTTCATACAAAGCAGCGCAAGGGGGTTCACATTTCTTTGCGCTGAGCTGATTACCTACACTGTTTTTTTTTGAAAACGCTCAAATAGGAACATTTTGGGTAGGCAGGAACATAAGAGAGGAATCTTTAATTTAATTTAAAGGTGTCTGAGATTTAGACTGTATTTGAATGATGAAATAATTGGAAGCCATGGTTTTTTGCGGGTGGAATACCACCTACGTTCCCTCAAGATTCCATCACATGAAAAATTCCATCGTTTTGTGATGCAAATTACTTCGCCAAATTCGCCCAACAGCCATCGATCATAAAAATGTATCGGTTTAAAAACTTTTGATTGATTCCGGCTTTTGCTAAGATAAAAGAGAATTAAGTTAGTATGGATGACAAAACACCGCCGTTGCGTAGTCTCTTGACAGGAAGTCCTTCGAATGATAAATGAATGGACAAAATAAACTAAACATTAAGGCTCATTTAAGTAGACCGTATTGTATTGAAATTAGTTTGATATTTTAAAGCTAGACGTATCGTAAAGAAATGGTTACTAACATTGTCATATGCTGAAACCGAGAGACTGGTTAGAATACCGCATACAAACTAAACCCTATAAAGCTGTTGTGGAATTTCCATCATCAACTCACACCCAAGCACACACACATACACACACACACCCACCCCCACCCCACACACACACACACACACACACACACACACACACACACACACACACAAACACACGCACACACACACACACACACATATATATGCAAACACACTCGCATGTCAATAGAATTTAGTTTATATACCAACTCGACTAGTATTATCTAAACTATATAACTAAGTAACTACATTTCCTTAACACTCCTGTAAATCTTGTTTTTTTCGCACTCGCAGACTGCCAAGATACAGGCTTAAGCCTAGTTTGGAGTCTGATGGATATACCCCATAATATCATGTAACAAGTGTTTTTGTGAAATAAATCATTTATTATTATTATATTATTATGTATCTCCTGTTTAAATTCACGGGACAAAGCCCGGTCCTTTGGAAGGCGTGCGTGGGGATATAGATCCAACACGTAGAGGCCCTTTGGAGACGAAGTTTAATGTAATGTAATACACCTGCTAGAACCCATTCACTGGTACATCGGTAGATACCCGTGAACCGGTTCCAACAGGCGTTGGGACTATTGTGGGTTATATGGATAGAGAACGGGTTCTATGGTGATGAGATTTGGGTGGATTATGAAACTGGGCTATTGCAAAAAGGTCCGGACACCTGCCATAACATTGTTATACACAAAGTTATCGAGGCAGGCGGTGACTAGCCGCTCATTAGATGGGCCCCTGAAAGCGTCGTCGTACAGACGGCCAGGAGCAACACCGGGTGAGCGGCTCAGGGGTGTCGAGAGGTGGTGCTGCGCTTTCTCCGAAGTTACTCGCGGCGTTATGCCCTTTAACACTTCCACCCCTGGAGCATATAGCTCTGACGACTCCTCTCTGGACGGCCAATGAAGGCAAGCCAGAGCTGAGAGTCCTGCGGGCCCCCTTAGGGTTCCACTCCGACCGACGAAGACACGCCGGAGACGGAGGCCCTGACCGACTCTCGGGAGCACTCGGGTCCGTGGGGTCGTTACTCCCCAACAGCTCGCCACAAGCTGCCCTGCGGGCATATTATTATTATTATGTATCTCCGATTTAAATTCACGGGGCGAACCCCGGTCATTTGGAAGGCGTGCGTGGGGATATAGATCCAACACGTAGAGGCCCTTTGGAGACGAAGTTTAATGTCATGTAGTACACCTGCTAGAACCCATTCACGGGTACATCGGTAGATACCCGTGAACTGGTCCCAGCAGGCGTTGGAGCTATTGTAGGAAAATGGAAAAGAGAATTGGGTCTATGGTGATGACATTTGGGTGGACAATAAAATTGGGTTATTACAAAGTGGTCCGGACACCTGCCATAACAATGTTATCCACAAGGTTATCGAGGCAGGCGGTGACTAGCCGCTCATTAGATGGGCCCCTAAAAATGCCGTCGTAAAGACGGCCAGGGGCAACACCGGGTGAGCGGCTCAGGGGTGTCGAGAGGTGGTGCTGCGCTTTCTCCGAAGTTACTCGCGGCGTTATGCCCTTTAACACTTCCACCCCTGGAGCATATAGCTCTGACGACTCCTCTCTGGACGGCCAATGAAGGCAAGCCAGAGCTGAGAGTCCTGCGGTCCCCCTTAGGGTTCCACTCCGACCGACGAAGACACGCCGGAGACGGAGGCCCTGACCGACTCTCGGGAGCACTCGGGTCCGTGGGGTCGTTACTCCCCAACAGCTCGCCACAAGCTGCCCTGCGGGCATATTATTATTATTATTATTATTATTATTTTGTCGCTCACACTTATTTTGACACTAGCTTCTGCCCGCGACTCCGTCCGCATGGAATTCGTTTAAATCGTAGCTCCATACAAACTTTCACCCCCCATTAAACCCCTTTAGGGGATGTCTTCCAGGTTAAAATTATCCTATGCCCTTCCCCGGGACTCAAACTATCTCTGTACCAAATTTCATCTACATGGGTGTCATCCAAATTTTCACCCCCCCTTTAGGAGATGATTTCTAGGATAAAAAGTGTCGGTTCAGCGGTTTAGGCGTGAAGAGGTAACAGACATACAGACTCACTTTTGCATTTATAATATTAAGTATATTAAGTATTTTAAGCTACTTCTTGACTTTTCAGGGCAGAATCTTATGCGCTGGTTTACCCTACACCAATGTGTTAAAAATAAACATAAAAGCATCCACATAATAACGCCCACATTATACACGGTATTTTCCTTTCAACAGGACACCCTAACACTAAAGTTGCCTCCTTCAAAAAAGCTGAATTCTGTGCATAAATAAGGTACTTAACCCCTTCCGGAAACCCGAATATTTCTTGAAAAGAAACTCGATCCTTAATAGAAAGGAACCCTTGTCAAGCAAAGCTCTGATGTGTTCAAAGTTCAGATAAATATAATGCTTAACATATTATTAAAGGTCAAGTCAAGCGTTCTAACTTTCTCTGACGGCCAACTTAAAGAATTATGATATATATATATATGAGTCGTTGTTGGCCCGGTTACTTTTTGTTGATCTAAAAAAACGACTTTATATTATAAGGCACCTGACCCACCGCCTACAATCAGCGATAAGGAGTAAAGCTAGAAATTAGAAACTTAAATAGATCAGCTCTGCCATTTTGACAGCAGCTCAGGGGACCGATTTTTGACTTTCGAGCGCTCGACTCTTTCACTCGAAAACGGTATTAAAAGATGGAATTCTATTTTAAAATAGACATAGAAAATTTAAAAACGAGTGTTATCCACCACTCGTAATTAATTCGATCGGTAGAAAGTAAGTGCCTGCAATTTTGACACTAGAATAGTATTTACTTTTATTACATTTTCGAGCGCTCGAAAGTCAAAAATCGGTCCCCAGATTCGCACTGTAAGGCTTGGATGACACTGGCGCGGCCTGAGGTGGCAGTCAATAGTAAATTTGACAGCTAATGACAAGTTTTCTATTGACCGCCGCGGCCAGGCTTAGACTGAAACCGCAATAGGAAGAAAAGCTACCAGTCGTCCTAATCCAAACGGAGTCGTTTAAGGGCCCTAATTGAAGTATTTACTTAAGAAATATGTAAAGAAATGGCTTACTGGTAAAATGTTATTATAATAATTAATTAATTTCTGAATGACAATTTTTAACTCTGATTTCTGTAATATTTTTATTTTCTTTATTAAAATCTGACATGTTTGTATTATTAATATTTTTAAATAAGTAGTTTCTTACCTAGTTTGTAAATGTACGTATGTAATGGTAGGGTTTGGTGAGACTAATTAGAGCAGAGCTGCAAGTGTATAACTGCAATTGTAACCTTAACTCGACATGCATTTTAATAAATCATTTCAATCATTTCATTTCATTTCAACTGAGCTATCATAACGATTTACTCGGTAAACGAATTTTTCCTTCTTACAAGGGACGCGTAAGAACTCGTTACGCTGCTTTCTCCTCATGTCAAAATTCTTGTGTTCAAGTTTGAAGTTTGCCTATCTTAAAGTTGTTTAAAGTTGAAATAAAAGGAATAATAATATCTAGTATGTTTACCCATACCCATACTCATAAACATATTTAATATTATTTACTATATTATCAACCCTAATCTAAAAGTCACATAAAAACTAACCGAACCTCAACCGAACACATTTATCCACATTCCATTCAGCTCTAAACCAATTGATGTAAATATAAATGTAGGATCACAGGTGTGACATTGGTCCACACTTCACTCCTACAGAATGGAATAATTGTAATGCAAATCCTAACCTAACATACACAATCGTAATCAACCTTAATAGCTAAGTCTTAAGGTTCACTTTTCAATAGTTTCCAGAAAATATGTCGTGCATTTGATGTGTTGTTAAGGCAAGTGAAATGATGTAGACATGAATGAAAATTTGGTATTAAAAGTGCGTTTGGAGTTTGTGGTTTCTGCTATAAAAAAGTTTGTTTGGCTTTCACGTGGATTGTTTTGTAAATAATTTGTTGCTTTGAATGCTTTTACATTATTCATGGCATTGTTATACTTTTAAATTATTTATTTACCTACATGTTATAAATCCTCTAGAATGTGTTCGGAAACCATATATGTACCTATATAACGACCACTATAATTGCAACCAGTAACGTAACATCAGCGTTTTATCTGTGCCAGTGTTTTATTATAATAGCATCGACAATCGACGTTATTATGGAAATCAGGTCCGGTGTTGGGGTCGTGCGTGATGTAGTTGGTCATGATTTGAAATCTAGTCGGTCATGGCGGTGCAATGGCGGTTATTCTAATGGTTCCCGAACACATCATTGAGGATTTATAACATGTGGGTAGATACACATAGTATATGTAACTGTACATAATTAGGCATTAAAACACTCGTGTTTATTGCCCCTCATTATATACAGTCACATAAACTACTATTATACAATGGTATAATAGGGTTGTTGCTACCAAATAAAAAGGATTATGAAAATGAAGAAAAAAGTAACGAAGTGAATAAATAATCCACAGTTGTAAGGCGGGATTCTGTCCCTTTTCCGCAAAACGCACCTTTATATAAAACGATTGTCTCTAACTATGTAATGACGCTCGAGTACCGTGACGATGACGTCACGGATATCGCGGGTTTTCTGTCTAACAAACCGCATTAAAATGGTTGGAGCTTCATATTTTTTTTAGATACCTATTCGTATGGGATTTCCGTCATTAGGCATACTAGTATTGTTTTGCCTGTTTTGTTTCGGGGCAGTCAACAACCTTATTCGCGTTATCGCTAGAGAATAACAAGAACCATCTTTGTTCCAACCTCAGAGCATAAAATACTAGAGAGAGGACAAGCCGCCGGCGGCCGTGTCGCAGCTGTATGCTCAATGGGCATACTCTGCCATACTGTGCACGCGTGCTGATCGCAGAGAATATTACGTTTTTTCCCAAAATGCCTGATATGATGCGCGTTTATTGTCAAATAAGCGTGTAGGTATACAAGAGTGTGTGCTTTAGATGTGTGCGTGCTTTGTCTTGTCAATTACTTGGGCGTTGTGTGGGTTAATGTACTTGCGACAGGCTCACTCTATACAAATCGGCCGCCATGTCCGATCTCCTTATATTCATACATCTGTGGTTCCAAGGACCGCCTACATGCTGGGGAAATAATTGTAACTAATATGGAGAAATAATTTATAAACATAATTAAGGTTTTCCTCTAACTTTTTTCAAAGAAATATGTAGCTAAGTTAAGATAAATAGGTACAGTAGCGTGGCTCCGATGGCAAACCTGTATGTGTGTCTTAAACGTAACTTTCTTCTGTTAGTCATCTTTTCTGCGTCGATTTAAATACCGATAATGTTAAATACGTTACAGTATATAGTAGTTAAGCAAATCAATTGAAGAATTATCTTATCTTATCTTATCACTATTCAGCATGATTATTGAGAATTCGTGGCATTGCTTTTCCTTTTCACGAATAGTGAAAATTACTGTCAAGTTTTGCTCTTCCAAGAAGACCATTAAGCACCTAAGTAGTTGGTAGATGTCGTCATGATACAGAGAGTAAAAGTAATAGAGAAAAAAATATCATGATCAAATACGGTTTAAGAACGAACTCACGTGTGCCTGGGGAGATGTAGCCCCAAATCAACAAAGTAAATCAAATAGCGGCCATATGGAAATATTTGTTATAATAAATTAAACTTCGAGCAAGGAATAACGAATTATTACCAAGAAACGTGAATAAGACCTCCGCTGCCAAGCCCTTAAATCGTACCGGCAATATTCCCCGCCACGCGGTAATATTTTGAAACATTCCGCAAAGGTAAGATATTAAAAATTCCGCGTCATTTTGTGCATACGTGGCTGGGCGTACGTTTCATAACCAGTTTCGGTGTGGCTTGCTGGCTTTGATTTTGGTGGTTACTGTACAAAGATGTTCATTGTTTTCTGCAACGATGCACGTGCACTTTGCGCTAGCCCAAAATAATGTCAAAGGTGGTTCGATTACCATACAAAACGTTATTTGACATTCGTAGGCTAACGGCGTGATATTTTAAGAAACTTATGTAACAAACTTTCATAAATTGGCTTCCCATTTGCGCCAAATTGCCCGTTTCCTAGAATAAACTTGTATAAACTAGAATAATTTGAGAAATTGGTTTGTCACGTGATATTTTGGGAAAACTATTTTTCTCAAATTAATCTAGTTTATACAAGTTTATTCTAGGAAAGGGGGAATTTGGCGCAAATGGGAAGCCAATTGATGAAAGTTTGTTACATAAGTTTCTAAAAATATCACGCCGTTAGCCTGCGAATGTCAAATAACGCTTTGTATGGCAATCGAACCACCTTAACCTCGCACACGCATCACTTTATCCGACGTGTTAATATTCTACTAATATTATAAATGCGGAAGTTTGAATGTTTAGATGTTTGAATGTTTAGATGTTTGGATGTTTAGATGTTTTAGATGTTTGGATGTTGGGATGTTTGTAACTCAATCACGCTTAAACGGCTTAACCGATTTGGATGACATTTTGCACAAAGATAGTATATAGCCTGTTGGTCGATCACGTAACGCATTGTACGCGCGTCTGGTAGATTTAAATGTCACTTTTTCTATGGAATAATGACAGTTAAATTGTACGAACGTTACGTGTTTACCCCCCTGGATTAAATTATATGATGAATGATCTAAATAAGTCAAACTAGTAGTAGTTCCTTTGATATTCTAGAATTTCTAGATAAACGAAGTAATGTAGAAGAATATAGTTCAACTTAAATAATAGTTAAATGAGAGTCAGGACGTCCAAATCCCAGGTGATTTCCACAAAAGCTAGGCCATGCTTAGTTCTCAAAGAAACGACTTATTATGATTAATTTGTATTAAATAAAAATTGTTGTATTATTATTAGTTATTGTACACTATAAAGAACAGCAAAATGAAAATAAACTGTATTCATATTAAGAAGGGGTGTTACGAAAAGCAACCAAGCTGATTTCCCCAAAGCAAAATACCGATCGCAAAAAAATATATTAATAAAGGAACAAAATAAATCGCTATTATTGCACCGCAGTTAATACGGGTGTGCGCGACACCCGTATTCACAGAACCCATTAAAAGAACATTAACTCCCATTGGGACATAATTTAGGGATGGCGATCTATGTGTGGAAAATTTCGTGTTGAAATGGGGGTCAGAAGGGCACCTGTTTTGAACAATGGCTTTGAAACTCAGTATAGCACGTTTTTCACAGTTCGTTGATGCATCAAAATTATACTACTTTGTTAACAAGGGGCGTAAGTGGAATATTGCGAACAAGAGTCTATTGATGACTCGAGTTTGCAATTTTATTACGCCCGTGTTACACAATGTTTTTCATCACATTTGCGAGGAAATAAATAGGCTACAAATACAGAAAAATCTATGTATCATACAAGTGCACCAACAAAAATTTACGAAATTGACATTTTCACGTCCAGATCAGTGCGAGTGGAGTGCGCAGCTTCAATATTTCAACCAATCACAGAGCAGAATTCTTGTGGCGCGCGGCCAACTATTTAGATTTGCTTTTTTAAACCAATCTGATCGCACACAAGCTCATAAATCCCTCGGGAGTTATAAACACCATTACTCCCGCGGGAGGTAAATCGGCTATAGCTGCTTTATGCCCTTTACGAGCAAGTGTGATGAAATAGTACATTACATACCTAGGGCGGTAAAACAAAAAATGTCTCAGATCGCAGGTAGTTGACGCCCGTGCCGAAGCCGCAAAGGGCTCTTTATTACCGCCCGTTTTGAGTGCAAAATTTTACGTCTGTCTGGCCAGGAAGTGGGATTTTTCGCACGCGTAGCGTATCAACTCTGCAAGTAACTTGGCTTTAAGGGGATACATGATAGATTAAGGTACAATGACATAAGTGATATTTGAAAGAAGTGATGTATAAATCGATGAATCCACGAAGGAAAGGTCATGGAATCCTTCTCGATGTGTATTAGTTTGTGTTTTATCTATAGCATAAAGTTCGGAAGTTCAGTAATACACGTAAACTTAACCTATATCTATAACAATTATGTGTGTATTGAAATACGTTTGACTGCATGAGTGTAGGTACAGTCACCGGCATCAATATATGATGAATCAAATGACGCAAAAATATCTGACACGCTCTTACGGCTCTAGGAATAGAGTTGTCATCAGATATTTTTGCGGCCTTTGTTCCATCATATGTTTATGCCGGTGACTGTACGAACCGGGAATTGTCAATGTCATTTTCAATCCGTTAAAAACGTGTGCCGAAACAAGACTACACCAGCACCAAGCTACCGGTTTTGGGTGTGCATAGGCTCAATTCAGTAGGTACGTTTTTATGACTGATTGTGATACTTATCACCGGTTGAGCGAAGTGTTTTTTTATATTTCTTTTAGTGGCAAATAAAATATTATACTATTATGTCTCAGCGTCGGCGTGAGCGAGAGAATGTCTGAGGCAGATATATAGCACAGAGAGCATATGGCCATTATCATCATATATTTAAGCTGGGCTCTTGTCCGTGTAGTTTGAAGCAGATTTAGAACTCATCTTTGCTGCGGCAAAGAGTCACACCGCTGTTCAAAAATGGTAATTTTTAACTACATCGATCTGTCAAATTGATTTAGCTAAAAATCAAAACGTCGCAACATCAGATCTTATTCCAGTCAACAAAACCCGTCCGATATTAGCCGGCATAATGCCGTGACACGCGCTGTGCCCGCGCCGATCAATCACGCCGTCGCTCCCAATGACGGGGAAGCCATCTTGGGTCGCTGCCCAATTCTCAAATACAGTTTCACTCGTACAGCGCAGCGTCTGGCTAGAAAACAGCGAAATTGTTAAAATCGTGTAGGTAGGTACTAAATGGTTGAATGGACTTTCTTCTGTCGCTACTGTCTTTCTGTCAATCAACAAAATATGTGAATCAAGGCTCAGATGGTACGGTCACGTGATGAGAAGACTCGTCAATTATGTTGTGAAGAAATGCCTTTCTATGGCTACCAAAAAAAGGGAAAGGGGAAGACCTCAAATGACCTGGTTGACGAATGTCCACAGAGACATGAATAGCCTCGGGCTTAAAGAAGAGGATACCATCCAGCGGACTACATGGCGCCGCATGATAAAGAAAGCCGACCCCGTGTAACGGGAAAAGGCGAGGACAAAGAAGGAGTGTCTTTCTGTCACGCTATGGTTACGTCTCCTAGGTCACTTTGTAAAGCTACGATTTAATGGGTTTAAATACACCGAATGTGGGTTTCTTGTCCAATCAACCCCTTTTTGTATGGCTCATCTTTTGAACATGCTTTAAGTCCGTTTGGTAACATTATTTCTAAGAAACCCCCCGTCTCCTGGCTAAAGGATCAAAATAAATCGTTGATTGACCCAAATGCACGAAATTAAACTATGACATGGACAAAATATGTGGTTCGCAAAAAAAGAGTAGGGCATGGTTATAGAGTGGGTGGCATAAAGATCTTCATAGGTTACATTAGATTTCTTTATTTCATGAAATAAATTGCAGTACAAGTCTAAGCCAAGTCAGGATACTCTCCCCGCCAGCATCGTCAAAATACAAATAATTTTAAATGACTTAGGTACCTAATAAGAATGATTTGCAAATTTTTCAATCAATATAAACAAATATGTAGGTAAATTAAATAATTTAAAGTACTTGAATATACGTCGAAAGGTTTCTGAATTTGCGTTAAAATGCGTAGTCATATATCTTAGCGGCTAAGTGTTCACGGGGGGCAATGGTTACTCGCGTCCGCAGAAAGATTTATCCTCAGTTTCCCTGCACGTGTCCCCCGGGTGGTGCTAAAGAGTAATCAACTTCTGGCTGCTGCACTGCTTATTCTAATAGCCTCGCAGCAAAATACAGTTCTAACCCACGATGGTCTTAATATAAGTTTTTAAAAAACTGTACCCATGCCACACGAATAAATAGATAAATAAGTGTTCATAAAAAGCCTATGATAGGTTTTAGTCGCCAGGGCCCCGTCCTTTAACTCACCCCGTCATTAGAGTTTGGCTGGTGAGTGCTACTTCATAATGTGCAAGTTGACTTGCAGAGCATATATAGCAGCAATAACCTCTTTCACAGAAATGATTGTTACAAAGGGATTTTACCAAAATCGGCCGATTTACGAGTAAGGCTAAAGCGTCTGCTAGATGGTTGCCGACAAGGCGCTCCGACCGAGCGACCTTGGTCGGCTCCGACCGCTGTAGTATGACATTTTGCTGAAAACAACTGTCTACACGGTCGGTGCGGACCTAGGTCGCTCGGTCGGAGGGGCTTGTTGGAGACCGTCTAGCACACGCTTTAATACTTTAACGGTTTACTTGTAGATTAGTAGATACCTATACTTACATATATACAATTTCGTTCGTTCGAATGTAGGACCATAGTCAATGCAGCACCTGCTTACATAGATGAACTTCAAATTTCCTACCAATACATACAGGGTGGCTCATTCAAATCGGTCAGTATGGGAATGTCTGAAACTATAAGACATACGAAGATTTGTTCTTAGGAACCATGTCACCGATTTTGATAAAAAGAAAAACTGCATTCATACATTTGAAAAAAAACTGTACCCAGCTCGGGAATCGAACCCGGTTGTTTTGAAAAAATAAACTTACACTTTTTCTATTTAAATATCGATTGTGTAGGTCTTAAGCTGTAAATGTCTCTAAGAAACATGATGTGTAAAATGAATAAAATGCAATGTTTTGACATACTTTAATTTATCATAGTAGGTGTTCGAAGTATATAGCTCGGGCGTCAAATACCTGCGATCTGAGACATTCTTTGTTTAACCGCCCTAGGTAAGTAATGTACTATTATCGACCTTCAGAGTGGACAGCGGTCGTATTTTGTTCTGTTTGTGGTTTTCTACGGAGCGCGCGCTGAGAAGCACCAGTAAGGTATTTTACCTGTTTGACGAAAAATATTTTTTAAAAGGTCTGGATATATACGTAGTGGCAAGTATTGTGCTTATTAAACTATGAAGTTTTACTAGGGGCCCTATTCGACATTCAAAATGTGAAACATGAACGATCCCTACTTCCCAGTGAATAAAAAGCGATATCCTAAAGACGCTCTCTTTTGTCATTAAGACAAATAGAAACAGGGCTTTGAAATAGGTTGGTAATTGGGTCATTGTCAGATTTAGGTTCGCGTCTCTTTGGTGGACATTGCCAAAGTTAAGGGCTATAAAGCCTAATTTTTGGTTGAACTCTGAATCCGCATAAACGACGTTGCCTCTTCTATAATTCTATGAGATAAAAACATTATATATATTTGAACATAAGCCCTTAACTATTGGCCACCGGAATGATGATTTTTGTTTCTGTGACTGACAATGACCCAATTCATATCAACCGTCATAAATGTCTTGTCACGCGACGTCCCCCACATATCAACCGCCGTCACTCCCAATTTGACGGAAGCGCGAAGCCTGATTCTTGGGCAGCGAGCCAGTACGAAAATGTCCCGTATTTAGTCGTTACAAAATGCAATATCATTAAAAAAGATCTTAGAAATATTTTTTGAAAATCTCGTGTTTAAACAAAAAACTTATCAGCGCAGCACAAAGTTTATCATTTTACAGCCTTTCGTCACTTGTAGTCGACTTTACAGATACCAATTATATTTAGGATCCCTATCGCTTGTATGGATTCAAACAGGTCATACAAATAAACTCACGCTGACATCCTCAAAAGGAGTAGGCAAACCGCATAGTTTTCAGTGCCACTTTGCAACTAAAGGTTTAAAGATGAAAGTGACATGTTGATTGTTTATCACCCTAAGTACTTTTCAACCCGGTTTCCATAGTCAATTCTTAGGTACATACTCGTAGCTCATGAGAAGAAAGGGGGAGATACAGTTGAGTAAGTGGTGCAAGGTGGGGATGGTGCGAGTCAGCGGAATGCTGTGTGTGGCTGCCCAGATCAGACGATCCACCATATCATCTTTGGGTTCACTAATGTTTCCCAACCTAACGTTTGGCAACCTGATTCATTTCGCATCTTTTCATTTCCCAACCTCTTAATATTTCTGAAACTGTTAAATATTTCAGGGTTTTTATAAACTAACTATAGGGTTCTACACGATGGACCTGAAATAAATCCTGATATATTTACAGTTTCAGAGTTTGGGAAATGAAAAGTTGGGAAAATAATCAGATTGCCAAACGTTAGTTGCGAAAAGAAGGTCCCCAAGGTGGGGCCCCATCTTTGAGTGTCCCATCCCATCACCAAATTTAGCGGGAATTCGGCTGATTTTAAGACTCTCTCGACGGATGCAGTTGCTAACCTTAAATCTAATATCATAAACAACATATATGACGACCGCTTTAGCCTAGTTGGTAGTGACCCTGCCTACGAAGCAAGAGGTCCTGGGTTCGAATCCCGGTAAGGGCATTTATTTGTGTGATGAGCATGAATATTTGTTCCTGAGTCATGGATGTTTTCTATGTATTTAAGTATGTATTTATTTCTCTAAGTATATAAGTATCTATATCGTCGTCTAGTACCCATAGTACAAGCTTTGCTTAGTTTGGGACTAGGTTGATTTGTGTAAGATTGTCCGCAAATATTTATTTATTATTTATTTATATGCCATACGATAAATAAATAAACCAAATAAAATACAGTGTCAGTGCCAAGAAAATTCTGGAAACAGTCGGGTAAACGGTGATATTGCTAGACTCGTGTCAATATTCGTTTCACGCATACGAAAATTGAAATTTGAAACACGTCCATGCGGACAAATAGGAAGTTTTGAATTGCCAATTTTTTTATTCGCAGATTGGATTCCTATCCGTCCGCTGTCTATGTTAACTGCGCTATGGTTCTGCCATCTGCTGGAAAACCATTTTTTTTTGTTGCTCCGCGTTGGATGCGGTCCAATAGAAATACTGCACCTAGCGATAGCAAAGTTAAAATAGTATCCGCGCACTATTTTATTTTTCGTTCAAATCGCGCCAGTTTTCGTTGATTTACCTTCCTCATTACCGGTACTCATTGATTTTCGGATAATTTTGAAATGTGTTGTACATTATTTGATGCCACATTGGGAAATTACTTACATCTTCAACTACGTATAACCGCAAAGTTAATTCTCAAGTATTGTAACTTTTTATACCGTAGAAATGTTGACAATTTGTGGATAAAACCTTATATTATTAATAATAACATTAAGAACACATTGATGAAAACAAAGGACTTAAAATGCTGTAGTAGCCTTTATTTGAACAAAATAAAAAAATAAACTCAAATTTCCTAAGCTGAGCGGCTACCGCGAAACGGCGACTTCTCTCTTTGTATATCTCTATCGCACTTGCAAATATGATAGAAAAAGAGGGAGATACACGATCGTACGCCGTTTCCGTTTAACGGGACATAAAAAAAACATAAAATTCCTATTCATTAAATTTCCCAAAAATTATTAGTCCGCGACACAACCCGATTCCCATAACCCGGCTCAATTGTTTCTAAACCTCCATTTTTCATTCGCTTCCATTAGCTGTATCGGCGCTTCTCCGCCGAATCCCGGCGTAGTACGGCATAATCCCGTTTCCGCCGAACGGTGCGTTTGGCAGGAGGTTTATTTAGATGAATATATTGGTAAGATATCAAAATATGTTTGTGAATGTTAGGCTGATCCACCAGAGTTGTGCGAGGTAGCGGGGCGATGCGTGATCAAGGCTAGCAACACAATTGGTGGTGTTTAGGATTCCGTACCTCAAAAGGAAAAACACGGAACCCTTATAGGATCACTTTGTTGTCCGTCCGTCTGTCTGTCAACGCGTTCCCGAGATAATGGGAACGCGTTGAAACTCAGTCTCTTTCTAAGTGTTCTAATTAGGAAGTGCCGCAAAGTCTACCTCGCCGCGACATCTCGCGGGCCGCCCTGAGCCTAAAAGATCCTGATTGGTGAATATAATACCACCATAAATATCCTTCGCAACATGCGATTCGTCTTTGAAAAGTGACATGTCTCTAGAGTGTAACACGGCAAAACCTTCACCGTGCGGCCGCCAGCGCGCTGGCCGGTTATAAAAGAAAAATTGAATTTTTCACGGCCGTGTTTTGTTTTATTGGAGGAAAATTTTCTCTTGCTTGCGCAATTCATTGACTACATATTTGTTATAAATATCGATGATTGCTATTATTTCTTGAAATAACTACTGCTTGTACATTTTGTACAGTACTCATAGTTCATACATACATATAAGGGCTGCCACTTATGCAGGTATGTATTGTTTTTAATTCTGTGTTGTGTATATAATGTAAACCCAATCCAAGCCTCATTTAGCCGTCACTGGCCTAACTCTTATGAGGCTCGAATGGGGTTTGAACCTGTGCTAAGGAAAAGGATTGTTTCCAGCCCTTTATGCATGGCTAAGTTGTCTTCTGGCGGCTGCTACTGACCAGCGGGCTTCGCCTGCACTGCACGCTGCATTGAGTTTTGGAGCCGACCTGCCTGGAAACTTCGAGTGTATTTGAAAGCCTGAGGACTTCGGTTTCTACCGTCTTAATTACGGATCCTATACCCTATTCAGGCCAGTGACCTTTCTTTTTATATCTACAGCTCCGTACTGACTGAATAAGTTGAACCCTTTCTGTACATAGTTCCACTTTATTTTATTATTATATTTTATTGTATATAAACGATTCGTTTTATTTTTAACCCGCCGGCTAGCCGGGCTACAAGAGCTAACGCCATATTCGTCTCTCTTTCAATTAAGAATAATAAAGACATAAAACATAAGACAACTTCTTTGTACGTCGGTATGCCCTGCAGGTCGATCACGTAACGCATTGTACAAACGTCGGGTAGGTCTAAATGTCACTTTTTATATGGAAAATTGACAGTTAAATTGTACTCTGATGGAAAAGCTGCGTAAAGTGTCAAAACGAGCGCGCGCAACAAATGTCATGTTGATATCGTATTAATACGTCGGGTCAAATAGGCCTGCGCTGTTCCGATCGGCATTTTTTCCGGCAAACATTTCATCCGAACGCCGGGTATTTAGCTATCGGCCATGACGATGGTTTCGCGATTTTTTAATTGGCAAAATAGTACATAAAATATTCAGTGTTTATTACGGTATCCATTTCGGGGGAAAAATGTGAAATCTCAATTTTATAACTTAGTTTCGGCAGTAAATTTTTTAATTTTCGTGTTTTATGTCTATTTTTGATAGCCAATTTCGCATTTTTTTTCTATTCCACATGATTTTTTTTTACGATGGTAAATCTAGCAATAGTGGATGATCACTTCCTGCAATTATGGACCTGAAATGTACGTTTTCAGAGAACTATTATTACCCTTTTCAGGAAAATCGGAGGCATTTCCAAGCATCAATCGGAAGAATTTGCAAGAAGTAAATCATGTGTTTGGGGATAACTATAACGGCTTCCGTAGCCCAGTGGGTAGTGACTCTGCCTACGAAGCTGGAGGTCCCGGGTTCGAATCCCGGTCAGGGCATTTATTTGTGTATTTATCACGAATATTTGTTCCTGAGTTATGGATGTTATATATGTATATAAGTATCTATATGTATGTATCTATTATATATATCATCGCCTAGTACCCACAACACAAGCCTTACTGAGCTTACCGTGGGCCTAGGTTGATTTGTGTAAGATTGTCCCGTAATATTTATTTATTTATTTATTTATTTGTATTGTATCCCGAAAAGAAAAAAAAATACAATTATAAGATTGGGCAGACTGTGTGGTAGGGCGCCCTGTAGCTAGGTGGGGCGATACCATTCGTAAAGCAGCGGGCAGGGATTGGATGAGAAAACCAAGCTCAGTAGAGTGCCATGGGAGAGGCCTATGTAGCCAATGGACTGATGATGATGATGATGAATCAAATGTTAAAAATTCTCACTTTTCATAAATTATTTTTTAACTTGTAACGTAAGACCTTGCTTCTTGCCAAACTTCATGATTCTTTTGATAAACTTTCACGAATCTCACACATTATTTTTACTATATACATGCATACATATAATCATGCCTCTTTCCCAGAGGGGTAGGCACAGATCACGGATCTCCATTTGCTACGATCCTGACAAACCACTTTCGCTTCATTCACTTTCATAACATTTCTCATACATGCTCGTCGGTTTAGGGTACTTTTGACCTGGCCTTTTTGTAAGATTTCTCCAATTTGATCGGAGAAAGTTCGCCTAGGTCTTCCCCTTCCAACTTGCCCTTCCACTTTTTTTATACACACTCTCTTCGTTAAACAAACCAATGTTCGTGACTATATCTCCATCCATTCCACACTTATCTCTTATCACACGTTTACTATATAAACGGGAAATAATCGCGTATAATAAAAAATACTTATTAATTCATGATTCTAGATCAAAGGGGACTACTCTATACCTTTTTGAGGGAAAAATAGATACACACCCACTCGCCCACAAAAAAACCGTTGAATTTTAAATATCTTTCAAAACTCAATCCTCTCATCCCATCCGACGCTTTTCTATTTTTCTTTTTCATAAATAAATACTCTTCGTCACTGACTACAAAGCCTATTCTTTTATTTTTTCATTATCACCGCAACTAAATGGACACTTTACTACCCCACCTTTACCTTTAGACTCGATAAAATTGTCGCCCACGAAAACGCGTTCACTAATGCGTTTTTTCAATCTTTCACCGAAGATAAATCGCTATAGAATCGAACTTGTTGACGCTTAAAGTCGGAAATAAACTTGTGGCAAAAACTCTATTCATTGGGTGAAAGACAAATGGACATCACGGGGAGAGGTTGGTTGAGGGACATTTATTTCAGCTCTTAAGGCCGTTTTAGATGTTTTACGCGCCATTTGGCACGCTTACTTTGAATGAGTGCAATGTCAAGTTAAGGTGACGTGGATAGCTGGGTATTTTCGGTAATACTTGTACGGTAAAGTAGACTTGAATAGGTAATAATGAGTTAATAATGGCGACCGACTTTAATCGGTCCTAGAGGGATGGCCTTTAGAAAAATGTAATGGCAGTCTATATAAACGCTCCTCTAAAATCTTTAAAAACCTGTTACTTACTTTTTAGCGGTAAAATAAAACCTGAGTTATTTATCCGACGGTACGGTTACCATTGTAATATGCTTAGTATGTATGTATACTTGCAGAATAATTGAGTAACTTTGCATTTTTAATAAATTACAGTTCTTTACTAACGCGGATTCATAAAGTTATACAATTACCGCACTATTTTAATGTAATCACCCAAATACGAGACTAATTACGAGACTATCAATGTAAACGCATATCCAATTTGTGCCCGCTCAATGGGCACTTGCAACAAACGTTGCATTTGCAAAACATTTACACAAAATTCCGACGAGTAAACCGTAAATCCACTCAAACACACTAAATCTCTGCAAAAAACCGGCATGTACAAAGCGGAGTAACTAGTGCACTGACATGATAAAATAAAGAAATAAAAATTGCGAAATGGCTCCGCGGTTGCATTTCGCTTTGAGAAAATGTCGCCTTAAGCTCAACATGACAGCGGCACGATGTACAGATTGGAACACTAAGTCATATTTCGTTAGTGTTGCTTAGGTTGAGCGTTGTGAATGTGAATAACTCACTTTATATTCTTAGGCTGCAGGGTTGTTTTAACCCGTTCCGAAAAGTTTTCGAACAGTGAGAACCATCATGTTGATGTACAAGCGACATCTATCAATATCAGTTGTATATGCGCACAGTAGGTAAGTGTAATAAATAAAAATAAAAAAACCAATAACATTGGTCGTGAGGTTATTCAACATTTTTAATTTTATTTTTTATTAATTTTGCCCTACGTGTCAGCTTCTTAGACTGCCATACGGGTCGCAGTTGCCTGAAGGTCGCCCGGGCTTCGATATCCTATGAACACACAGGACTTCATAAACAGTACCACGAGTATGACGCGTCAGCCATCTTGATAATACCTTAAACCACTGCCACATATTCCGTACTCTGTTACAACGTAACTCGCTCGCGGCTGGACGTGAAATTAGTTAGAACGAGCTTGCGAAACGACCTCTTTACAGGGCCCCTTAGCGGCTGGAATCATTTGGAGTTACAGGCGCTCTTTACGGTGCTTAAGACGGCTTTGAGCTTTGGATGAAAGCCGACTTTAGTTTAAAAAGACAATTAGTGCTCAAACAAAGCGTTTGACAGATGTAGGAGCACATACACATGTTGTAGATTTTTACTATTGTAATGTTGTAGATACTTACTATTGGAATTGCTTCTTGCAGGACTTGCTTCAAAAGCGTTACTTCGTATGCTGCTCTCCCAAACTACAACATTTCAGCAGATTCATTATTTTTGCTTATGCACTAAATAACGAATGTACTAAGATGTGTTGCGGCAAGCTGTACTGAATAACAAATGTAGTGAATTAGTGTTAATAATTGCGCTTTTGTATTAAGACAAGCATATATCTTATATATTTTTATTAATATTAGTGGACAATCTTACACAAATCGACTTAGTCCTATAGTATAAGCTATCCTAGCTCAATAACGCTTGTGCCATAGGTAATATACGACGATATATTTAATATATATAAATACTTCATCATCATCATATATTTAAGAGCCAGGCTCTTGTCGGTGGAGCAATTTCCATTCGTCTCTATTCTCAGCTTTCTTCTTGACATCTTGATACGACACGCTGTCTACTTTTTCCTTGATTTGGTCCGTAAAAGATCTTCTTGGTCTCCCTCTCTTCCTCTTTCCCTCTATCTTCCCTTCTATTATAGTTTTCATGTGACCATCGTGTCGTAACAAGTGTCCAAACATCTTGCCTCTTCTGTTCTCTATGGTTTTTAACAAAGTCCTTTTTTCTTTCACCCTTTCAAGCACCTCCACGTTCGTCTTTTTCTCCGTCCAGCTAATCCTCTCCGTCTATATAAATACCTAAACACATAGAAAACATCCAAGACTCAGAAACAAATATTCATGCTAATCACATAAATATTTACCTTTTAACCCTTTCCGGGTTTTAACCCAGGCCCTTCAGTTTTGTAAGCAGCGTCACTACCCATTAGGCTAACCGGTCGTCAAAAATAATTATTGGAAACACTTCTTATTTTCATGTTGTAATAGGATTAGCATCGAATGAGGATTTGATGTGTCGACAGCTAATAAACAAATGCGGGTCTGTCACTCTCAATGCATCCACTGGAGCTCTAGCGACCTTAACTCATTCAGTGCCCATATGCGTCAGAGCGCTACGAGCGCTTTTCGCTTCGTACGAGGTTAAACCTGCTACGGACTACGGCGTAGCGCTACGAGATTAGCGTGGCCGTGAATGTGTTATCTCACTAACTTTTTTTTTGTTCTTACTCAGAATCGTTGAAACTATCGATTCTTATACATACAAGAAAAAAAAATACCCTGATTTTACTATGTAAGTTTTTCTTCCAGACCATGAAATAAAAAGAAATTCTACTGGTGTTATGACAAAGTTTTTTGGCACTAACCTATGGGAAAGAATGCCCCCAGTACAGTGGATTGTTTGTGTAAGAGGCCCCATTTTAAGTTCTAAATGTCTAGTTTTGTAATGAAATCTTAGTACTTACACTTATCTTATTACTTGACAATTGTCACCGGACAACGACAATTCTCCGTACATTGCTGGTTCCACAAGTAACCTAGCGACCTTAACTTTTAGACAAGCAATGTATGGCGAATTGTCGGTGTCAGGTGACAATTGTCAAGTTGGTGAAATAGGGGTCAGGACACCACACCGCATACCTACAGAATACTTATGTAGTGGTGGTGGTGGTGTGGGGAGTGGTGGTGCACTATTTTATAAATCTAGCTTATTATTTTATTTTTTTATTTATCAAAAATAATTTCTTAATTAAATTTGTAATTTACTTACTATTGTTTGACATTTTATGTCTTCAAATTCCTATTAGATTATCGTTAAAGTCCTTTCTTTCAAATAAACAATAAATAATCGAAATAGCTACTCGTGATAAAAAGCTATCGCTGATAAACAAACATACTAGGTTGTCAGTTGTTAGTACCAAAATGCAGAAGGCGCTTTGTAAAGCTGCTTACGCACCAAAGATGTAGTAAAATGTGTTTTACACAGGTGTCACCTAGCTGTCAAGCAAACTACTCGTAGGTGTAAGATATGAAAATACAGCTTAATACCTCTGCAAGAGCTGTAGAATTGAGATGTTGCATAGTCTTCAAATAACGAAGCCGATGGGAGACGAGTTATAACACATGCCTCTCCACAGCATACTATGTCTTCTTGTATATAAAAAATTGGAAAGTATCGTAAGTAGGCGTTTTTCAAAAAAAGTGATCAAAACTTATTTTTTCAGAATTCGTTTTTTTTTGGTTTTTCTTATTCAGAATCTTTGATACTATCGATCCTCATACAAGAAAAAAAGTGTCCTAAATATTCCATTCCAGATCGTCACATTTTTGTATGCCAGTCTTTTTTTATTGATATGGTCGTGACGCTCTGGAAGAAAAAAACTTACATGGTAAAATCTGGGACACTTTTTTTTGTATGAGGATCGATAGTGTTAACAATTCTCAGTAAGAAAAATAAAAAATCTCAGAAAAAAAAGTTTTGTAAACTTTTTCTGAAAAAACGCTCAAGTACAAAGTCGGCATGTCAACTGAAACATGTAGAAATCTTGCAGATAACTGTTTGCTATATCTTTTAGAGGAACATTCAGACTCCAACGTTCTACATTTGCATTTGCTGGCAGACAAAGGCCGAAGGCACCGGAGATCGCTTTGGGAACGATTTCCAATGACTATTCTGATTCCAGTCTGCGAGTCAAGAGCTGAAGTGCCAGCGTATTTTCATTTAAAAACTGGCTGCATAAATTGCTTTAAATAAATTCATAACCGCTTGGCAGATAGCCTAGATAGATAGATAGTAATGACGCTGCCTACTAAGCTGAAGGTTCTGGGTTTGAATCCCAGTAAGAGCAAATTTAATATTTGTGTGATGAGCGTGAATATTTGTTTCTGAGTCTTGGATGTTTTCTATGTATTTAAGTATTTATACGTATAAAAAAATCGTCGTCTAGTACCGATAACACGAACCTTATTGAGCTTACTATGGCTCTAGTTCGATAGGTGTAAGATTGTCCCCTAATATTTAATATTTAACTACAGTTTCTACAATTGATCGGTAGCCAGAAATAAGTGAGTGGGTAAAGTCGGTTGCAAGTGGCAAATGCCCACGAGGGTTAATTGGCAGCACTGTGGCACGAGGTTGAAATTCACAAGCGAACAAATACCCTGAGAACTTTACGGTTTCGCTCTATGAAAACACAACAATATATAGATATCAGCCATATTTTTACACCAAAAAATAGGTTGGGTAATTTGACTAAATATTCATTAATAATCCACCTAAATTTAATACCGATACGGTAAAAAATTATGAAAAGTAATCTTCATAAATTCCGTAAAAATCAGGCGTAATTGGTATAAACTTTCTTTACTTTATAATTGACTACGTCTATATACGTTCATTGGGATACGCGCATAATCCACTTATTTTTGTTACTGAATAAACCTTTCTATAGGCCAAATGAAATTCAATATTATCTCAAGGTCATAAAATATTTAATTAAAATGCCGTTATTTCCTGATGCATATATTTTTGGATTCAGGTAGTAAGTCTCCAAATTTGTGTACTCAAACATGTTTTCATTATAAAAATACTGATAGCATTTTTGCTTGCGGGTTAATTTTTTTTCCTAACTAACGGTCCATAGAATTATTGATGTCAATAGTAAAAGTTGTTTAAAATAACATATAAAAGCCGTATACAAATAATTAGCCTGATATTGAATTATTTCCAAAAAAACCGTAATCTTCTCAGGGTAAAATGTTGATCGGTGTCTCCATCGACTTCGGGCGCGACTTATAGAACTATGGAATCTAATGGCGCAAAATGTAGCCAGATATGTCAAGCGAAATCGCTCGACCTCGCGACTTCACTGGCAACACGTATTGCGATACATTTGCCCCCTAGTGAATCCCAGACTTGAGGATGATGATCAAACATGACTGTTGACACCATAAGGACTAGCTCGTGATATATAAATAAATAAATAATAGGGGACAATCGATAGGGAATCGAACCAGCTCTATAGTAAGCTCAATATTAAGGCTTGTGTTATTTTATGGGTACTAGATGACGATATATTTAATAGATATAAATTATTACCTAAATACATAGAAAACATCCAAGACTTAAAAACTAACATTCATGCTCATCAAATATTTTGCCCTTACCGGGATTCGAACCCTGGACCTTCAGCTTCGTAGGCAGCGTCATTACCCACTAGTCTATTTAACTGATTTGGTTCCTGCGGTACTAGCGCGATGCGCGATATAAGATGGTCAGTAATGTCAGTATGGAAAGAAATCCGCTACCTCTTGCGTCTTACATTTTCTGCAGCATAATGTCAAAATGGTACACACAGCACAAAGACCGATGATATATTTAACTATTTTGAATATTGAAAATATCAAATGTCAATGCATTGCGGCGAAACGGCCACAGGCTATATTCTTCTTCAGAACAGAAAACGTTCAAATGTAAAGTACTTCTAGTTCTAAACTAACATGTCAGCTATCCTCGCATTTTAAATTTTCTAAACCACTGAATTATAAACGATTAGCTTTCAAAGAGTCAGTTTCTTAGTCACAGACAGTCGAGTTATAAAATGCAAATCGGTGGTGGCTAGGTAGTCGGTAATTATTACCGCAGTAGTTTGACTGTACAGATTGAAAACATGTTTTTTTCATGTATTCATTTATTTAATTTAGTAAGCATAACATTTCAAAAATATATATATTTCTGCCAAACTGCAAAGTAGTTTGTCGGCAGAAAGCCCATTGGTTTTGAGAGACACAATACTTAATATGTATTAGGGCAACATGACACTTTTCTGAATAGCAATTTCTGAATAGTGTGAAAAAGGAGTTTCGGGTCCGAATGCAACCTAATTTCAGCCAATACTTGAAATAGAATTAGTATTTTCACGCCACCGGTCGGAAATATGGCAAAAGATGGTTAGAGTTCAGGGTTAGTTGGAGTTGGACGTCGCACGAACAAGCCATCTATGAATTCAAACTGTCCAACAATGTTATTGTGGGACAGTTTGAGCAGCGATTCGACCAATCACAGGGCGCCGCGTGGAGACAATGTCAGCATCAAAAGTAGCTACGCAATCGGGAACGTCAAAAGTTCTTATTCCCTTTTAATAAAGAATTTTGAAGTCTTCGTTTGCGTTGCTACTTTTGTTGCTGACTGTACCTACCTGACCTAAATTAACAACGTAGGTACCGCAATGCCATGACCACGCCCCATTGACAAGCATAAAAAAATTAAAAAAAACTGTGACCCGACTGCGGAAAAGTCACTGAAAAAAATTTTTTTTTCATACAAAAGGTAGTCTATGTCATCCGGAGCATAATTTGGTATCCATTTACGGTATACGGTATACGAGATTTTATCGAATATCGTAGTTACAACAAAATTAGTATGGCTACTTTGAAAATCGTTCACACGGCGTCTTGCGGGAACATCTCGTATTCGAGACACATTTTTTACCGTATACCGTAGGGTCTTGCCACCGGGGATGCGAGATTCTCGAAACGATTTTATCGAATGCGATGCTCAGTGGCGCTTGGGTTTACGTTGTTTCGTTCACACGGAGAACCTGGTTTCTCGTATACGAGACGCGCGCGGGCGCATCAGGCTACGTTCACACGGCGCAATTTTTCTCGTATACCGTATACGAGATTTTATCGAATAACGTAGTGAAAACAAAATTTGTATGGCAACTTTGAAAATCGTTCACACGGTGTCTATGCGGGAAAATCTTGTATTCGAGATATATTTTACCGCATACCGTAGGGTCTAGCCACCGAGGATGATTCTCGAAACGATTTTATCGAATGCGATGCTCAGTGGCGCTTGTGTTTACGTTGTTTCGAAGGTCGTGACGTCACGCGATGGAGGACGGATTGCAGATTACGACCGAGTTATTTATCTCGCTGATCGAGGATCGACCCATAATATTGGATAAATCATTAGACGACTATAAAAATAAAATTGCGACGCAAAACTAGTTTTTAAGTTAATATATTGTTACTAACAAATTATGGATAAATACGAGGTCCGAAATAAATGATTTTTAAATAATTTTATTGGTTATTTATCCGGATTTAACATTTGGGATGAGAAGAAAAGACAAGAATATTGTAAGTTTAGTATATTATTTTAATTAAATGTATTGATTTTGCCAATCTACAGACCCCTCAGGAGATACAAAATAATCTGCGAATTTTGAGCGAATATTATTAGCTTCCATTCCTCCACGAGGATTTCTGTCACTTCGTAAACTGTCCATTGTTGATATTTCAATTTCATCATAATTAATACCATCGTGTCTGCGGACAAAATTATGCAACACGCTTTTACAATTTCAATTGTCAAAGAAAGCGAGGTGTCAATAGCCCTTTGTAGGATTCTCCACTTTGACGCCATGATTCCAAAAGCACATTCAACATATCTTCTAGCGCGGCTCAAGCGATAGTTGAATTTTTTTTGCGTTCGTCTAAATGGGTACCTCCGAAGGGTCGTAACAGATTGGTATGTAGAGCAAACGCTTCATCAGCCACTAATACAAAAGGCATGTTATCGCCAGACTCTATCAATGGCTTGGGTTCTGGTATTGACATAGAGCCGTCAGTTAGTTTCTTCCAAAAAATTTAACTTTTAAAAATATAGGAGTCGCAATTTTTTCCGTAAGAACCTATGTCTACATACACGAATCTGTAATTCGAATCTACTACTGCAAGTAACACAATGGAATAGTAATCCTTGTAATTAAAATATAAAGAGCCACTGTGTTCTGGTTTCTTGGTCCGTACATGTTTGCCGTCAACGGCTCCGATACAATGAGGGAAATTTGCCTTTTGTTCAAAGCCCATCGCGATTTCCTCCCATTGTGCTCTAGTTGGTGTGGTCATAAGTTCTTCTTCTTGTAAAACATTCCATAGCGTTGAGCACACATCTCTTACAATTCTACTTATTATTGAAGTAGCCACTCTATACATACGTGTAGTAAAGCTCTTTCATGTAGCAGCCTGTTGCCAAGTACCTAAAAGAAAACAAGCACAAAAAAGTTTTACTAACGTACATCAAGAAATCCTCTAATAATTATTATGTATCCCATTAATTTAATCTCTAATCAATTGTCAACTGACAACATTTGTCGTAATGTAAATAGGTATCTTAAATAATCAAATGACTTATTAAGATTATTTTGTTTCAGCCAAAAAGGCAATTAAAAAATGGACATATATTAGAGATACTTTCACGAAATCTGAAAAAAAAATAGAAGGTCAAAAGATGTCAGGAAGTGGAGTTTCTAAAAAAAATATTCAGCTTTCGACACCAGTATCCAGTATGACAATTTCGGAAGCTACGCAAGAAACGATTGAAGAAAATACTGCGGATACTGATAATGATCATTCAGCTGATACTGGTAATGACGGAACTACAAATACAAATAATAATGCCCAGGTACAAGAACGCCAGCAGAGTAGTAATGACACAGAAGCGGATCAAACCCAATATCATGCCATACGACCACCCAATGTCAAACGAAAACAATCATCAACTTCGAACTTATCAGCTGTGGATGCTAAAATGATAAAATTCATGGATTCATATCAATCACAAACTGGTCCAAGCAACAGACATATTTCATTTTTTAACGGGCTAATTCCGACTCTTGACAATTTCAATGATGACCAAATATTAGATTTTTAACTAGGTGTAATAAGTAAAGCTCATGAAAGATATAAAAAACAAAAGTTCTCCTCAAGAACAGACGTCATCAAGAGGATCCTGTCACTCGTCGATGTACACCGGGGGATATTCTACTGCGAACTACGCAAATAATGTATCTACAAAACACACGCATCCAGATACAAGTCCAGTCACCCAAGATTCCATGTTATCCAATTGTTCTTCGGATGATTGCAGTATCGACTTTTCTAAATTTTGATTTTTTCGTTTTAATTCGTAACCAAATATTTTTGTAACAAGCCAACGATTTGTGACCAAAGTCTGTGAGATTAATATAACTATAAGGGTTATTTTAATTTTAAGAAAATGTCCATATGTGTGGGTAATGTAAAGAAATTATTTATATGATTGTACCTAGTTCACTTTGTTTTGATTAGTGATCAAAGGCTGCTTTATGTTGATAAAACATATAAGTATAGGTACAATCGCTGCCAAACATATGTTTACAGTTTTCGCTTTATAACATTGGAATAAGGTGGAAAGGTGGAAACATATTTTTGACGTCGACTGTACCTAATATAAATAGCGGAGGCAGATAATTGTTTTAGTTTTTAAAAAGCAACAAATCATTAGTGACTTGAGATTAGCTGTGATTGTAGAATTGATAATTTTAGTTTTAAATAATGGTGGTAGAAGAAATCTTTCTCATATGAAAATTAACATATTGCAATATAATGGTGTTTTTTTTTTATTTTAAGAAAATGTATGTTGCAGTTATGTTTGTGACGTCGTTGGCGAAGGTTCCATCAGGGTGGATGGATTGCCGATTACGATCGAGTTATTTATCAAGCTTATCGAGGATCGACCCATAATATCGCATAAATTCATTCGTTCATAATTTCTCAGCTGTTGAAAAAAAAACTTCAAATCTTCTTTCTCGATGCAGACTCGTTTTTAATAAAGGATGGACCCAATATTTTCTCGGGCGCCGATGCCTCCTTCTTAAATACCAATAAAAAAGAAATGGAATACGAGGATCCATGTCAGCGATCAGCATGCACTCAACGACTGGCGGTGTGGCGGCTGGCAAATCGTATCGAATATACGCTGTGTGAACGGCGGCCACGTATACGGGAATACCGCATACGTGAAAAAACCGAATGGACGCTGTCATGTATACGGTAAAACCGTTTAAGAGAAAATATCGAATCGAATAGTCGCCGTGTGAACCTAGCCTTCCGGTACGTGTTCGCCATTCGAGAACCTTTCCGCCCCAAAGGCCATCGGTTCTACGTGCAATGTGCCCCGCCCACTGCCACATAAGTTTAGCGATTCGGAGTCATTCAGTTATTCTTGTTAAATTAGAATCACCTGAAAGATAAATTGCGTAACTTTTCAGACGAGCTGTAGTAGGTAAGTAGGTAAGTAATACGACATAAGAAAGTGACATTTAGATCTACTTAAAGTATGTATGAAACGTTACACAATCGACCAGCTGGAAACTACTTATCTTTACCGTCCACTTTATCTTTTACCACGTACATAAATGGACTTACTCGGAGAAGGAAGATAAATGCTACCTGAGCAACTAGTTGTCAAGACTGGACATTGTTTTAACCGTAGAGTAACGGTTTCAAGCGTTTTTCAACTGTTTTATGTTTTTTGTTCGTCATTTATTATCATGTGTCATCATAAACTTTTCTGTTTCACTATGAAAATATCAAGATTAGACACGTTATTTCTAGGTGTAATAAATAAATGAATGCTATTAATTTCTCAACATCGTCACTGGCATTTTAAAATGTATGTTTCATTGCTTAAAATTACTTCTTCTTCTGTCATCTTTAAAACAAAAGAAATAATCTGCTGTTCAGGTTGATGTCCCAAAAAGGAAATAAAAAGAATATTTTAAGGTCCAAAACATTTTATTTTAATATTTTTAATGTTTTCAGCCTTGAATGCATAAAAACAGACCAACTTTACTACTTTTAATATCTGAAATTGAAATGGTTCCAAGGAAATGAAACAAGGTAATTTGGAAATGCGTTTTTTTTTTATTTTTATAACAAATTGGGGATCTAAAGGGATTTAATTACCGTGCAAAAGTATCGGTGTAAAAGTTAAAGGCGGCCTGAATTTATTTTTACGTGATCTAGCAGATTCGCCGTGTAACGAGGCTAAAGAATTGTGGGCGCACAAAGTGGTAACTCTATTTAAATGTAGCCAGCGTTAAAGACGCTTCCAAGAGACTAAACAAATAGGATGGAAGGAAGATGGCTTAAAATGTTAAAAACAAAATGATACGCTTGAAACTCATGCGCGTTGTTAAACCAACAGGTTTGTTACTTCATGTAAAAGTTATTCAACTTACACAAATACGCACTGAAACAAACAGTTCAGCAATACATCATCATAAAGGCCTCCCCAAAAGAGTGTCACAATGACCGGTCCTGCGTCACCCGCATCCAGTGGCCTCCCGCGACCTATGCCAGGTCAATTTGAGGGGGTCTATATATACCCACGCTGCGTCTGGCGGGACGTGGTAGCCACTCGAGATACTTTCCGCCCCAACGACCATCGGTTCGTTCCAATGTGCCCCGCCCACTGCTACTGAAGTTATTATACAGCAAGTTAAGCAATTATTTGTTGGAAATACCACTACCAAACTCAAGTAGCTGGGCAGGACACCTTGCCAGGCAGAATTGTGGTAGGTGGACCGAAAAGGTGTCAGATTGGTGGCCACTTCTAGGTAAAAGGAGCGTCAGCCGTCCACCAGCTGGATGGGTGGACGATATTATTAAGATCGCGGGGTCACCTCTGGATAAGATTAGCTCAGGATAGGGACGGGTGGCGTTCTGGAAGAGAGGCCTATGCTCAGCAGTGGGCGATTACGGGCTGGCAATGAAGATGATGATTAGCAATTATACATACTTACAGTAAACGTGACTCTGAGCGCTCATTTGCCAGTACTCGTGTAATACCGCTTGTACATTAAATCTGTAATTTTCCATCTGTTTCTATTTTAGCACCCGCAAAGTATTATTCTAATTTCTGGAATGTTCTGCGCTTGAGCTCGAGGTAATGCTTAATTTACTTTGAGACTATTTATAATTCATTTTATTAAAATAAATAGAATGATAATTTAATTTGCCAGGATTCGCAGCTCACTGAATTTCTATTCTGATGGTTAGAACGAGATTTTCATAAGGGAACCAATGATAGTAGAAAAAGAATGAGGGAATGTTTTTTTTAATACTTGTACGATTGACTGTCGTACTTAATACTAAAAAAGTAGAGGGTTTAGTTTGGTAGAGAAATTTGAGGGAAACATTTAATAAAAAAAAATGTTATCTATAAAGTCGGTTTACGGACGATAATTTTACGTGATAACGTCATAAAGCCGAACGCTCGGCTCAGGCAGAACGGGACAATGAGTCATACTTTTTCGTGCGTGCTGCCGGTGTTCATCGATTTACAAGACGTTATCACGTCAATAATATCTCCGTGGTTTCGTCGCACCGCTACAAGCACATGCCGGCAAACTTAGTCGGTAGGTACCTTAGTGGATGCCACCGTGGCTACAGAACGCACGTTCACGGCATTCGCTAACAGTGAACCTTTTTGTAGGTAGTATTAATTTATTCTGTAACATTAGTTAGACGACCATGTGACAGCACTACTTGAAAATGACCGTTTTCTTGAAACTGACCCTTTTCTTGGCACCGCACCGTCAATCTTAACCCGTTATTTGCCACGCTACGACGCTCGTAGCGCTACGCTGTACTTCGTAGCATCAATGTAGCGCTCTGAATTATGTGTGTCATGGTTGGCGCTGGACGGGTTACTTCGTAGCATTAGAAATGAACATTGGGTGCCAAGTGCCAATGATTGAAATAAAGAAGATAAAAGAACATTTAAATGTTTATCTACAACTATATCATAAATGCTCTGGAATGTGGACGTGTGTGACGGAAACCACCATAATAACAATATAATGACCACCATTATTGCAACCAGTAACGTAACATCAGCGTTTTATCTGTACCAGTGTTATTATAAAGTATGAAAAATCATAATATAACATCGATAATCGATGTTATTATGGAAATCTAGTTGGTCATGATTTGTAATCTAGTCGGCCTTGGTGGTGCAATGGCGGTTATTGTAATGGTTTCTGAACACGTTATTGAGGATATATAAGATGTGGGTAGATAAAGTAGTGTATTAGGCATTAAAACACTCGTGTTAGATGCCCTTCGTTATGTACAGTCACATAAACTACTTTTACTTTTACCACTATGGAGTTACGATATTTTATTAACAATTGTCACTTAACGATTTGACGACTGCTTTAGCCTAGTTGGTAGTGACCCTGCCTACGAAGCAAGAGGTCCTGGGTTCGAATCCCGGTAAGGGCATTTATTTGTGTGATGAGCACGAATATTTGTTTCTGAGTCATGGATGTTTTTCTATCTATTAAAGTATTTATTTCTCTATATAAGTATATATATCGTCGTCTAGTACCTATAGTACAAGCTTTGCTTAGTTTGGGACTAGGTTGATGTGTGTAAGATTGACCGCAAATATTTATTTATTATTTATTTATTATAAATAGATATAATGAAAACTGAATGTTATCGTACTATTTGTCAAACCCGTAATCATTGTTCCGTAACATTGCATGGTAGCAATGACTATTTCGCGTGGACGTTTTGGTTTGGTGAATGTGGCTCTACTAATTGCGTCAATTACTGAATAAATATTACGCTAACTGTTATTTTAAGTAAATGTTACGGAAAACAACTCTGGCGTCAAGGGACGGTTAATAACCGAGCTTTATGAACGTATAACATACCTTATTCCCCCGAGTGAGAGTTCAAAACTGTGTACATATTTGTCAACTCGACGGTCGTAATAGCAGTGTCATTCCATTATGAAGTCTGAGTTCATCGACCTTACCTTTTCATATTGCGGCGTCGTTCCGAAAGGCAATATAAGAACAGAATAACTTTGACACATACGTCAATTAGGAACTAAGCTGGTAGAATTATGCAGAATGATGTTTACTTAGGAGGGACAGGGACTGGGGAATACAAAAATGTGATTTAATAAGCAATTAGTCAAAAAAGGCATAATTTGATTTGTGTTGTGATTTTTCATTTTCTGGAGCTGTCATTTTGACATCGTACAGTCAAGTGCAAAATATGCATCAATTTAATCCTCTCATAAATATGTACTGAAACCTTAATCCGCAGACAAAAGAGCGAGTGATGAGTAAGTTGTATGGAGTTTTACATTTGATTGTACAGTCAAGGTCACCAATATGTATATACCCAAAGTTGCAAAAATATGTATACAACAACCTTACTTCTGTAGTAATAAGGTCTGTATACATATTTCTGTAAGTTTGTGGTGTATACATATTGGTGACCTTGACTGTACCAAAAATCGTACACGCAATACTTTTCTACCGTGTGATATTTGACTGCTTTCTGTCTAACTCTTTCCAACAAATAGAAATGGAAAATGTTTGTTTTTGAAGCGCTAAGGCTCTGAATGCTAAATTATCTGACGAAATATTACTCTTCAATATTTCATTATTATTTAATCTGAACCTTTGAATTTGACTAATAATACTATGACAGATTAAATATTAGAACGAGGTGGTTTTAACTTGCAATTGGCTATTGCTTCCACGAACAAGTGATATTTTCATTTTTATTAAAAACCTGCTGTTAATGGACAACATTGCGATTCCTGGAACATTGTTATTTTTCCAGACATTATCTGCTAAATTAATAAGTATCATTGAGAGAATGGTATGAGTGGATAATTTAAAAACAGAAACACATAACCACAATGCAGGTGACAATGATAGGTGATATGTGGCCAGTGTTGCTACACAGTCGCGTTCGTGATTCACGCGTGTGTATCGCGGCAAAAAGTCGCCGCGTGTAAACACGCACATTGACTGCCAAGAATCGCTACGCACTACGCTTGTAGCCAGTCCCGAGATTCCCCTCGTATGTAGTGCACACACACACGCACACACACACACACACACACACACACACATACATACACATATTTGTCAGAAAGGGACATAATGAATATTGAAATCTCTGTCTTTCCGTTTTTGAAACACGGTCATATGAAAATTACTTAATTCTTCTGTCGAATATCGCAGATGAACTGCCGGGCAAAGAAATATACGGGAGTAGGTACTAATCACACAACAAACTTGTAACAAATTATTAATCATAACAACAACAGTGCAGAATGTCCTTTGCCATTAAGCCAATAATTCCGGGTCACCTTAATGATGCACGTTAAAAATATCACAACAAAGCACGGGTACCATTCCGAGGGTCCGGCAGAGGAATGGCGTCATTACCCCCGCAATCAGCGGCGGAATGCCACGAACGACCGTCATTAACTGCTCTCATTAAGTTTCGTCACTCAAAACTGACGTGGTCTTCAGTGTTGTTGTGTTATACAGATAGTGATACAGAACGCCGAGCCGAGCGCAGTCCATGACGCTCGACAGTCGACGCCATATTTTTATGAAATAACTACATTGGCAGTCTTTGTTATATACTAGTCTCTGATTACTAATGGCGGAGAAGAGAGAAGAATTCTCTGAAAAATACTAGGTCCGGTGAGAAGAGATGACGGAAGCTTCAGAGTCCGGAAGAGACTCGAAATTGGGCATCGTGTGACGGCACCCAACATTATTCGAGAAACGAAAGCTCATTGTCTCCGCTGGCTCGGTCATGTTGAAATGATGAAGAAAAATCAGGGTGCCAAACGCGCATATTTGGGGCATCCAGTAGGGCAGCGACCCGTCGGACGTCTTAGATATCGAATAAACGACGTCATCGAATCACCTTCGTAGCTATATTCAAACCACGCACTGAAGGGAAATTACATAAGATCGGGACAAGTGGCGACAACTCTTCGCTGCCCCAATATTATAGGATTCTATGTTACATCAAGTATGTCACTATTCTTAAGTCTAAATAATGGTCCAGACAAGTGTTAAAAGATAGTGTAACAGTCCAAAAATACCAAAGCCTGTGCTAGGGCTAGTTACAAATCATACAACATAGTTCTAAGAGAAACGATCTGGGTCGGGATACTTCAATTTAGACGTAGAGTCACTCTCACTAAGTTCAAATTTCAATTTGATAAATGTGCAACAGTGTAAGTAGCGTCTTGTCAAAAGCCAAGAAAATTTTCAAAATTAACGGAAGATGTCCTTGCGAAATAATTTATACTACCAACCCCATTAAACTACCCTATTAAGTCAAATATTCTTGTACGTTCCGCAAATACATGGAAATGTGGTAATAACGCGCTGGTCCGGAGCAATTTGGGCCAGAATCGTCTCCCAAACTCACTTACATCGCGTATGCAATATGCAAAGTGTATGCAAAGTTCTAGTCAGAAGCTTTTGAAAATGAAAAGACAGTCTAGAGACATTAGTTCTCCTACGGTTACCTAAAGAACAATAAAAAGGAATGTTACGAGAACAATTCCTTTGCTATCCCGCTAAAACCCAACACAATGACCCACTCATAAATCAACAACACTTTACAAATGATTCAATAATGATAGGTATATAACATCTAAGACAATAAGACATTTTCAAATGTATTTGACATGCATGATATTGACCTGTAAAATATGACATTTTACCAATAAAGTTTCGAATCTTTGAATCTTGAATCTTGAAAAAACGTGCTGGTCCATCAGCGGAGATGCAACTATTTGCGTATTTTGCATGCGGTTAATGAGCCGACCCTCCCTCCACACTTGCAAACATGCAAATAATTACAGCAAACCATCACCAATAATGAGAAAACTTCGACACGTGTTTCGCCTCTTTAAGAGACATCATCAGGAGATGCTGGCAGAAGATGTTGCTTGCGCCACACGTCCATTGAGCAAATAAACCATCTAGAACCCTCAGCCATATTTATATTCTGACCCCCCATACGTACGCGACACAAAAGTTTGCGTGTCTGAAGTTAGCCTCGAGTCGCCTCCCGCATACCCGTCCGACCCCTCGGACACCTTTGCGGCGCTACTAGTAGCTAACATCAGAATCGTTAACTGATTTTAATCGTATTGTACTACCATGCAGGCGTGAAAGAGATGGTTAGAACACGTACAGTACCCGGCACAAAAGTTTGCGCGTCTGATGTTAGCTACTAGTAGCGCCGCAAAGGTGTCAGGGGGGTCGGACGGGTATGCGGGAGGCGACTCGAGGCTTACTTCAGACACGCAAACATTTGTGCTGCGTACTGTAACAACGATGATGACGCAATATTCAACGAACTGCTCGTTTATAATCACGCCTCTATTGTTGTACCTAATTGTTACTAATTACATGTAAAAATTTTTGGAGGTTGAGAGAGGTCAGCGCTGCTTGCTAAAGGTGATGCACTCAAAACCATACAGGTTCCCTACAAATGAACTCTATAAAATCAGTGATCAACTAACGATGCTGTATGTTTTGAATGCAACACTAAGGCTACACAAAAGTCTAGATTATAACCCTATATCAGAAACCCGTCGACGTAAAAAAGACGCAGCCCCCCTATCAACCTGTAAATCTATGTTTGCCAAAAGGCAATATAAAGCGCAATCGGCATATATTTACAATAATGTAAACAGAATTGTTAATATCCATCAATTATTGCTGTATAAATGTAAGACCGAACTAACTAAATGGCTGAAACATCTAAGCTATGACGCAACGGAGACACTATTGTACCGTGCAAATTATTAACCATACCTAATATCAGATAACACACCTACAAACACACACACACACACACACACACACACACACACACACACACACACACACACACACACACACACACACACACACACACACACACACACACACACACACACATACACACACACACACACACACACACACACACACACACACACACACACACACACACACAAATTCAGGTTCACGGCACTATGCCTATGCACTATGATTTTATTTTAACTGTTTTCTTTTTTATTATGGAGGAGCGGGTCTTCCTGACACAGGTATTTTTTACCTACTAGGAAGACCCAACCCTGTTGTCATTTTGTACGCGTTTTTTATGAAATAAATCATTTTCATTTTCATTTTCAATGGACCAGCACGTTTTTTAGCGGAATAGCAAAGGAATATTGCCCTCGTAAAATATCATGGACTTCCGCAAAGCAATGGCTGATTCAATAAATAAAAAAACCGGCCAACTGCGAGTTGGACTCGCGCACGAAAGGTTTCCTTACCATTATCAATAAAAATATTTATTTTATTCTGTTTTTAGTATTTGTTGTTATAGCGGCAACAGAAATACATCATCTGTGAAAATCAACTGGAACTATCACGGTATCAGTGACATACTTACAGCCTGGTGACAGACAGACGGACGGACAGCAGAGTCTTAGTAATAGGGTCCCGTTTCACTCTTTGAGTACGGAACCCTAATAAAAAGGAATACCAATGCGGCGATCGGTAGACAAAGAAACTTCATATATAGGTAACTAGATGCCTATTTGGCTCTGCCCGCGTGTTACATACAGATAACTAACTTGTAATGTAGGTAATTATTATTTTATTAAAGCTGCATGTAGGTAGTGCTGTATGTATTATCTCACTATGTATTTATGTTTATTTCTCTCTCGCCTTTCACAATTATATAGTTGTGTAGATAATTATAATTGTATGACGTTTCCGTGAGTCACCAACGGTGCTGGCTGAAAATCAGCGCTGTAGGTGTCTGACTGACACTTCAGCATAATGCTGAGCCAGTGTCCGGTTCACTGCCGCAGAGACACACTTGTTCCATGTTTTATGTGTTTTTTTTATTGTTTAATATGTGTGTTAGTGAATACATGCATCTTTCTTTTTTTCTTTCTTTCTAACTTAGGCAGAGTCGCGGGATTAAATAGCCTATATCCACCCTGAACGAAACAGTGCGTACGTTCCAGAAAAGTTGTGAATGCCGTTTGAGTAATCTATGATACAATAACAAAATAAATAAATAAACTGAAAATAAACAGTTTTCTTTATCATCCAAATCTTGCGTGACTATTGGGACAACTTATATAATTGAAGACTATCAATAAAATGTATTCTGAAGTGAATATTAAAGTGCATTTTGTCTGGAAGAGATCGCTTTTTAACGATAACACCGCGTTTAGTTTGGCTTTGCTTATAATTGTTGTGCTCGTACTGTTTGACTGTTTATGTCTTTACTTTGAAGAGAGGTAGGGCACAACGGAATGTCAACTCGCTCGTATGTGGAACAGCCCAACTGGTGAAGTACCTCCACCTTACAGAAGACCGCAGCCATAATAGCACCACTGCGTTGTAGTGTTGGTATGTTATTGCATGCTATGAAGTATGTGGTGTTGTGTTCCTGGTGGTGAGTAAGGTCGCCAGAGCTCCCTAGGGTGCGTTGTGTTGGGAGTGAGGGACCTGCATGTCTCTATCTGCCAACACAGCGAATCCTCAAGTAAATAAAGGGTCGGCAACGAGCTTGTGATTCTTCTGGAGTCACAAGTGTCCATAGGTGACGGTACCAGCTTAACATCAGGCAGGCCGTAAGCTTATTTGCCACCGTCATAGTATAAAAATAAGTACTATTATCTTAATAATCACACCTTAGTGTGCAATGAATCGTACGATTTCACATAAATTAAATAGTGACATCTAAGTTTTAAAAAACACAACGAGTTGCACCCTTGCGTCGGTTAGAAACGGCGTTCTAGTCAGCCGATAACAATGAAAAACTCACAAAAATAACTTGACACGTCCGCCCTTCCAACAAAGACAGAGAACACCAAATTCATGCAATTGAGTGTAATGTGAATCATCGGCACACAGCCTACACATGCCAAGATAATCCACTCGGTCGTTACGCTTGAGTTGACAAAGTATACCGCGCGTTTACTCACGTTGTGGACACGGTTGCGGTCACCGTCTTGACATAGCTCGATCCAGCGAGGCGAGTCCTTGCGCCAATTACATGAGATTAATGTTACATTAGCATGCTCTGTTGGAGCGGTTGGTGGTCATTAACATATTCTCTGTCCACTGTTTTAATTTGTATACATAAACAGGTGTTTCCTTTGTGGGTGATCACCGGAGATGCATGTGCGAAGCTTTCTTTTCATATATTTGACACCAAGCTGTCGTGCATCATCATAATTAGCCGAAAGACGTCCACTGCTATAGGATTGCTATAGGCCTCCCCCAAAGAGTGCCACAATGATCGGTCCTGCGCCACCCGTATCCGGCAGACTCCCGCAACCTTTACCAGGTCATCAGTCTACCTTGTGAGGCTCTACCCACGCTGCGCCACTCGAGAACCTATCCGTCATGCATTTGCATACGGTACCATCCTTTTCTCGGAACCGTTTGGGCCATTTTCGACGCCCCTGTAACCGTTGTGGAAAAAACTAGTAGCCTAACTTTACAGTGACCAAGCATTCACCCTTAGAGTATACCGCATCAAAGTAGATGCATTTTTTTATTTGGGTATTGTAGTAAATTACCTATTTTTTTTAATTTGGAATCAAAATGAAAATACAATTTTATTAACTTAGGTAACCTAAAGATTCGCCAAACTGCGAAGCAGTTTGTTGGCGATTAAACTAAAGTGCTTATTTTGTCGTTTTAGGCTGGGCGCAAACGTTCGGTTTCCGCGTACGCTTTCCGGATTCGGTGTACGACTTACATCCCTCTAGAGCGATAATTATTGTACTGTAAACGCCTACGAGCGCTATAAAACGAAAACCGAATGCGGAAACCGTACGCGGTAACCGAACGTTTGCGCCCAGCCTATTTTGATCCGTAAGAAAATGTTTAATATTAGGATTTCCGTGTCAAAACAAAACAATTTCAATTTGAAACGGATGTATGAATGAATCAAATACATAATACGTCAACGAAAATACAAAAAAAGTTTTGATTGCTATTAATACTTATTTATAAAAATGCAACGTATTTGAGCCACGTTAAAATAAAAATATATATTTACTGAGTGATTTAAATACGGAGGTAGTATTATCTGTTTTTCTTTTTCATTGTAAATCAATGCTGTCAGTTCCGGGTATCAAAATAAATTCGGACTCTGACTTTTTTAAATCTCACTTACCCAGCTGCCATAGACATAGAAAAACTTTATTCAACATCACATTTTATACAAAAGGAACAGTGTACAAATTAGACTTAGGAATAGACAAACACACTCAAACAATATCGTACGAGGCATTTACATTTTGTGATGCCAGAAAGGGGCTAGGTACCTACACTGCAACGCTGATTTTCAGTCAGTCCCTTACATATAATAAGTTTTAATTCTAATTAATATTGTCGGAAGGGAAGCTGCTGTTTTAAGCTGCAGCCAACCTAGGTGTTAAACCCCGTGGGGGCAGTTTTGAATGTGTGTGTTGACAAATACGGGTCCGCCACCGCCGCATGAGGGTCGGTTTGATTCATTTGACACTCGAGTAGACAATCTTCGTGAATGTTGCCTGCGTTCGCTGGTATATTACTATGTAATGTAACCTACTATCAATTTTGGTAGTATGCCGATGTGGTCTGTTACAGAAGTGAAGCCTTGTCACGTCTAAGTCATTGTGTAAATGGAAATAAGATTCAATTTCGTTTGTGTAAACGGTTTCTCACTATGGATCTTATTAAAAGGTTCAAAGTCACTCAAAGGGCAATGGAGAGGGCTATGGTTAGAGATTCCCTTCGTGGTCGCATCAGAAATGAAACTGTCACTAAACTTAAGTGGCAGTGGGTGCGGCACATTGCACGTAGAACCGATGGCCGTCGGGGCGGAAAGGTTTTCGAGTGGCGACAACGTACCGGCAGGCGCAACCTGGGTAGTCCACAAGGTGGACTGATGACCTGGCTGATACGATGATAATGATGATGAAACAGTTTCTAGCACACCTAT
This sequence comes from Epinotia brunnichana, assembly GCA_963854355.1. Lineage (NCBI taxonomy): Eukaryota > Metazoa > Arthropoda > Insecta > Lepidoptera > Tortricidae > Epinotia > Epinotia brunnichana. Next base: position 31,703,626 of record OY977944.1, read on the forward strand.
ACAATATACGTTATACATTTAGTTCTTATAGTCACTCAAAATTAATTATGTGTCGCAAATTCAGTACATAAGCATCGATGCAAGCTAGGTGGCGAAAATAAATTGTAGCCGTTACTGTAGCGACAAGCCCGACCCGCCTATGACGCTTAAAGTCAGTTTCAATAAAATTGGAATCAATCCATGGATGCAGTAAGATAAACGCATGCAGTAACTTAATGCATTTTAGTTGACACCTTTGTTCACCTCTGTTGTTTTGACATAAGATTGAAAGTGTCATGTATTAGGCCAGTGTCTGGCACTGGGACGTTTCATCATATCAGCCGAAAGACGTCCACTGCTGGACATAGGCCTCCTCCAAAGAGTGCTACAATGGCCGATCCTGCGCCACCCGCATCCAGCGGACTCCCGCGACCCTTACCAGGTCATCAGTCCACCTTGTGGGGGGCCTACCCACGCCACGCCTTCCGGCGACGTTTACCTCATCAATAATGGAGCCAAAGTATTAGAACAAATGCCAATCGAATTCACTTTGATTTCAAACTATATTGATATGATATAGTGTATGTGCCTATGTATTTTACGAGCGCCTACCCCAAGCACTGAGAAAAGAAACTTGTAATGAGATATTCCAAAATCGACTGAGAAACTTTTTATTGGATAATCCCTTATATTCAATAGATGAATATTATGACATCACTAATTAGATTTATTACTTATGTTAAATTGTATGTTTACCTACTCATTTAAACAGTGTAGGTGTTGTAGATAAATGACGACCCGTATACGGTGATCTTAATTTTATATTCATTGACATCTTAATCTCTAATTATCATTTTGTAACTTGTTGACAAATACCTGTGTACATAATTTCCCTTTAAAATATTTGTTATTATAATTAAAAATTTTAATTTGATAAATGTTAAATAACTGACGATCACAATATAAATTCCTAAAATTGATTGAGTTTTAAGTGACATTGTATATTGTGAGATCAATAAATCATATCATGTCATATCATATGTTACTGGCCATGAATTTGAAGTTATTTTTGTTCCCTTTTGGATCTAAGGGTTAATTAAAAAAACTGATAAACCTTGTAAGTACATAATGAAAGTGTCAGTACACACTCGGAGCAAAACCTGAGCAATTCAAGAGGACGACGTGAGCGCAGTAAGTGGAACGGCCGATTATTTTACAAGCTTTCTATTAACTTGCAAATCGATTTTGAAGCAGATATCTTCAACCGACTGAGCTGAAATTTTGGATGACAATTAAATATTATGGTACTATCGAGCTGATCTGATGATGGAGACAGAAGGTGGCCATGGTAATTCAGTACTTAACCGACGTAACCCCATTGAGTCTTTGCTCGTTAGAATCATCTCAACGAGTAGTTAATGACGGTATACTGAAAAAGTACAGTCGGCAATAAAAGCTTGTATCATTTTTTTTTACAGAAACTTATTTCTTTGGGCTTTTATTTAAAGTTTTACTAATTTGTAGTCCTAGATTTATTGTCACACAGTCTTTTCTATTCCGGTGGCTTCACACTGCATATCACTATTTGTTTTTGTATCCAGCCATCGAATACTGAATGATTTTTTTTATAACTGAAGTAGAGCAGCAGTCAATTCCAAATAAAGTCAAAATCAACAGACACTTTTCATCAAATTAACGCACCACAGCGAGAAAAATACTTGAAAAGAGCGTGTGTCCGATTAATTTTCATTGAAAAACTTACTTTTGGAGTCGGCGAGCCCGGAAAATTTATTCGGACCAAAAATAAGCCAAACCTAATTTCCGGGTGGGAAATAGACTACTTTCTCCGTCAAACCCATATCTCTATCATATTATGTTTTAATTTTCAACTCTATTTCCAGCCGAGTAAGGTTATTTTTGCAATAGCATGAGTGAAAGTGATACGAGTTTAACACAGTTATATGTGGAAATTAATTTCAACTTGTATTTAGCAGTGTGCATTGTGGGGAATTCTAAACAATTTTGTGTTAAATAGACTGTAGTATATTCGTTGTTAAGAGGGAATTATTCGTAAGATGCGACTCTATTTTGGTAGATTTTCATGGAAATTATGGTTTCTTAGTGATATTATAATATTTTAAGGCTAGCTGCTACGTGGACCAAAATTTATACGCGTAAAAGAATTTTTAAAATAGCATTATTAGTCTCGGAGTTTACTTCCTACAAACGCACACTGATACATACTTATATTGCACAGACATTACCTATTTATGTATATTTACACGGTTTTCGGGGTCCAAATCATCTTAAACGTCAATGATGTAATATAAAAAACCTGCCAAGTGCGAGTCGGACTCGCGCACGAAGGGTTCCGTACCATTATCTATAAAAAAACTATGTATTCTGTGTTTTTAGTATTTGTTGTTATAGCGGCAACAAAAATACATCATCTGTGAAAATTTCAGCTGAACCTATCACGGTATCACTGAGATACAGCCTGGTGACAGACAGACGGACGGATGGATGGACGGACGGACGGACAGCGGAGTCTTAGTACCTAATAGGGTCCCTTTTTACTCTTTGAGTACGGAACCCTAAAAAGAGATAGATAGGTTATAAGCGCTCCAATGGCACACTAAAACTGAGTCAATTGCACCAACTTGCCTCAGTTTAGCGTCGTTTCATATGTTATGTTGGTTAAAAATAGTGCCGAAGTGCCGATCAACAATATTATCTTTATAAAATGTAGGTACAGTCAGTCTCACAAGGGGCTTAACACCTTTGTACAGTCGACTACAAAGATAAGTATGTTTTTTAATGTTTCAAAATTATGTATGTATACCTTATTACTATGGTAGTAAAGTCTATGTATAAGTGTATGTGTGTGTATGTATGGATACATCTCTTTTTAGTCGACTGTACCGTGTCGCATTACGCGTCATGTTAAACTGCCATATGAAGTTGTCAAACGAGTGAAAACGGCAAGGTACTTAGGTGTTCAGCAACTTATGACGCCGACTGTACTAAGAAAATATAGAAAAAAATAAAAGAAAGAAAGAAAGATAGTTTTTGTGACATATAAGCAAAAAAATACACTAAAAATAAATATTACATATACTTACATTATAAAAAAATAATGGTGTATGTGAAGTCCCCAACCCGCACTGGGTCAGCGTGGGGACTACTTCCCGTTCCCTCTCATCCAAGAGAGGAGGCATGTGCCCAGCAGTGGGAGTGGGGATAGGCTGATTTATTATTATTATATTTAAAAAAATGTGAAGTGATTTCATTGTTAAAGAAACAAAGTTGTCTAAAAACTTATTTCGATGGTATCCAGGCAGATATTTAAATGTTAACATTCCATATTAGAATACTTCTTTACATTCATAAATGTACATCAAATCAGTTTTTTCTAAAAACTTATTATTCGTTTGCCATTATCTGTAACATAGACATTTGTGTTATAAGAAAGGGACACAATCCACGTTATTAGTTAACAGAGGTTTAAATTTTATGAAGAATAAGGTAAGTGTAGAATTTAAACGGGAACTAAGAGGAGCATTTAACTGAATAAGTGGTCTGTAACACCGACAGTTAGAGAGCATAACTCCGCAGTAGCGCCCGCGCAGAAATTAATTAGAACTAGCACGAGCAAACGGTTATTGGGGGGTTGAGCAAAAATTTATTGGACAACTATTACCCGGGCGGTGCCGGGCGCAAGCGACAAGCGGCAGCGTGAAACTCTTCGTAGGTGGCGACACTAGCAGCGTTGACATTGTATCTCGTTTTCCTATACTGGTTTACTATTAGTGGTAGTGCTGCCTCTGGCGGCAGAACATTGCAGTAATGTTCCCTATTATGAGCGTTACCCAAAACACGTTTTCTTCTACAGTCATTTAATTTACCCATTACACACTGAACATATATACTTACATTACATACTGAAGTCGGGGAAACGTTGAGAATGGCAATATTTTTCCCATTTTTTTTTATTCCTGGTAGTAAGTAATCTTTCCATTCGTGAAATTTACCAGTATTCATTAGAAAAATATCGCTATTCTCGAAACGTGTAATTGGAAAAAATACTTTTCAGGGTTTAACGAAACTAGCGTATAGTATACGGGGTGTGGCCTGTAATAGGAGCAAATATTCAAAAGGACGCTTCCTTAGAGCATTGGCAGTAACCCCTTGTGTCCCATTAATATTTTTTTTTATGGATTCGGAGATATTTTGAGCTAAAGTCTCCTCCAAGTAATGTATCATGGCACCACGACATCATAGCACAGTAGTCAATGCAGATTTTGAGGTAACATCATGTAGTGAGTGATAATAGTTTTTGCATTTTTGTTTTCATAATATATTTTTGTGATTTATTATTTTTTTATTCTTTTTTTTTAGAGTTTAAAAAAAAAGTTACTTTATAGCACTCCAGAAGAGTAAAACAATACAAGTAAACTTATTTTAAAGAAAAAAAAAATAATTTTTATTATATTTTTTTTCCAATAAAATCACGTGGAAATAATTGTTCACAAGCTTAATAATCTACCGTTTAATTTTTTGCTCCTATTACAGGCCACACCCTGTAACTGTAACGAAACCATTATGAAAATGCAGAATTAATGAATTAATAAAAAAATGCGAATGGAGATAATTCAACTGGGGAAAAACTATTTTGGGTAATACATTTATACACTCATTATGATGAGTGCTGGCTTGATATAATTTGAGATTCGACAGTGATGGGGACTGGGGAAATAATAGACTTAGATAATAAGAATAGCTGAAATACGTTTTATATAAATTCACTGCAAAATGAGAATAACTATCGAATTTTAGAGGTCGTGGGGATGGTGAAAGCGTATTATGTTGGTATTTTAATACAATTTTTTTTTTAATTTAGCTTACTGATAGAAACGCTTTTTCTTGTCTCTCGCGTTCCCTAAAGGCGTGTTCCCACCGCGACCGGTAAGTGTTTCGGACTTAAGCCGTGTAATCGTGATTGACTGCCGAATGGCCCCCTCGCACACATCAGGACATTTCATAAAAACAAATAGAGACTCGGAAAAAGTGGTTAATTTAATAGGTTGAGGAAAAACTTTTGGAGATGAGTATCTTTCAAACTGCTGTACGGTCAGTAGGTACATGTCATTTTAACTTTAAAATTTTGAATTACACTGGCGCGCCTTGTGGTGGCGGTCAATAACTGGAAGAAATCCCTCTCAGGAATAAGCTCGCCTTTGTACATGTGTTATCTGTTCTTGTAATAATTGTTATTTTGTTGTGTTCTGTTCCATTTACAATAAAGAATTTACATACATACATACATACAAAAGTAAATTTGGTAATAACTGTCAAGTTTCCTATTGACCGCCACCGCGGACTGTGCCAATGTGATTGAGAACAATTTATAACCTTTAAATTTAAAATAGGTTTTAACACTTATATAACTTATATAGCTTCGCACGGGCTTATATGTATAATACATGCATGTATTATACATATAAACCTTCCTCTTGAATCACTCTTTCTATTCAAAACCGCATCAAAATCCGTTGTGTAGTTTTCAAGATCTAAGCATACATACGACAGACAGACAGCGGGAAGCGAATTTGTTTTATACTATGTAGTGATAAACGATTTAGCATCCAAGCTGTTTAAAAAGTAAGTACAGTCAGGGGTATTAATATATGTGCATAAAAAGGACATAAATATCTCTACACGCCTTTATGACATTGACAATAGTCCTGCACATATATATGTTTGTCATTATTTATGTACGTATATTAAAACCCCTGAATTTTCTATAGTGTAGATAACGAAAAGTGAAGTAGCCTTTCTAAAATACGGTCAAATTCGCATATAATCAGACAAGAGCCACTGAAGAGTCTATCTTTTTCTACTATATAATTTCAGTTCGTTTATTTCACTCAGGATGAACCTCGAAGCTTCCGGAAAATGCTATATCAGTAATTATTACATTTTTGTCGTGAATGAAAACGATTTGCTACGTCTCAAGCAGAAATTATATTAAATTCTGAATTGAAAATGGGCCAATTTTTCTATCATTGTCGAATTTAATTTTCGTCTGAATTTGATATTTATTTGGTAGGTTTAAAGCGCTCGTGATTAAATACATTTAATACAATATCAAAATAGGTCTCTATCTTGTATGAAATTGTAATACGGAAAATCCCATACGTTTTGTTACTCATTGTAGTCATTGGAATATAATTGTAGGACACTGTAGAAAATTATGCCGACATTGTACAGAATTACGATTTGCCAACCTTCCAAATTGTATCCAATTCAGACAAAATAAAATCGAGAACGGTAGAAAAATTGGCCCAAATAAGAGTTTGTCTATGGTTTTAGCTAGAACGGTAGTTTATGGCGATGCATCTTCAAGCCTACTAAAGCTGAGCACAATCTTTCCCCATACTAATAAAACACAATATCATACTGCACAGCAATAAAGCTGTCAATATCATTCCGAGCACAGCCTATCAACTTCCGAGCTGGCAGTGGTCGGCCCATAAATGTCTGCACATCCATCCTTCTGATCTATCGGGCTTTTAGTATCGCAGTTGCGTCCTTAGTGTCTGTTTTTAGGTCTTTATAGTATGGGCTTTTTGTCCTATATTTTCTTTTAACAACTTAGTATTAAACGGAAATTCCCGGGAATTTCCGTTGACTTATCATCTTATCAAATTAAAATAATCGTATATTTCAAGCTCAAGGCTCATAAAATGTTAGTTACATATTCGCCGATGCGAGAGTTCCTGATTTCTTCGCCATCTTGAGAACCAGATCTGCTGCCTTTAGGGCGAGAATACTAGCTACCAAAAATGAAATCTTATCGTTGGTGGCTCGTGATTTCAGTGACGAATTCAACACATACTGGCGCAAACTGCACCGGTCTGAGAACGGCCAAGTGTGAGTGTTTTATTTCAGTGTGTTAGTAGGTAAAAAAAAAAAATTAAAATTTAAACTGTTTATTGCATTAATTTAATTGTTACAAGTATGTCTACTAATTGCTTAGCGCAGTCTCAATTTTTTGAGATTATTTGCTAAGCTTAGCTATTATCTATCACATTTCTAAGTTTAATCTATATAACTTAACTTATTTATATAATATATATAAGTGTTCGCATAACAGTATTTATTTATTTATTTTCTATTATTTTACTTATCACACATGATCTTCTTCAGGGTACATTTGATCTTCTGTGGTTTATTCTCTATAATACCTATAACCTCACTGGGTAAACTATTTAGGATATGCGGTAAGTGACTGGACCATACTCTTTGTCCATATATGTTAGTACTTTTTGGTACAGTGAAGTTCTTACTTTTTTCTAGTACACGAAATGTAGCGGGTCTTTTATACCTAATTAGCAGGTTTTTAATCATATTTTTCCTGTATTTTATTTAATTTATATTTCTTGCTATTATTGTACATTTTATGGGTATTGCCTGTCCAATAAAGAATTATTATTATTATTAACTTAAAACAACTACGTTAGTATTGAAGAGTAATGTACTCTTCAATACTAATGTACTCTTCAATACTAAACTCACAGAAATAAATTAGCATAATTATTTCTTGAAACAAAAAAAAATAGATTTTTTTATCGATTGTTGTACAAATAATTAAATGTAGCATTAACGGTTGTTCTATTATTGTGTCTCGAAACACATGAAATAAAAAATAATTTTAAACGAACGGCGTCTTGGGTCGGCGTAATTCCTTTGGCATCTGTTTTAGCTCAAAACATATTCAAATACGAAGCGACGAACAAAAATTTATGTCTTTATCGACAGGCCGCAATAGCATATTTTTGAATGATTTTCATGCTCAATTTGCCATAATAAGGATTAACAGGCAAGACCAAACCAACCAGATAAACAGGTGTTTATATACCCAAAGTAACGCCACATTCCTAGGCACTACGCTCAAATTTGACAAATAAGTAAGTACTTACATTTATTGCTAAAGCGGCAATTACACTTCGTGCAGCATGCGGCGAACGACGAAGTGTAATTGCCGCTTAATTTGTCAAATTAATGTAATGACTAGGAGTCAATATGACATGATGATGATGTGTTCCTGTTATACCTCATTAGGGACATAGGGCTTGCAGAAGAATTCTCCAATTGTCACGATCTTGCGCAGCTTCCTCCAGGCTCTTTCCAACCGATACCAATTGAGCCAGCCTCTCTCTCAACTGATCACCTCAGTGAAAACGATGATTATGATGATGTCATGTCAATACCTCCATGTTGACATTGCGCCACGCGCCCCTGCTGGCCCGGCTGCGCGCGCGCGCTAACCTTTTTTTTTTTTTTACGTTGGGGGAGTGCGTTGATGCACCGTCCGCCTGGTCGGAAGGCCCAGACTACCCACTAAACCCTCAACGAATGTCCAGCCATTTCGCTTACAAGGAGGGTCAAAGGTTCGCTTACGCATGCAACTTTGACCCTCACGACTAGCCCGCTTTACAGGCCTGGCCAGGGAGAGCGCCCCGGGACAATTTCGAGGTGCTTCAGACCCGTGGACATTTACCAACCTACTGCAACACGCGCCGCCCCCGAGCGCACTCTCTGTCCTCAACTCCGTGCTGGACGCAGCACCGTCCTGTGATCTGTTCACAACGAGATTGACCTGCTTGTTGCAGGAATGCAAGGTTTTTATTGAACAATCCTTATCCGATTAATCTGTAAGTAACTACTCCTGTATGCGTAATGTTTTAATTTATAATATAGCTTAAGAGCGCTTTGGCGGTTTGCTGTAAGTTTCAGATGTGCTTTTTGATACAATAAACAATACAATGAACAATGTATTGACAATTTGACATACGCATACAAATATGATATCGCTTCCACGCGCGCCGAGCTAAGGTGGCAAGATGTTTTTTGTATTTAAAATTTGATCGCGCAACATAGTGATGTCATATAAATATCTGAATTGGCGAGTCGGATTGATCTCATTTCACAGAACTTAAAGGCGCTATTAGGGCAGAATAATATTAGTTGCCGAGTTAACAAAACGGTTTACCCTTGTTGTACCGACAAACGTTTTATCGAATGAATGTTTATTTTTCAGAAACTGTAAACTTTCAGGATTGTTATAAAACATACGTAACCTTACACAAGCGTTTAGCTATACTTAAAAACATAATGGTTTCTGAGAAAAACATCGATGAACTAAAAATTATGTATTTTGTAAGTATATCGTATTTTATTAAATTATCCATCCTATTTATCTTTAGACCGGCTAAAGATTTTTTCGTTTAAATTAAGTTGTGCTCACAATTTATCTGCTTTGCCTTAAGGTTGACTGGTAGATAATGCTTTATAGCATCAAGTCCGCCTTTTGTGCCATAAGTTATTCTATTGTGGAATAAAATTAAATAAATAAATAAAAATTCGGCGAAATTTCATTCGGTGCAACGTTCGTCTGTAAAATAAGGGACGTCGTAACAAAACGAACTCGAATTTTTTTATGCTCATGCGATGCAAAATATTTGAACTGAATGGGGAACTTGCATGGGACTTCAATTTCGAATAAATTGCACTCAATCGATGCGGATATACGTAGAGATATCATACAAAAGAAAAAAAAAGAAAAAAAAAAACGATTTTATTAGTTTTACCTAACGTTAAAATGACGAAAATTTATTTTTTATTTTTTTGATAAAATAACGTAACAGTTACATAGAATATTAAATTAGAAATGATATTTTGTATGACAAGTATAGACTTAAACGTACATTTTGTGGAGATAATCGCAAATTAATGACTTACTCCATAGTAAAGGCTATGCTGTGACGTCATAGCATAAGCCCGTTTAGTATAGAGCGTTTTCGGGGGGTGCCGGCGCGCGCAGATTTCAAATGCATATAACATTAGAAAAATAAATCATAACAAAGTTTTAATGCTACAGTTGTTTTAATGCTGGATTATACTTTTGTTTTTCGTAATAAAATATTAAGATGCCAGTTCCCTATTGAGGCCCACAAAGCTAAATAGGTACATTGACCTCTGTATACCTCCAATACACACGGCGAAAACATACAAATTCTCCCATCCTTCCATAACTCAACATTTCCCCCACTTTAACGTGAACATTCCCCCCGGCATACGCGAGTTCATTACGTTGACAATTATCCCTTTAATAGGGCACATAAAAGCTAATGGGCGCGACTGTACCACTGAGATATAGCCCTGCGAAGTGATTACATAAGTTGCGCTTAAGAGTTCCTTGCTACCGGTTAGGAGGCGATAGGAATACTGCATTGTTGATCCCCGTTTGAGAAAGAACAGATTTGGAATGAGTTCAATAGTCAATGGAGTAAAAGGAGACGCCTGTATAATAATCCTCATCATCGATTTCGATGACGGCGACCCTAGCAATTACGGATCTAAGATCTAAGGTTGCTCAAATGTTGTTGTGGCTTGGCCAAACTTACTCTTAAAAACTCTATTGCATGGGGTACAGTAGAGTTGGCCAGTTGTGTTATAGGTGTACACTTAGAAGGGTTTATAGGCTTGTCTTTTCGCAATTGGCGTTTTGTGTCTAAGGTTGTTAAGCGGGTTTGCTCAAAAGATTTAACCTTACAAAAGATGGTTATTTTTATTTATCGAATGGCGGTTACACACTGGTAGAGTCACCGGCATAAATATATGATGGAACAAAGGCCGCAAAAATATCTGATCACAACTCTATTCCTAGAACCCTAAGAGCGTGTCAGATATTTTTGCGGCCTTTGATTCATCATATATTGGTGTCGGTGTCTGTACATGTATTCTTATTGATGGCGCTGATAGAGTTCCAGTGTGCGCTGTGAGGTTCAGAAGGAACAGTGCAGCTGCCGAGTTTGTTGTTATTTTAGCACGTGTAGGTTTTCAAGGGTTATTCCTACAGACGTAGAATAACAACGACCTCCACGAAAGATGGTAGATCGCCAAGATTACCTGTTTGCAGCTAGCTCCTCCCAACACGCAGGATCCATAGCGATCAGATGTCGTTTGAGCACGTCCCTAAACAGAAGATTAAGAGAAAGAGAAGAAGAAGAAGAAGAAGAAGAGAAGAGAAGATTGCTAAAAGCCGCATTTTATTTGTAATTCCGCCACTTAGAAGCCTGCCGAACGTTAAAATATTTATAATTAAGCTCAAAAAGTTCATGCAAGAACATCAGTTTAAACAGGAGAATCTGTGTCTAGAAACTAGTTGCGTTTAACACTCTCTCACCAGTTGGTTATGTAAAAGTGGCACTGGAACACAAGTTTCATGTGCTCTGCCTACCCCTTTTAGGGATAAAGGCGTGATGGTATGTATGTATGGTTAAGCTCCATATTCATTTCCATGCATTGCCATACGTTTGTAGGTCGCCATAATTAAATTTATTCTAATATGGCTATTGTGCTATTTAGCTATAGGTAATAAATGATAATTAACTACTTTTGTAAGCTTTTCCATGGTTATATTTGACGTTTAGTGTTTTGTTTGTTTTCTGTTCTGTTACGTTGTAATCCCGCTGGCGCTAGTAGGAACGGTTGTGTATGGGCTACTTCACTGTTACCGTAAAGGCCCACACACACGTAGTGGTTTGTGGGATGCAACTATTCGCTGATAGTTTTTTCAAAATTGTTCATTCTTTCCTTTTCGTGTATTTTTATTATTAAGTGTGTATTTTAGTTACATATTAGTTCTTTTAAAAACAAATATGATATTGCATGTGTATCTGTCGTTGTTGCCCACTGTGCTCTCACCGAATGGACCCTGCGGAAGACCAGCGCTGGCTGCAAAGCTAGCAACATGCTGAGCTAGGGTCCATTTCAAAGTGTGGTATATATTATTTCTTTTGTATGAGTTTTTGTTGTCACGAATAAATATTTGAATTTGAATTTTAAATTTAATTCTCGTGTTTGATGTGACTCCCACGATACAGGCTGTGCCTAGTGTGGAAGTCGCTGTACCTAAGAAAATTGTTGTTTTAAGTTATGGTAAATAAATTATTCTTATTTTTCTTCTTCTTATAGCGTAAATGCTGACCGTCGTGCTTACGCTTACCGTCCACTAATTCTGAATAGAATACAGCTTTAGGCCCCCGACATTTTCATTTCAAACTTGTAACAATCGACCCTAGCTGTCAAATAAAATACCAAGAAAGAACTCAAATAAAACACTAAAACTAAGAAATGGCCAAAATGATTCGTCTAGGTAGAACCCCGTATCGTTGTGATCCGTAGAACCCAAAATCTTTAATGTAAATTCTTGTCAGGCAAATGAACTCTTCGTCTACTCAAGATCCTGTCCTACGTAAACTATGATCTTCCTAGCCCTTTCCTACCAAGTCCTACTAGTGAATAACATGAAATTAATAAAATATTTTATTTTTGTTGGTAAAAAACCCCAACGATCTATTACACGCTCGTTGAGCAAAGACGTAGCTTTTATATTTCATATTATCAAGATTATTTAGTTTTCCCTATAATAAGTTAGAAAGTTTCCCAAGGTACTGTTTTATAGCAAAAATACTATCGACAGGTAGTGGTGAAAAGGTACCCCTTTGAACGCCACTTGCTACGTCATTGCCAGGATGGGGAATGAGCGTCCTAGTCCACTTTACCTACATAGCTTTCCTAGAGTTTAAGACTCAGAGAATGAGATTACCAGCGTTGCTGACCTATCGGACTGTTTGAGAAGAAACGCCGAAACAAACTCATCAGTCATATTTTAGTTTAATATTGCTAAGACTTCTTATAGTTTCTATTCATAATCTATTAACTGCACATGATAAACATGTAATCATTAGAAGTATTTAATCAGCCGAAGTCAAATGTGATCTTCGAAGGTAAATGCAATTTGAAGTAGCTAGTAGTTATAAGGGTATTATTCCGCCCGTAACTACAGTCATCAGCGGCCTGCTTCGCCTCCCGCTGGTCCCTATAACAGAATTGTTTCATTCTAAAATGCCTCTGTTTCCCTAACCAGTAGTATCGATTATCACACTCGACTACAGAAACCCAGTACTTCAATACTATAAATCCAAATCCCAATACCCGGAATTATGAAAATAATTACAATAACCTAACACCCCTAACCCTCCCTCAAAGTCATATTCCACCCAAAATATGTGTATGAATTTATCCCTTTACTAATCCCACAAAACTCATTTGATTGTTCGAAACCAAAATCTATCTTGATTTTAGCAATGAACAATACCGAAGTTGTATGCCCTAACTAAGCTGTTAGAGTTCAGTCGGCCAATCTGAGATCTGCATCCTAAGGCCTGTGTGATTGCCTCCCCCCCTCGCGACCGAAGTCTAGATGGAGTACGAGGAGTAAGGCGCCCTATTATGTATATGAAGGTTATATTTAAATATATTTAATAAGTCCGAATCTCAATTACTGCACGATTTCAACGAGTGAGGATATCCCTTTGTGCGGATAACATGAATGACTACGCCTCGTTTACGTCGTCAGCTGGGCTTTGAGAATCGTGAGACCCCAGATATAAAAATAAAATAATAAAATAAAAATACTTTATTTCAGACCTAGTGATCCATAGTGTGTTAGTAACATGTGACTTAATACTAAATTGGTTAGTAACAGCAAGTAAGTAAGTAAGTATAAAAATATTCTTAAATAATAAATTGGGCAACGCCCTTAATCTGATATGGGGTAACGTCTCCTGTGCAAATAAAAGAGGTAGACGCCAGACATTCTCAAGTCTGTAGCAAAAGACTCTGGACCATTCCCATTGGCACCGTTAGGCAGGAAGGGTCCCTCAGGAATACTGTAATCCTGGACACTGTTTCTGGTTCTGGTTTTACTTGATTAAAAATATCAAACGTTAAGTTAATATGAAGACAGTAAAATAACCCACCAAAAGTTCCCCAATTACAATCCAGAGACCTTGTCAGTCCGGTAGTTGAAGCTGAAGTGAATCCCATGTTGTCGCTGACCGGCCCTTTTATACCCCAAAACATCTGATGACGTCACAGATTTTAGAACATTTTGAATTCTTTAATTGAAACAAAACGAAACACTAACTCACTCTAAACTCGACTTAACTTCGTTAGTTTTTCGAAACTCGACAGAGGAATGAGCATCAAAAGAAGAACGGATTTTTACGTAGAATTCTGCAGTAACATAAAATAATAAAATATGGTAAAAGGCGGGGCCTAAATGTAGAATGATGCAGTGACTTAGATTATTTATTTTATATATATTTTTTATTTGATAAATATTCTTTTAAATATAAGGAAACTAGACCAGTTTACTGCGTTTAGTTACAAACTTCAATATCTCAAGAACGACTCAACCGATTTTGTTAAAACGTAGCTAAGAATCATCTCGGTCACGTCAGCATTCGGACGAAAAAACTGCATTAAAATCGGTTCACTCGTTTAGGAGCAACGATGCCAAGGACAGACACACAGACACGTCAAACTAATAACACCCCTCTTTTTCGTCGGGGGTTAAAAAAAGGCTCCCTTATGGGATCACTCTTATAGTGATACTGTTCACTCTATTTAACACCCTGTAAAATACATGTAAGCAATTAATTAAATAAATAAATAAATGACTTCGTAGTCTGCCTGTCTGTACGTCTTTGGCTCTGGCCGTGGTGTCAGATAACTGTTATTGTACAAGTTATTGTCAGAAATGAATGCAAATAAATATTGCGTTAGACCCGTGTTAAACAATCTTTGAAATAATAGAAGAAATAATAGAGACGTGACCTTCGTAATACGCACAGAATTAATTGAATATTGTCGTTAATTATGGCTTAAGAGTTCACTGGGATTAGACACGTTTCTGGAACAAAATTGATTTAATTAGAACACTTGAGACAGCTCGAATAACGGAGATTAGTAATTTACGACCGTTTAGCCTACTTCGTCAAATAAAGCGCTTAGAAAATAAGTGAAGATGTACCTGCAACTCAAAATCACAATAATTTTACATTATAAATGAAGGGTCCACGGAAAGAACATGTCTAGTCACTTTATTTTAGATTTGAATGTCTATTACGTGAACGAGCTCAACATTTTGACATTAAAATCAGATTTTGAAAAAAAAATGCGCTTAGACATGTTCTTTTCGTGGACCCTTTATATACCCTTTCCATACATTTGGTTCATGTGATATGCTCATTGTGATTTTGTACAAGTTAATAAATTGCAGTCGAGACTCGCGGCTTTTTTAAAATTTTGTATTCTAGATTGTATTTAATGTACATAAAGAAAATGTAGTAAAAATGGTAAAAACCGGTATTCTATGTACGATATTTTATAAATTGGAACATTTATTTGTCTTTCCAAATAAGAATTATCTCTGTCCTATATGGCATGGAATAACGGCTTTGGAGGACCCAGTTTCAAGTCCCAAGGTAGCCTAGGGCATTTATTTATGAAAAGCCATAATATCATTTTACCAGTCATATCTAATCAGACAAGATAATATAAACAATAGTCAAAACTAACAGCATAATATATACAATACACACATCTTATACAGGGTGGGCAGGAGTATACCGACAGATTTTAACCATGGATTCCTGAGGTCATTAGGAGCATAAAATGTTAGATTAGTTAGTCAAATCCGGTAGTTTTGAAGATATATAAAAATTTTCATGTAAACTATTTATTGTGATTACTAAAGTGCATTAAGCTCTTTTTATTGTGACGTTGCCACCGATGTTGCCAAGTTTCGCGTCGCTATTCACGGACATCAAAGTGACAGCTAACACTCACTAAATTCATCCTTTTTTGGAAAAATAATCTTAACCATTTTATTAAAAGGGATAATTTCCATGGAGAAGCGATAGTTATCCAGTTTTTATTTACAAAAACCGACATAACTAGTTTTTGGTTTTTTTTTCTTGCTAAAATTGACTTGTGTTCATTTAACATTTTTTACTCCTAATAACCTCAGGAAGCCATGGTTAAAATCTGTCGGTATACTCCTACCCACCCTGTATAATGGTAAAGTGAGCAGCAAAAGTTGCAACGAGGATCAAGTACTCAAACATAACACATGACTTTAATGTCAAGAGAAATACAATCTGTAAGCCCTCTCCCAATAAGCCTACGTCTCACGACAACACGATAAAATGCATGGCAGCAGGTCGAGAAAGTTCTGCTGTTGAGAAGATTATCGCACCTAAAATGGGCCGAAAGTTTGAAAAATTTACGTCATGTGACAACAGTAGTAAGGAACGAATAATTATTTTTTTGAAACCATCGTAAGAAACGTCTTACTAGGATGACATTGACCCAATACAGGCGCCTTCAATGAAGGATATGACGCGTAAACAGGGTTTCAATTATTGAAATTAATGTGTCAAACATGGGCCGTTTACCTTAACGTATTAACAAGATATTCACCACAGGCTAGCTGGTCGACGTTGCCGTTTCAAGTACGTACGTTGGGTAGATCAAAATATAAATTTTTGTATGGGAAAAGGACAGTTGACTCGTTTGAAAAGTTACACAAACACAACTAACCTTCTGTGGGTCAATCACGTAACTTTTCTTACGCGCGTCTGTAAGGTCTAAATGTTAATTTTATATGGAAAAATGACAGTTAGATTGTGATTTTACTGTCAGACGCGCGTACAATGCGTTACGTGATTGACCTACTGGACCACAGTAAGAGTCTTGGTCAGGAAGGTAATCACGTCACGTGTCGAACGCACGTTAGGACAATTCAACTGTCATTTATCCGTATAAAAATTTACGTTTAGATCTACCTAACATATGTACGTACATATTCATATTCATTTATTTATAATAATAAAATTCATATTACAATGCGTTCCGTGAACGACCTGCAGATTTCCAGCTAAAACGGAAGCTTATTTTTCCACTCAACAATGCGTTAATTGTTTCCTCATTAGTTCTATATCAACATTTCCTCACGCTTGTCAGATTATTGTTTGTGACGCTGATATCTGGATATTACACGGATTCACGTCGAGCGTTTTATTAACGTGACGGGTGACACATTGCCCGTGACGCAGGGGCGTCACGTTGCGCTATTACTGTCGTGACGCTTGACGCACTGACAAGTGATCGCTCAAAGAACCTGGGCCGCAATTTTTTCTTAACACTTTCACTGACCGGAACCCGCCCAGCGGGCGCCTACGCCGTAGTCGCTTTCCGCTACATACGGGGAAAACCACGGAACGGTTTTGCTCGTCGTGACTCTTGGCACTGAATGTCTTAAAAGAGAGAAGGAGACATTCTTAGTGTTGTCCCAATTATCCATATGGCATGTCATACTGATTCATTCATTCAAAATCTGAAAAAAACCGGGACCGCAAGTTTATGTATTAATTAACAGAAGGGGACAATTTCGATCTACACGACATATCCTAAACTATACTCCCAGTATTATGTATTTGTCCTTCAAAATCATAATGGTAGAGACATGAAAAAAAACCAACATCCTTGGTATACCCATTTGTCAATTTGGACGAATGGAATAACGGCCCGGACAAAGGTCAAGGTCGGAATTTTCTCAGTATCTAATCTAAAATGTTATACAAATGTAGGTATTTAAAAGGAGTCTAGGTATATTGTATTTAAAAGTCTGTTATGTATTTGTTTGTATATATTTTGTTTTTGTTTTAGTAATTGTGTATATATTTGTTTTCTATTAATTATGTATATCTACTGTGTGGTTATATTTGAAGTTGGCTACAATACAATCTGTCCGATTTGCCCAAATGTTCACAGGTAGAGAATACTAACGTCATTAAGTCCACCTGTCATACGATAAGTTCTTCGTTGTCCAATAAATATTAAATAAATAACATGACTGAAAAACCGTAAACTCCCAACTCAACATATTCAGTGCTCAATATTTCGTAACGCTACGCTCGCAGCCGATAACATGAGGAACTCCGTACAGACCCCCCCCCCCCCCCCCCCCCGTGGTGGGTTGCAGGCACTGAAATTCAACATTTCCTTGCCCTTATCCCATTTACTGTGTGGTCGGCGCAGCATGTCTTTTTCTTCCTTAAGTACTTCTCTGTCAGCCGTCATCTCATCACTCACTTCTTTTCTCTTTATATCGTCTCTCACATAGTCCATCCACCTTTTCCTTGGCCTACCTCGTATCTTACATCCATCCATATTCATACCTAATACTCTTTTGGTCACATGAGGCACTGGACGTGTTAAATAAAATTCAAATAAAGTAGTGGCTCTATACTAAATAACAATAATAATAATACAGAGGGCGGTACTCCTGGATACTGGAGGTTCCTGTCTCTGTCGCCCTGACCACCGGTAGCTTAGGCCCCGCCTCGCTGCCGGTGGCACCCTAAGGTTAGGTTTTATATTTTACTTTTTATATAATTATTGTAAAAACCTAGCTTAAGATGAAATTTAAATAAAGGAGATAATAATAATAAAATCTAATTTATTTAAAATAATTGTGATAAAATAGCGGTATTTTTATTTAAAAAAAAATTGGCTGCATTGCAGCTAGCTACAGATTTGTTTAGGGATATAACCTCTCAGAGGGAGAGAGCTGTATAACTCTCAAGCCTGTCTTTTTTTACTTTTTTTTTATTTTCGAAAAACAGAGTCAACCAAAATATTCTATATAATTATTGAACCTGCTCACAATAATTCCCGAGAATCGGTTGAAAAACGCGACCTGTAGAGGAGAACAGTCGGACACCTGGACATCCGGATATACGAAAGAATTTAGGCTCGAGCTGAAACAGAGCACAGAAAACAAAAAAAAACTTTAAAATGTGTGCATTTAAAGATACATTGTCATGTATAGGGTTAGAATTGTAAAGTTACGCCTAGCGATGTTGTTCATCTTAACGAACTATGCTATGCACAAGTTGAAAACATAGTTGCGAACTTTGCCCGCCTTATTTATGTTGATAACATCGCCTTTCACGCAATTTACGCGCTGATTTTCTACTTCTAAGTTGAATTATTTTTTTTTGTTACACTTTACAATGGTGTGAAATTGTTGTTATTATTTTTTATCACTAACTTCTGCCCGCGATTCCGTACGCGTAGAACTCGTTTATATCTTAGCTCCATACAAACTTTCACCCCCCATTTCACCCCTTAGGGGATGATTTCCGGGATAAAAACTATCCTACTATATTTACATCAAGTGTCACCTAAATCGGTTCAGCTTGAAGAGGTAACAGACAGACAGACACACTTTCGCATTTATGATATTAGTATGGATGCGATTTTTTTAACCAGCATACGGTCTGCCTAATGGTATAGTAAGAATATTTTTTCTAGAACGGATCATATCACCCATGGCTCCAACAAAGCCTATTATTTAGCCACGTGCCGCAAACGCTCCGAAATGAAAAGACCATGTTTAATAAATACTTTACTCGAATAGTGACTGTATTATTAAAGCAAGGTTCAACAACTTTTTATTACTAGTTGAACTTGAAGCATATGTAGTATAATATAAAAAAAAATTGCGGTTACACTTATTAATGAAAGACAAAGGCTTTTTCTTCACTTTGTGCCTTGTACAAAAAGAAGTGAATTCGTTCGAGAAAAATTATTCTCACCATTAATTACCGGAACGTTAAGGAAGCTCGCAACTTCCAAAGTACAGGTACGTTTCCGATACTTTACTGATAGAGAATTTGCTGTGCAATAAGAGACAAATGCAGCTCTCATTCTCAGCCCTCAACGGCCGCTTTAGCCTAGTTTGAATCCCGGTAAGGGCATTTATTTGTTTGTGTGATGAGCACGAATATTTGTTCCTGAGTCATTGATGTTTTCTATGCATTTAAGTATTTATTTCTCTATATATACGAGTATATTTAGTACAAGCTTTGCTTAGTTTGGGACTAGGTTGATTTGTGTAATATTGTCCGAAAATATTTATTTATTGAGAAGTATCAGAAGACTTTAGATCTCAATGTCCTCTATACTTTAGTCGTGTTATATCCGTGACGTCAGTTTCAATTAAGCCTGCATCACACTGGCGCGGCCTGTGGTGGCGGACCATAGTAAATTTGACAGCTAATGACAAGTTTTCTATTGTCCGCCGCGGCCAGGCCGAGCCAGTCTGTGAGAGGCCTTAAGTATTGACATTTCTGCTGATAAACAAAGCTGGACAGGAGATACGTCATCTCGTACCGACATTGTCTATACTTACATCCTTGTCACTCATGTGTATGAGTCCCGCTATACTTATTATTTATCTATGCTTTCCAATATAATCCTATACTATTAAACGAGCAACATTATGTATATAAATCCTATACTGTTAAATTAGGTTGAGAGAGTCCTCTATGTTCTACCTTGCGGCGTACAAAAAATAAAATAAAATAGGAAAACAATTACGATAATAAATGGCAATATTAAACGAGCAATATTTGTATATATATTTGCAATCACGTTCTCGGAAACGGCTCTAACGATTTCGATGCAATTTGGTATACCTACAGGCGTTTACGGGGGCGAGAAATCGATCTAGCTAGGTCTCATGTCCGGGAAAATTCGTTTTCTCCGTATTTTCTCTATTTTCACCCGAGCAGAGCTCGGTCGCCCAGGGACTCAAATTTTAACGGACGTAACTTACAATTCCGAACGGTTTTAAACAACCGAGCCTATTTAAACCAACACTCACCGGTCTCACTACATCCAGACACGGAATTTATGCCACAAATCAACCCAACGCCTATTACACAGAGAAATGGTGATGTATCCAGTCTTAAGGGTCATCGCGGGCGGATGCAAAATGTAAATTTATCTCCGTTCATAAATTCCTCCCCGGAAAACTCCCCCTTAACAAGACGTCCAGTGAATTCTCTCTGAATTACGTGGGTAGTTATAAATCTCCGCGATTGTTCTTGCGGAAAAAGAAAAAGTATAAGGTTGTAAGTTGTTAGCTTAGAAGTAGGTAAAGAGGACGATTTATACGAGTTATTTTTAGGTGACGCAAATTTATACAGTTTTAAGTATTTATACACTTTTTCAAGCGCGGCCGCGGCGTTTTTGATGACCTCATTACAGGGGAGACCGACTCCTTAGATATTGTCTCTGGGCAGTTTTGGGACCCAGAAGATATGCCTTACAACATACTAAAAGATGGCGCTGGTATCCAAAAGTGAAGTATTTGTTCGTTTGTGTTGTTACATAATATGTAATAGATCTTTAGATTATTTTTGGAGGGGGCAAACTATATCTGAATAAGTTGTTATTTTTCCTAACCTAGTTGAAACGATTTCCTAACAGTATTACCTACTCCTCTTAGTAGTCGCGTAAATATTAAACGTTTTTTTTTGCTACTTACAGCAGTTTTAGTTTAAAGTGACGTAGGCTCAGTAAACTGATTTTTAAAAAGTCATGGCGCTTGTTTGGATCATAATACAGCTGCCTTAAGTTTAATTAGCAATCTAGCGGCCTTTCTCGAGGGACTACAGCTATTCGAATCCTGAGTTTTTGAATTCCGCTCGATAGAAAAAAATCACGAACATAGGTCTAAAAATACTTGAAAAATTCGTAACAAATTATGCACAAAAGCTTAAATAATGCATATACAAGTTTGTTCTAAAAATCAGCAATATAATGTTTGAGGGAACTTAGCTATTAGGTACTTTTCTATATATTCAAACGCACAAAAAAATAAAATTAAAATACATGATGTCCGCGCTTCCGAACACGCACTTCCACCTCGCTCACGCTTAATATTCAGTGAGAGGGAGAGAAGACTGTGAGCCTTCGTCGCCTTAACACATTGACTGCCAAGAATCGCTACGCGATACGCTCGTAGCTGATCCCATGGTTTCCCCGTATGTAGCGGAAAGCGACTACGGCGTAGGCGCCCGCTTAGGCTTCCTGGCGATGGAAGTGTTTTTGAACAATTATTTATAGAGCTTCGTGGACTATAATGAAAAAGTTTTTTAACCTCGTAAGGCCCTTGGCCTAATTTTAGGACAAAGAATTTCAGGCTTAACAGCCCAACTCATTAGCTTATTGTAATCAAATTTAAACTCTATTTAAAGGACTCGAAATTTAAAAATAATATGACCTATTTTCAGGACACTGGGCCGTTATTACATTTGTCCTAAAAATAGCATGGGCCTTACGAGGATTGTAAATTTTATATGGGAAAAAAAGCCAAATACTACAACCAAAAGCACTTACACTTTTTAAAGTTCACTAAATAGAGCTATCTTTATCACTGGCTAAACGGTTTTTGATAGTGTTTTAATGTTGCGACTAAGATAACTGTTGAATAAACTGTGCCGGCAAAGATTAACCCACAAAATAGGCTGGGCTGATATTTGTCTGTAAAACCACATTTAATGCGAATTTAACGATATTTAAAGGTCAAAACTTACGTTTTAAATGTATCAGAGTACTTCTGTTTTTTTTTTTAATATCTTGATATAGAGCTACGGTAGCCTAGTGGTTCAGGCAAACGACTGTCAAGTGGCGGTCGTGGGTTCGAATCCCGGCTTTTTGGAACTTATGTACGGAATATTTACCGTTAACTTTTCGGTGAAGGAAAACATCGTGAGGAAACCGGTCTAATCCCAATAAGGTCTAGTTTTCCCTCTAGGTTGGAAGGTCAAATGGCAGTCGCTTTCGTAAAACTAGTACCTATGCCAAATCTTGGCATTAGATGATTTAGATGTCAAAGCGGACCCCGGGCTCCTTTAGGGCACAGCCGGGAATAACGCTAGGAGGATGATGATGTTGGTGTATATTAAGGTTTTATTGTTTTTGAGCCAAATGCACTGAATATCGAGAGTAGTAGGGTCTACCAAGCCTAAGCTAAGCTCCGTTACAGTACAAGTACCTATCACATAACTTAGTAAGTAGTTTGTGCTGAGCGGAGTCGTATAGTTACAAAGCTTAGTTTAAGTATAGTGTGAAAGCACCTTTAAGCGGTTGTGTTAATTTGAGTGCAGCTGTGTACTATTGTGTTAACCGATAACCTAAGGAAAGCCGGAGAATTTTCTTGTATAATATTAAATCACATTCATAAACTCGCGCCTGTGTTCCCAAGAAGGGTAGGCAGGGCACATGAAATTGGTAATTCTAATTATACTATCATCTCAAAGTCTACTGATAGAACGGCGATAGATTAGCGGGATGAAATCGGTAGGTATGCCGCATTTTGTACTTTGCCGAGGGTTAACTGAGGTCATCCAGATTTCCTCACTACTGAACTACACCATTATTAGCACCAATTCATAAAAATTATTAGCCCCAATTTAGTTAACAGCTAACTAATAAAATTATATGTATAATATAGATACTTTTATCGTTGTAACATGTATACATATTTATAATCATATTTTATATTAATCATTTTTTTACATTCGTGTATCATCTGACACTAGTCGCACAGTACGCTGTCCCGCACACCCCGCTGGCTCCACAGAAAACCAGCGCCGTTGATCACGCTAGCTGTGCCAACTGCATTGCTGAGTGGAGGCCATTTCAGGTGCACATCCCGATCTACGTCTTCGATGTATTTGTTAATGTGTTTCTTTTTTTGTTACTTATGATGTGTCCGCAGGCCGCCCCCAGTCTGTGAGAGGCTTAAAGCGACCCAAGTACTGACATGCAGCGGCCGAAATGCTCGAAGAATCTCCACCTATAAGGGTCTTCCGCTACCGCGTTTTCGCATTACCCTACATTTACAACATTAAAAATATTGTAGCAATTTTTTCTCACAACGCTCGCCGGGGCCATAAATTCCGTAAACCATAGTAAATGACATTTCAATAGAAAAGTATGGCCATTAAAAACGCATTAGTCGGAATCGGGGTTTATACGTCATTAACCCTGTGTATTGTTGGGTTACCCTAACCTAACCTATCATAGACAAAGCTAATAAGGTCAGAAGGATTTAAATATTTCACCCAAAATGGTGGTGCCGAAGTTATTTAAAAAATTAATGAAAAGGGTAGAATTGATTATGTTGGTAAAAGGATTTGGTTTCAGATTAGAATTGAAAATTGTATACGGAATAATTGTTTTGGATTGATCGAAGCGAAAGAAAAATTATTACAAATTGGAACGCAATCAAGTATTTGATAACGGATCATAATTTTTCTTATTTTCATCACTTACAAGTAAATATCCTATCATACAAATTAATTAGGTACTTACTTCTCTAAATGATTATCACCTCTTTTAGGTATCATAACGACTTTACATTATCCTTACAATCTAAATACAAGAGGATAATAGAAACATAATATAGAAAAATTACATTAACACTAAACTAAGCCAAAAAAAAAATATAATAAATAAAAAAAATTGCCCCAAATCGCCATCAGAGGGCAGCATTGCCACGTTGAATGGCAATGCTGATCCGCTGTGCCGGATATGATCCAGCCTTCTGATCATGCGTCATCTGTACCAGCCGCTTGGAGCACTCTTTAAACATGGGCGCTTTCTCCCCACGGTCCTACAGTTTCGACCCCAAACGGCGCAAAAAGGTAGCCACTAGGTATCTATTTTAAGGTAAAGTATATGATCCGATATGTCATGGATGTTTTGGGTATAATATATATACCACGTCGGTGGTAAACAAGCATACGGCCCACCTGATGGTAAGTGATTACCGTAGCCTATGGACGCTTGCAACTCCAGGGGTGTTACAATACAACCTAAAAAAAAATCGTATGATAATTAGGGGACAATTTATTAAAGCGTGCTCAATGCTTATTAATATGATTTACTAATAAATAACAAAAAAAACCAGCCAAGTGCGACTCGGACTCGCGCACGAAGGGTTCCGTACCATTATCAATAAAAATATTTATTTTATTTTGTTTTTAGTATTTGTTGTTATAGCGGCAACAGAAATACATCATCTGTGAAAATTTCAACTGGAATCTATCACGGTATCAGTGAGATACAGCCTGGTGACAGACAGACGGACGGACGGACGGACGGACGGACGGACGGACAGCGGAGTCTAAGTAATAGGGTCCCGTTTTACTCTTTGAGTACGGAACCCTAAAAAACAATCTCAGCAGCTAAAATATAAATTAAGTAAACCTAAAACCTAAAAAACAAGTAATAATTAAAATGAAAACTAAACATATTATAAGTATTTGCCCCCCAGGTCCGTCATTAAATTATCAGAATCAAATAGGGTAGTACACATGATTTAAAGCAGGGAAATACATAGTTTTAAGGAGGAGACTTAATCATGGCAACGAACAAGAGAAAGTTGTTGGCACATATGACACATATTACGGTTTACCTCTTGATGGTTCTAATCGCGTAGAGTTTATTGCCCTCTGGTTTAATAAATAATCCTTAGTTCTAGGAATGTTGAAAAATGAACGTTCTTTTTAACCAATTTTCCTCTTCACTTCACTGTTATTTGTCACTGGATGACTTTGTTGTGGCACTGAGGGGAATACTGTAAATTTGGCAAATATGGCGTCTACTGAAATAGAAATACTTCAGTGTGATCATGGGCATCGTTAAATTTAATTACAATATTTATCAAATCAATTATTTTTAACATAAAACTGACTTAATTCAGTTTCGCTTCTCCAAATGAGAAGAATTTCCGACAGAAAATACTCTTACCATAATCAATTAACGGAATTTCAATGTAATAAATATTTCTGTAAAGAATATACGTTGCTCTCTAAATCTTATATAAATTACGGGCATAAAAAAATATCGAAGTTGTAATTCTGTTTCTTGGAAGTTTGTAAAGAGCGGGGCTGGATAATAGTCAAAAATTCTTCTTTATTCAAATGTAGGTTTTCTTCAAGTACTTACCTAAATATAAGAATATTTAGATGCAGTATTAATCTGCACTTATAATAAATCTCTAAATTAAAAAAAGAATCAGCCAGTTTGAAACCAAGCTTTCTGTGGTACGAATGTTCTCAGCATCCCATGGACGGAAAAATATGAAACATTTTATATAGGTACATTATTATACCCGCTGCAACTTAGGATAGTTTTTATCCGACTGCGACAATTAATTTATTTTTCGTAATATACGACTTCATTTAATTTTTCATTTATTATTCTTAAAGTATATCGCCGCCACATCTGTCAGCTAAAAGAAACGTCAAAATCACAGACTAATAAGAAATACTACGGACAAAATGGCGAAATTTCTTTGCCTTTCTTTCGCCTATTAATAATTTTAATCCCGTCTACGATATACATTGACGAGACACATAGGTACCAAAAGCAAATATAAAATTAATCGATTTTGATATGCGAACTTATATGCGCAAATGTCGAATTAAGGCGTAATTTCTACAAATGTAACAACAAATTCGAACAATATAAATTTGGTTTTTTTGAATGGCACGCGCGCGCGCTCTTTGCGTATTCAGCCAAACCACGAAAACTGAAACTCGAAGTTCGTATATCTGCATTCCTGTCATATGTTAGTGCGATAGAGATAGAGATACCCGAATATTTTCGAATTTCCGGAATTCGTGGTTTAAAAGAAAATACGGATGTCGGATAGATCTAAATTAATATTTTATGTGTGAATATGGTTAAAATTATTTGGAAATACTATTGTTGTTATTGTTTTAGTATATTTGACTAGCTTTAAGTTTAATATTGTACGTCCGAAATGGGCAAGCTGTTGGACTTTATTTTACCCAAAACAACTAAATGTACACAGTTCTGACAATAAAGAAATCTAATTTTATCTTATCTTATCGAAAATAGGGATGTAGACACTAAACAAAATAATCATAATGTTGTATTATCTCGAAAAAAAACAACGCAAGAGGCTATACTCGTATAGGTAATCACTAAGCTATAAGTGTATAAAGTTTGAAGAGGGGGTTTGTTGCGTCTCTTTTCCGCAAAACGCACCTTTATAATGAAACGATTGTTTTTTACTATGACGCTCGAGGATCGTGACGTCACGGTCCCTGATCGTTTTCTCACTCTAACAAGCGACATTAAAACGGTTGTAGCTTCGTAATTTTTTGAGATATTTGAATGAGTTTTTCGTTTCTTCTTTCTTTTGAAGTGAGTCTACAGCTACACCTCTATTTGGAAGACAAGCGGAAAGAACCCATTCTATCCATACTAATAATCCATACTTCCATATTAATATTATAAATGCGAAAGTGTGTCTGTCTGTCTGTTAACTCTTCACGCCTAAACCGCTGAACCGATTTAGATAAAATTAGGTATACAGATAGTTTGAGCTCCGGGGAAGGACAAAGGGTAGTTTTTATATCTGAGGGGCTGAAATTGGGGGTGGAAATTTGTATGGAGCTACTTAAACCGCTGCACCGATTTAGATGAAATTTGGTATATAAATAGTTTGAGTCCCGGGGAAGGACATATAATAGGTTTTATCCCGGAAATCATCCCCTTAAGGGTTCGAAAAAGGGGGGGGGTGAAAATTTGGATGTAATCTATTTTGATGAAATGTGGTGTAGATATAGGTTAAGTCCTGGGCAACCCTCAAAAATCACCCCAGAAATCCCTCTAAGGGGGTGAAATTAGGGGTGAAAATTCGGATGGAACCCATTTTAATACAATTTGGTATAGAGATAGCTTGAGTCCTGGGAAAGGACATAGGATAGTTTTAATTCCGGAAATCACTCCCTAAGGTGAAATGGGGGTGAAAATTTGGATGAATCCCGTTTAGATGAAATTTGGTATAAAGGTCGTTTGAGTCCCGAAGAATGATATTAGATAGTTTTTATCCCGAAAATCATTCCTAAGGGTATGAAATAGGGGGTGAAAGTTTGGATAAAATCCATGTACCTAGATGAAATTTGGTATAGAGATAATTTGAGACCCTTCGAAGGATATAGAATTGTTTTTGCCTCGGAAATCATCCCTTAAGATGGTAAGTAGAAGTTTGTTTGCATTATATTTTCTAAGTATAAGTTCTACGCGGACGAAGTCGCGGGCAACAGCTAGTACTAAATATAACTTGATATTTCGTTAAAGGTTAAATAACATAACAGTTACACAGAATATGTTTTTGATGACATTTTGGAGTAGATTCAAAAGTAATTACACCACTACAATTAAACTTAACTAAAACTAAAATACATCTAAATAAAACTAAAATATATCTAAAAATGGCCCCTGCGGCATGGTACCGAAGACGCTGGCAGCATTTCCTCGCTGGATCGCCAGGCCGATGCGTTGAGCGAGGAAACTGCCAGCTCTTTGGTCTCCCGTGGCGTCTCTGAGCCTCTTTGACATATCCTTAAAGAGGCTCAGAGCGCCAGGGCCCCACAGACCTACCTTTCGTTAAATGTAGTGTATAGTTGAAGTTATAAAGGAAATTAGGATCCATGTTGATTTTTTTCCCATCGAGAAAAATTCAGGCATTCATGCTGCTGCAACTTTTAATAATCAACAAAACATAAAGAAACATTATATCCGTAACTAATTATTATTTAAATTTTCTTGTCTTGACAGAATTGCAGCCTTTGAAAATGACATAATTATGCTATGCATCACTTATAAAAAGGCCGAGCGTTATGAATAGATTATACTGTTTCTTAGAATTAGAAGACCCACTGAAAATAAAGATATACAAGTGCCTCATTCCGTCACTTGAAATAAAGAGTCATATATATCAAGAGCTCTCCCGCCAAGTGTACAATTTCAGACTTTAATGCATATGTTTTATATCTGAGTCCTGCGAGATGCCATATGTAATGTGATGCCGAACAGCTACTGCACTTGACAACTTCCACAAGCTAATGCTGTTGAAATTTATTGCAGTACGTGTAAATGCATTTTTGTTATGTGAGAATTTATATGCGTGCGTGTTTTCTCTTGGTGAATTCAGACAGATTTAGTGTTTCCTTGTGTTTAACCCCCGACGCAAATAGAGTTGTGTTATAAGTTTGACGTGTCTGTTTATCTGACTATCTGTGTGTCTGTGTATCTGTGTCTATTGGTGGCATTATAAGTTAATAAACCCATTTTAACGCGGTTAATTTTATCCAAAAGCTGACGTGATCGAGATATTTCTAAACGTTAGTTTCATCAAAATCGGTTCAGCTGTGTTTGGGATATTGAAGTTTGAAATAAAAAGTCGGTGGTTTTACAAATTTTCTAAGTTGTTAATTACCGCGGATGTTGAAGACTATGGACCCGGACTTTATACATCTCTCGGCAAATATTGTGACAACAAAGTATTGTTTCATTGTTGCTGTGTATGTCACTTAATGAGACCATTGTAATTGTATTTAAAACTTTGCACACTTCGAATTTAAACTTTCGTGAGACATGTTGAAATAATGCTACAAATATACGTTTTAACCACACACGTACGGTTTAACGGCATACTTGCAGAATAAATACTTAAATGTTAAATTTAGAATATCTGCAGTTCTAACACAATCAAAATACTACCTCGGGAATATCACATATCCTCAATGTTTGAAGTATACCAGTATTTGACGACCGATTTAGCCTAGTTGGTAGTGACCCTGCCTACGAAGCAAGAGGTCCTGGGTTCGAATCCCGGTAAGGGCATTTATTTGTGTGATGAGCACGAATATTTGTTCCTGAGTCATGGATGTTTTCTATGTATTTAAGTATTTATTTATCTATATTAAGTATTTTCTCAAACTTCTCTGTTTCTTGTCTTTGCCTTAAACTAGCCGTCAATACAATTAATTCTCAAATCAATAAGGAACATGTCTTAGTATAAAAAACAATAAACTAAATGAGTTTTTAAGCCAGATCAGGTGCCGGATGGCAATCAGAAAACAATTCCGAGTCTGCCCCATTGTTTCCATATTAATATAGTGGTCTCGTTTCTATCTGCTTCCTAACTCCTAACATATGGCCCCGGAATAATAGGATTGGATAACCAGTGTACCGGATTGGCGTGAGACTCATAGTGTGAGAATATGGATTAAGTCATCAAGGCAGCCTTACTTCAGTAATCTTGCTACGGCTGTTTAAATAGTACATGAAACTATAACACGTCTGTACTGTCTGTAGCAGTTTAACCCATTCACGGCCACGCTACGCTGGTAGGGCTACGCCGTAGACCGTAGCAGCTTGAACTCCGTATGTAGCGAAAAGCGCTCGTAGCGCTCTGACGTTCACTGCCAAGAAGCGCTACTCGCTACGCTCATAGCCGATCTCGTGGATTTATGTAGCGAAAAGCGCTCGTAGCGCTCTGACGTTCACTGCCAAGAAGCGCTACTCGCTACGCTCATACTAACATCTATGGATTATTTTGTCCAAAATAAATGCTTTTTATTTTATTTTATTTATTTTATAGCCGATCTCGTGGATTTATGTAGCGAAAAGCGCTCGTAGCGCTCTGACGTTCACTGCCAAGGAGCGCTACTCGCTACGCTTATAGCCGATCTCGTGGATTTATGTAGCGAAAAGCGCTCGTAGCGCTCTGACGTTCACTGCCAAGGAGCGCTACTCGCTACGCTCATAGCCGATCTCGTGGATTTATTTAGCGAAAAGCGCTCGTAGCGCTCTGACGTTCACTGCCAAGGAGCGCTACGCGCTACGCTCTTAACCGATCTCGTGGATTTATGTAGCGAAAAGCGCTCGTAGCGCTCTGACGTTCACTGCCAAGGAGCGCTACACGCTACGCTCATAGCCGATCTCGTGGATTTATGTAGCGAAAAGCGCTCGTAGCGCTCTGACGTTCACTGCCAAGGAGCGCTTCGCGCTACGCTCTTAACCGATCCCGTGGATTTCCTCGTATGTAGCGAAAAGCGACTACGGCGTAAACACCCGCTTGGCGGGTTCCTGGCAGTGAAAGTGTTAACTTCATGCGTAGCGAAAAGCATTGCGCTCTGACGCAGGTGTCTTGTGATTGGCACTGTATAATTAGCCATTAAACTATCGTAAACTATATGGTTTAAAGTCAAGATATCATGATTTTACATTTCCTGAACAAAACTAAACAAATACCGTGACGCGCAACGTCATTACAGTCAAGCCAAAAATAAATGGAAAAAGTTGTTCCCACTCCCGGACATAGCCATTTGCCGTTTATTAAGACAAATCGGTATTGTTTACAAACGGGAAGATATAAAATACAGTCGACATAGCTGGTTAATCTTCTTAAAGGAGACAAAGAACAATATGGTTATGGGGAGGGTAGAGGGTGGAAATGAGTTACGAACTCCTGCAATGAGGAATGGATGAAAATTTTAGAAGTGCCTGATTATTTTTTGGTGATAGGAATAATTAGTTTTAGCACCAGAAAAAAGTTGCAGACTTTTCAGCTGCGTCAATTATTTTTGAAAAATATAAACAGTTTCCTCACTGACGTTTTGGGGTTAGGACGGCGAATGAGACACTTTCTTTGATCCGTTTCATAAATATGTATACCTACTACAGTTGTAGTATACATATTTATGAAATTTTTAGTGAATACATATTGGTGCCCTTGACTATACTAACCGTTGTGCGGCAAATCACGGAGATTGATTGTTTTGGACGTGAAATACTGTGTTTGAGTACATACCGAGTTTTTAAACAATTATTTTTACATTAAAGTGTAAGAATTTAATGGGTTTCTTTAAATTTGCTCTTGAGCGATAAACATATATATATTTGTGAACCTTTCAAGTCTCTTACCTTTTTATAATTTTATTACAAATACTAAAAAATGAATATTTTTATAGACAATGGTACGGAACTCTTCGTGCGAGAGTCCGACTCGCACTTGGCCGGTTTTTTTATTATTTGCCCCAGCTACAGACCACTCAGTAAATTTGTACTAAACGCCACCTCAACAGCGTGTACAAATCTCAGTTACCAAGTTCACAAGCCGATGAGACGGAGTAAACTTAGTGTCTCGCGCGGATGACTTTGGTAAACTTTGCGTGCAAACGTTTTTTTTTTATATACTTAAGTACAACTTGTCGCTACCTAAGGCCAGTAATTCCCTATACTTTAAAAGTGTGTTCATTACTGCGATACGTGTCTTTAATGTCTTACCTAATAGTATTAAGATGTTAGAGGGTAATGATAGATGTTAGAGGGTAGTAATCTACGTTGAAAAAAATTCTCATGGACAATGTATTTTACAGTTTTAACGAAGTGAGTACCAGCAACGCATAAATTAGAATAGGTGATCATTATTTTTAAACTTTTAATTTTAAGTCCTAATTAATGAGCAACTGTTGTTACTTTTTTATATAATTTAACACTTATGTACGTACACAGTTTACAATCAATAAATTCTATACTTTACTTTACTTTACTTTTAAATCGCGATTATGTTAACTGGAACGAATGGATTTGAGTTTACCATGGGGAAAGTGGAAGTTGAACTAAATAAGTACAGGGGAACAATCTTACACAAAAATCAGCCTAGTCCAAAACCAAGCAAGCTGGTACTATGGGTAGAATATGATACACATACTTATGTAGATATAATAAATAGTTAAACATAGAAAAAACATCCAAGACTCACGAATAAAATATCCGTGTCCATCACGCAAATAACGCCTTTAACGGGATTCGAACCCAAAACATTCGTAGAATTTATATTATAAATATTTGTTTATCTGATTAAATGAATATTTATTATTATTATTATAAGCCGGTGTGTTATGCTGCTGCTAATTCGCTGACTTATGCCGCAGTAAGATATGAATTCTCACACTTCCTAAAATGAATTTGAATGTTCTACATGACATAACCTATAAATTTTTTGATTCCGAGTGGACTCTTGTACCTACGAGTTTTTCACATGATGTGATATATCGCATATTACGTTTGTACATAGTTTTGTACAGGCAAATATGCACGTCTTCTACCCAAACTACGAAGCTTATGTCACTTTCAAGGAACAAGAATCATGGATCATAATCATCGGTTAAGCTTATCGAGAAGCATTGATAATTTATTGCAAATCTATACATATAATAAAGCTGAAGAGGGTCGAAAGTCTGTACATGGAAGATATTCTAAAAAAAATTGGCTAGGGATACTTAGAATCGATAACAGAACACGTTCCAACAGTCTTTAGAATTTTTGTCTGTTTGTCTGTTTGTCTGTTTATCTGTTTATCCGTTTGTCTGTTTATCTGTTTATCTGTTTGTCTGTTTATGTGACCGCGCATCACGTGAAAACGGCTGAACCGATTAAGATGAAATTTAGTATAGAGATAGTTTAAGTCCTGGGGAAGGACTTAGAGTAGTCTTTATTCTGGAAATCAACCCCTATGGGGATGAAATGGGGGGTGGAAATTTGTATAGAGCTACTTAAACCGCTGCACCGATTTGGATGAAATTTGGTATATAATTAGTTTGAGTCACAGAAAAGGTCAAAGAATAGGTTTTTTCCCGAAAATCTTCCCTTTAGGGGGTAAAATGGGGGGGTGAAAAATTGGATGTAACCCATTTTGATAAAATTTGGTTGAGAGGTAGTTTAAGTTCTGGGGAAGGACATTGGATAGTCTTTATTCCAGAAATCTTTCCCTGAGGGGGTGAAATGGGGGGTTAAAATTTGGATGTAGCCCATTCAGATGAAATTTGGCATAGAGATAATTTGAGTCCTGGAGAATGACAACGGATAGTTTGTATTCCGAAAATCATCCTCTAAGGAGGTGAAATAGGGGGTGAAAAATTGGATGGAACCCATTTACGGTATAGCGGTAGTTGGGAGTCCTGGGGAATAGGAACATTACATAGGTAAATATATGTATGTGACGTTCCAAGGGTAAAGGTACCTTATGGCGGTAGTTTCAAAGATGTTTTCTAAAACGGGGTAAAAAAGACGTTTTATTATGGCTATTTTGAAAACTATTAGATGTAACATTTTGTTGACGTATCTTTATTTTTAATATAAAATATTTAAATTACAAATCAGTTTATTTAGTAGAAAAGGTCCTTACGGCCGTGTGATATGAAAATATGCAAAATAATACTGAAAAAAGCCTACATGCATCTATTATGGTGAGGCGGGTCATAGAAACCAAGTTTGCGGCGGAGTCTATTTTGTAAAAAAAAGGCGTTCGGAGTAAGCTAATATATAAAATCATACAACTCAGCCATAATGACCCTTTCCTTCATTCAATCCATACTTATATTACACATGCGAAAGTAACTCTGTCTGTCTGTAACCTTTTCATGCTTAAACCGCTGAACCGATTGAGATGAAATTTGGTTTAGAGATACTTTGAATTCCGGGGCCTTCCCAAAGAGTCCTTACTAAAGATAGTTTTTATCTGGAAATTCATCACCTAAGGGGGTGAAAAGAGGGGAGAAAGTAACGATATAAACGAGTTCCGCGCGGACGAAGTCGCGAGCAAAAGCTAGTTAATAATATAATGGTTCTTATATTGATTTACCGATTTGTATGCACATTTAGTATCACAATACATGTTGAAGGAACGTCAATTAGTCTACAATGTAGACTAATTGGCGTTGTGAGTGTTACGAGTATTGTGTCGACTTAATAACACTAGCATTATTACTATCAAAAATAAACACAACAATACACTTTTCCCAAACAAACAGACGCTACCGAAACTAAACAAATTTGTTTGTTATTTCACGGGTCGGTATATTATTCAAATTATACCCCATTCTGAGAAGGGTCCAAATTATTAGCATTGTCCTGTCTTGTTGAAATGTATGCAGGAATTAGTAGAATTAGGCGGCTAGTTTTACTAATTTTCCTCGGGTCCATTATATTATATTTTAGCCATAAATCTTATTAGGTCGTTTGAATTCTCTTGACCTTTATTTTGGAGTTTATTTCGCAGTAAGCTTAGCTATATTATCTTGTAATTTACGAG
Organism: Epinotia brunnichana; assembly: GCA_963854355.1. Lineage (NCBI taxonomy): Eukaryota > Metazoa > Arthropoda > Insecta > Lepidoptera > Tortricidae > Epinotia > Epinotia brunnichana. The sequence continues at coordinate 31,738,364 of OY977944.1, forward strand.
TTGACCTACATATTAATTAGTTTATCCGCAGACAGTTTATGTCTTTTGTCTGGGTAGATAATTGAGGCCATTTTAATATTCGTTTGTGGTGTCAGCCAAGTAATTTCTTGAGTCAATTATTATTAAAAGTATGTGTGGGATTATTATTGAAGTATGACGTAGTTCATAAGTAGGTAGGTGTCATCATGGCATATTTTTATAACATGGAAGAATAAATAAAAAAAATTAAATCATATGATTTAACTACTTGAAACTAACTGTAATTTTTATATTTGTTGTTTAGTATTAGTTGTTTTTAATTTAATTTAATTCATTTTATACGTATGTACATTGGAATCATATGATTATTAATATCTCTACAATTTTGAACATGTCTCACAATAGTTATATAAATTCTTAAAAGGTATTTATTTGGGGCTGGGCAGGACACCTTGCCAGGCAGAATGATGGTAGGTGGACCAAAAAGGTGTCAGATTGGTGGCCACTTCTAGGTAAAAGGAGCGTCGGCCGTCCACCAGCTCGATGGGTGGACGATATTAGGAAGATCGCGGGTCACTTCTGGATAAGATTAGCGCAGGATAGGGACGGGTGGAGTACTCGAAGAGAGGCCTATGCTCAGCAGTGGGCGACTACAGGCTGACAATGATGATGATGATGATGATTTATTTCTAGTATTTGATAGAATCGTTGGATGTTTAGTTTAGTTTAGTTTATTTCATCTCATTGTACAATGTTTTTACTTATCGTACAGCGATCGTCGAGATATGCAATAATAAAACATTGAAAACGAATATAATTATGTGTTAGGTATATACGGTATATTATTATGTATATACCTACAATTAAAATTAAATGAAAATCAAATTAAATGTCAAGTCAGGTTATTCCAGTGTATACAATACAAATACAATGTCAAGAGAAATACAACGATGTCAATAATTTACAAGATTATTCGGGTGATTTATTTTAATAATATATTTCAATAATTTACAAGGTTATGATGCGGGTGGCGCAGGCAGGACCTGTAACTTTGGCACTCTTTGGGGGAGGCCTCTGTCCAGCAGTGGACGTCTTTTGGTGGGTATGATGATGATGATGGAATCAGGACTTATGTTACCAGCAAAACAAGGTGCTACGTATACTGCCAATCTATTTTGAGGCTGAAAAGAAAGGTTAAATTATCACAAAATGTCAGTCAACCGGAAGATCACTGTGGAAATTTTACCCACACTATATATTCCAGTACCTACGTGGTCCCGATAATGAGCTAACGTTTCGTTAATAAGTATTCAATTAAGGGTAGAGGTACCCGTAAATTGCCAAAAAAATATGCAAACTGCGCTTCGAAATTAATCCAACCATTTCAAAGCCTTGTGAAGTCACACTATCGCTTTTATGGTAAGTACCGTGAGCCGGCGTAAGTGGGGAGAGGAGGCGGGCTCAGTGTTTCAGTGGCACCCAACGTGGGGTATATATCCATATGGACGTCATAATTATCATCATATCAGTTGAAAGACGTCCACTGCTGGACATAAGCCTCCCCCAAAGCATGCCAAAGTGAGAGGTCCTGCGGCACTCGCATCCAGCGCACTCCCGCGACCTTTACCAGGTCATCAGTCCACCTTGTCGGGAGTTTAACTTATGGAAGTCGGTCGGTTATAACTACAACATGTCATAAAAATACCCAAAATAACAAAGTTAGTCATATTTAACCACCCGGTTAGGTAGTGCTGCCTACGAAGCTAAAGATCCTAGGTTCGAATCCCGGTAAGGGCAATCATTTTCATCTCTCCTGTTCTAAAAGTTGACTTTTCATGGGCATATAGCCGGATGGAAAATAGCGTTTTCTCCCCTAGGGTGGAAAGTAATTTTTTTTATTGTTACTGCCAGCCACGGAGTCGAAGATAATTGAGTTACTTCATATTATTAAAATAAAAGCTTTACATATATCTAAACTCAGCTATACATTAAACGACGGGTTCATTACGACGATGTTGATAAAAATCCTTTTACAGTTGGTATTTTTTTCCTAATTACAGAAAATCAACATCCAAATTAATTTCTGTAAACATCGGCTGCCCGCCATAATGCTATAAAACTTTTTTTTTCACGTTTCGGCATGGCCCTGTAGACTAGTTGCGTCGCGGCCTACTCGATTACAATCGAGTAGGCCGCGGTTATTGGCCAGTGCAAAGAGGTTGGAGGTTGGTTATAGTTTTAATTATTTTATTTAGGTATATCTAAAATCGAATAATTAATTTATTTCATATTCATTCTTTACATTTATTTATAATATTTTATAAATACAAGAAATAAGATTAAAACTATTAGATCAGATACGATTTTTAAACTTTTCTAAAGTTGGCAGAATGTGTATTTTAATAACTGATTACTCTTAATATAAGACATAAGACATTTATTTAGCAGAATCGTTTACACGTATATTTACAAGTACCAGTCCCTGCACTAGGCTTTGCCTGTATCGCAGGAGACCGCATATTACCTTTTACATAACATGGATTCAAAATATTACAATCAATTGGACAATATATTATAAATATCAAATAAGGAAAACAATGTGTGTGTTTGTATTGTGTGTGTACGTGTGTGTGTTGTATTTGACAATTTCCAGAATCTTCTCTATTTCCTCATAAGAAATTGAATTGAGCATGGCTTGTACCTTGAGTTTTACTTCCCTCGTCGAGTAGTCTTGCAAATGAAATTTTGTACATATTTTATTATAAATGAATGGATGGAGAAACAAGCCAAATCTTTGGGCAAAAACTGAATTTTTAGAGGAAACGGGAATTCTGAAATTACGTTTTTGCGGTTTACCTGTTTTATAAAATGTACGTGCAGTATTTTACTTTGCTCACAGTCAAAACAAAAAGTAGAGTATTCAACTCGGGTGAAATTACCCATTTCATCCTAGAACTATTGGCGCTCTCACTTCCATCGAGCGCCAGAAATATCTCGGGTGAAATGGGTCACTTTCAACCCTTGGTTAACAATCTACTATCTGTGTTGCTTTAAGGATGACTCACGCCATACCCGTGCCATACCCAAGCCCAGCCGAGCCACGGCCGGGCCGTGCCGACAAGAAGCCGCTTCCGAGCCTAGGCCGTGGCTCGGCCGGGCTTGCGTATGGCTCGACCGCGCAAAAACGCCGTCGTTTCTCCTAGAAAACGGCCCGGGCCGGACACGGCCCGTTCTAGCCTGAGTCATCCTTTACTCTTTCATTTGACTAAAATTTTGGTTGCATATCAATGACAAATTATATTTTTAACTCTTACTGATTAATTAAACGATTTTGCATGGCTCAAACAATTTAATCAAAGAAGAATAAAATAATTCCTTAAACGGCTTTTAAATTAACCAAAATCTACGATAGAACTTTTGGTAACAATCGAGAGCACGTCCATTCACTACAAGAGTCGCAAAATCGTTTAAAGAAATTTTTTTTTTCGGTAATTCATAAAGTGAAAGTTTTTTTTATTAATTTTTATTGGACTATATGAATCCTTTTCTCTTTTTATTTATTTTGTTTATTTGGGGCATCAGCAGCAATGCATACCAAAACTCAAAACTTAAAATACTAAAACAGTAGCCAATAATGAGCTTTAAGGGTATTATTTTTACTTACTCTATAATCTTTACATCAGTGTTACATTAGAATTGAAATGAATAAAAATGTGTGAACGAGTACTTACTAGGTACCTCCATATAAAAATATAAGTTAAATCAAAAGTGCAAAAAAATTTTAATGCAAAGATTGTAAAGTTGCGCTGGAATACTCCAATTAAAACAGTACTTAATCAATATCAATATCCAATATCTTCTATTAATATTCGTTTCCATTTTATACTTTATTTGAATTTACTCAACTGCGATTATCAGAACCGACGGGCAACATGTACAAAGTTGTTTGGTAAATACACTCACGAGATTAGTCGGTTTTAGCAATATCGGTGCGATACTACGTAACTTTTTTTTCATTAAATTATTCAAAGAAAACACCTTGACTTCTTTCTTTTGTTTGTCTTTTTATTTTTTATTTGGTAAACCTAACAGATACCATACATTATGATATAAAATGGCACGTAATCAATGGCTTATCGCTAGGCACGAAATCCAAAGCAAGTAGGTATAGCATGATTAGCAAGTTAAAAACAAATGTGATATTAATCTTACACACCATTCCCGCTACAATCCCTTGCCTTGAACACCAAACTGCAAGGTTGGCAGAGTAGAAATTAATTAGAGAAAGCTGGCAAACTTGCCGTGGCCTCGCTTATTGGGCTTTAGGCAAAAATATATGAGACAGCCGGTACTACTAGGTGTCAGGCAGGCAAGAATCCCGTTCATGCCTCCTTTATGCCTCCTTAAGGAAGTACGTACCTTGGCTAAGGACGTGAGAAGTACCCGCTCGGTATAATAATGGTTTGTATTAGCTGGAGGATTTTATCAAGGATATATGTGTTGGGTGAGTTTAGTTCGTTGATTAACACAGTTTGGGAGTAAATCGATTATGTCCAATATTTATTTACCTGTTTACTATTTATTCCGACCACGTTTTAACATATTCTTCCCTCTTCTCACAGTTGTTCTGATATTTATCTCAGAGGGGTAATCACGTAACTTTTTGAACGCGCGTAAGGACAATTTAACTGTATTTTTTTTTTTATAATTATGAAACAAACAGTCATACAAAGATATTCGTACAAGATATCATATTAATAAACAGACTTATAGTTTCCAATATAAAACAAAAGATTGTAAATATAGATTGTGTAAGACAAAAATCCCTATGCTCGACACCGAATAGTGGTCAATAGTTGACATATAGGTAATGTTCACTGTGGTTCCTCTGAAAGTTAAGGATAAAATGTCAATGAAATGGGCAAGTGTCGAGCACTGGGATGTTCGCCCTCATACAAAAACAGTTGCTGTATTGCTATTAAAACTCTATCCTAAAAGTTTAAAATAAAATAAAAAATACTACAAACAGATGAAAAACGAGGTGAAAGTGGTTCTTAGACAGTATATTCAATTCTGCTTCAATACCTACAGTTCTATACTTTTTTCCATATATAAAGTGACATTTAGACGACGCGCGTACAATGCGTTACGACGTAATGCGTTACGTGATCGACCTGCAGGATGAATATATTCAGCGTTAAGATGGCGTTTTTTTCGTCATTGTCGTCGACCAGCAAACCCTATTAAATATTATAAGAGACGAATATCAGACTCCACTTTTTAAATTCAATTCAATTCAATTTCAATTTAACTTAAAATTATTACAATACAAGAAGACTGCCATTAAATAAACTTATTAACTAAACAAGATATGTAGGTTTTCTTAATTTATTGTCTAATAAATTAAATATATTATACATTTGAACGTTATGTTGGCAATGGGTTCCAACCTCAGCATGTGCTGAACGGGTGTCCAGCGCTGATTTTCAGTTTGGCCCCTTATATCGAAGACGAAGAAGATGAAGACGTAAGTCTTTTAGGGTTCCGTAGCCAAATGGCAAAAAACGGAACCCTTATATTTGATTAAAGTTTCCGCGGTATTTTTAGCCGACTTAATCCTGAGCCGACAATGACGATAAAACCGAGCGATTCAAACGCTAGGAGATTCGCCCCTCAGTGCGTGCGAATCAGATTGAAATGTGTTTTTGTAACCAATATATTTTATTCAAGGCTGTTTCACTCGACGTTTACCGATGGTTTGTAATATGAAAGAGAGTGTTCAAAAGAGTGTTAAGCATATTGCCTCTGGCAGGAGTCCCGCCTCGGGACCAAGTTTCCGAAGGCTAACCGGTAGGAATTCAAATAGCTACACTAGGAGGAACACTAACAAAAATTAGTAGAGTCGCCGCAAGAATTTTAGGTTATGCTAGCCGTAGGGTAGTGGTGCCAACCGAATGGTTCTTCAAGCCAGTTCAAGCAAGCGACTTTCAAATCAGGTCTTGACTTCATGTTTTGAATTGTACCTTGTACCTTTGATTTTAGCGAAATGTTATTTACTAATAAGAACGCTTTTTTCACTATATCAATTAATCTGTCGAGAGAAAACCTGCATACCTATATCTGGGAAAGATCAAAAGTGTATAAAGTCAGGGTTAGTCTTCGGGTCAGTGTAGCCCGTTATCCCATCCCCTATATATGCTCAGCAGTAGGCTGATGGAGATGATCACAGTTGTTCTTTGGCACGCCCTGCAGCCTAAACCATTTGACGGATAGGCTATAATATTAGTAAAAAAGTAGCCGGGACTTTCGAAAAATCTTTTGATTTTTAGAATCCGTGCACGTAGTGTTCATCAAATGGTCACAACGGAAGACCAGCGCTGGGCCTGCCAGCATTACGGTGAGTTGTGACCATTTCGTGACAAATATGTACGTGTCTATGTGTTTTATAATTTGCTGTGATTAGTTGTCAACTTGTCACGAATAAATATTTTCTTTCTTTCTTTCTTTTAGTGGTTTCTGATGAGGTTCGTTTTTCGGAGCAAAGTTATCGAGAAAAACTTAAACGCCGCTGGCCTAAACACTAGTGTAAGATGTGAAGTGTATAACGTCCTGATTATGTGTACCTATGCTTTGCTCACCAGGAAATTCCATCCGTATTTCCCGTCAAAACGCTAGGCTATTACCATAATGATGGCCAACACTAGAACGATCCGGTATGCTCACCTTTCATTAAAATTGCATATATAATGGCGTCGGCGGCATGCCACCATTGGCTATGCAAAACATCGCTCCATGGTATGAGCAATCGATTAGTTTATTGGAGGAAGCGGTTCCGTTTGGACCAGCTTAATGACTGCATGCTAGGTTATGAGTTTAAAAAATGGTCTTTGGTAAAAAATGGATCCTAGATGAAATAGGGCTTGGTGCCGAAACGACTTTTTATTGTATAGATCTATTGAAATGGTATCCTTTATGTTCATCCATGCGCTCCCTGTTGAGTTAGGCCTGCAGGTCGATCACGTAACGCATTGTACGCACGTTAGATAGATCTAAATGTCAAATTTTATATGGAAAAATTACAGTTGGATTGTCCTAACGCGCGTTCGGAACGTTCCGTGATTGCCCCTCTGGGTTCCGCCACCCCCCCCCCCCCCCCCCCCCCCACAAGGTGGACTGATGACGTGGTAAAGGTCGCTGGAGTCCGCTAGATGCGGGTGGCGCAGGCCCGGTCTTTTTGGCACTCTTTGGGTGAGGTCTATGTCCATCAGTAGACGTCTTTCGGCTGATATGATGATGATGATAACATGAAAAGAAAAGAAAGAAAGATTTATTCGAGACAACAACACACAGCGTTTGTCTCGAAACGGTTCTATCTCAGCATAATGCTGGCATTGCTGCCAGCGCTGGTCTTCCGATAGAACCGTCCGAAAAAACAAAATAACGATAAAAACTTAGTTAAACACGAGAAGGGACAATTAACGAAATTAAAAATAGAACTTAAAAATATAATAATATGACACTGTACGCGGCGTGCGGCGTTAACCTGAGACCAGATACTTTTCACTTTTCGAACGAGCGTTGGGGCAATTCAACTGTATTTTTTCCATACAAAAAGTAACATTTAGATCTGACCAGCACAGACCGAAGGCCTAAGCATAATACGAGTCAGATTGCCTAGCACTAGTGGAGCAATTGTGAGGTTGCACGTTCCAGAAGTCCCACGAATGGCTCAGACCTCGGACGCGCCCGCTTTTGGCAGTGCCTCCGGCTCGCACAGTGTCGCACGGGAACTCGCCGCACCTCCGTGCGCTGACGCTGCTGAATGCCCTGTTGGTGTCCACACCCGAGTGTGATCTGCTTGCGTGGCAATGGACGGCTGTGTGTAGGGAGTGCCTAAAGTTTTGCGAGATGAAGGATGATAGGCCCTCTAGTATTCGCAGTTGATTTTTTTTTTGTATTGTTTAGTTCCTTTAATTTTATATTTCGTTTGACAGTGTATTAGATTTAAGTAAATCTGTAATGCTGTTTAAATATATTTAAATGAAATGAATTAATAAATAAAATAAATAGATAAGCACATTGCGATTGTGGGAATCTCCGAACGTTTGAACCGCTCGGTTCTAAAGTCATTGTCGGCTCAAGATTATTTCAGAAGGGGTAAAACATACCGCGGAAACTTATATCAGAAAAGACTCAGCACCGGTATTGGCGTCTTCATTAAAAGTAGACTCTGATATTCGTCTCTTTTAATAGTATTTCCTGGAGACGACAATGACAAAAAAAACGCTTTAAAAACGCTGAATATTCGCCCGATTACGATGCGTTAATTGTCTGGTGTGTAATTTTCTAAATGAGGCTTACGTTCTATTCTTTGTATTCGAACCATTCTGTTTGTTGTACTTGTTTGCCCGACTACGGCAGATCCGAAAGGAAGGTATATGTTTTTAGCAGTCTATGTTTGTCACATTTACGTGTGAACACCTTAGCGTTTAAGATACTGAACCAATTTTGATTAATGAGATATCAATCGATTTCATTTCCACTTGATGCTCCGGGTGACCTTTTGTATGAAAAAACAAAACATTTTTTTTCGGTTAGTTTTCCGTAGTCGGTATAACATACAGTTTTTTGAACTTTTTATAGAGTTATGCTTCAAACAAAAGCCCTGCCAAACTGTTTTAGACAGTTCGTATTCCTGCAGGCGTTATTGCTACGTTGTATGAACATTTAATAATTTTAACAGTGTAAAATATGTAATTAATTAACGTTTGTTAACGGAAGCCTAATCTGACATGGCTGTTCGGCTTGAGCAACGGTGTAATTAGTTGCCTTTGCTCGAGTAAGAGCCTCAATTCGGATCTCTTCGCATCACGTTTTCGCATGGTTCCTTGAGGTTCCTTCGTTTGTTCTGACATATGTTCCATTGAAAAATGATTGCGTTTTAAAGTGACAGACAAAATAGACCTTTACGAAAGATATATACCTAATATAATGTAGATATCTCAATACAATTATTTCCACCATGTATGTTAAATTTGCATAGAAACCTGCGTACCAGACAGATTGTCACATACTCAGAGATTCTTCATATAATGTTCATATTATATTTCATGGTAAAGCGTGAAGGTTTTTTGACAAATCCAGTTTGGCAAAACAGGAAATGTATACTTAAAGTGAAGTTTTTTTTTTTAAGTTTATTCGGCATATTGTGATTTAACGTCTGTTAGACGGTCGCCAACAAGCCACTCCGACCGAGCGAACTTGGTCCGCACGGACCGTGTAGATAGTTGTTTGCAGATTTTTTTTTTATATTGCATCACTTATAAGGACACTCACTCAGCATGTTGACACGGAAGTGACGGAAGTCGTGACGCTGATTTTCAGTGAGAGCTGCAGAAATAATTAAAAGTAAAACAATTAATATTTTACAATTTTTAGGCAATGAATACTCAAAAACTACAAAAATTTACCTAAAACTTGCGGGTAAAAACTCAGCAAGCATTGTCCAATAAGTTATTTACAGGCAACACTGATACAATTATCTAGTATAGCCTGACAAGTTCCTATTTAGCCCTCGCTATGTTGCGGATTTTCAGTGGAACTTATTTATTTTAATGGCAATGTTTGTTTTGACAACAGACGTTGGAAGTCATTTAATGTCACCAATGTAAACAAAACGAAAAGAAATCTTCATATTTCAGAATAATAATTGATTTTGCAATCAAAATGCCCAAAAAAGTTCACCCCGATGCAAAAAAAATCATTTTAAATACATTCAAATGGTTGCGGCAGAAAAAGGACGAAGGATTCAGCAGCATTCCAATAAACAATGTTTTGAAATTAGTTGTTGACATGACGGGTACTGATATTCATAGTGCGGTTATAATTAACTGGTTAGCTTGGTACTAAATATGTTAATTATTTATTAATTTATTTATTTTTTCTCATTCAAGGCGTCTGTAGTGCTACAATCAAAAATATATACAAAAAGAATGAGCCGTTACCGCCATTGCCATTAAATAGTGTTAAGACAACTATGTTAGAATAAAAATAAAACCATTTAGTTCCAAGGTCATTTTAATTTATTTTATCCACACTGCTATTCAACATAACTTATTGCTAAAACAAGCAAGCACTCAACTAGTTATACGTTATAATAGCTCCATTAATTTTTATTTACTTACCAAAAACTACCAAGGAAAAACTAGAACTACTTTATTGGATAACGCAAGCAACAAGCTCTAATCCATTACGAGTATTTAATTAAATACAAAGGTAATGAAACCATTAAAATTGTTCATACATATTTACTACAACTGCATCAAGCTGTACACTTAATATCATTTAATTCAGGTTTAAAACATAAAGCAAATTAAACACCTCATAAGTATGCACTATTATTAATCAATAAAACCGACAGAAACCAAAAATCAACGGTTAAGAACCAACAGGGCAATTATCACTCATTACTATTTAATGTAACTTTAAACAAAAACCATCGTTTGTAAAGTGTAACGAAAACTTAACACGGAAAAATGTTCACACGGGAACGATTCTTAACTAACATGTAACTACGTAAAAGCTTTAAACGACAATCCGCTATTTTTAACTTTAAAAATCAAATCAACTACGATTTAAGTACAATAACGATTGCAAATTACGAAACAAATCAAACTTAATAAGCAATAAGGCCTCAAACTGCTATAGTCTGAACATAAGTTAATTTTTAAGAGCAAATACTTATCTTTTACGGACACCAGAACCACAACTTTTTCCAGAATTACTTTCTGCTACGAAATAGCGAACGATACTGATCACTCCTGGTTCGCAAACCTCCCATTCCGAGTGACAACTCCCTCCAAAGCTAACTTACTCCGGAATGGTCAGTTTGCGATCCACCAATCACGTTATGGGAAGACAGTGGCGTGGTCGTTGCTAATTGGTCCTTTTTGGCGGGAACGTAGGCGCCAAACACCGCGTAGACACAGCGCCCTCTTGTGACAGCCACAGGAACGAAGTAGCTTGTTGTTTAGAAGGAATGCCAGCCCCATCCGCGCGATCATCACGCCATCTTCTGGTTAAGGGTGAGACTACCGCGGCCCTTATTGACACTCGTCCATCCTGACGACTTTGCGACTCTGCAAAGAAGAATAAAGCCAGGATTATCTGTTTTAACAACCATCAAAATGTGATATGTAGTCCTACGATAATTTTTCCAACATTTTCTATTTTGTTTCTAATCAAAACTCATTTTTATCCATTAGTTTCACCATTGAATCCAATATTTATTTTCATTTCTCATCTCTTTCATATCCATAAGCTCTTTTTAATATCCATAACCTCTTTAATATCCATAACCTCTTTAATATCTATAAACTCTTTAATATCCATAAACTCTTTAATATCCATAAACTCTTTAATATCCATAAACTCTTTAATATCCATAAACTATTTAATATCCATAAACTCTTTAATATCCATAATATCTTTAATATCCATAAACTCTTTAATATCCATAAACTTTTTAATATCCATAACCTCTTTAATATCCATAAACTCTTTAATATCCATAAACTCTTTAATATCCATAAACGCTTTAATACCCATAAACTCTTTAATATCCATAAACTTGTAACACCACAATAAATATATTCCATTAATAACATTTGACTATACAAAATACATCCGTGTCCAAAACCAAAATAACAAATTCAAATCATTTATCATCATCGTCAACCCTCTAACAAATCTATTAACTCCTCTGTACTATCTACCTGACTATCGTCCGAGCTGCTTTCTCGAGTATCAGTCTCTCTCTCTGGAATCTCTTTATGGAGTCCGATGATACTAAAGCTTCAAATCGCTTGTACACTTTTACACCTTTAAGTGAAGTGATCACATACCTGTCATTACCAGCAACTTTTGATACGGCCCGCTGAACTTTTCTTTCAGCTTTCTTCTAACATTGATGTTTCTGTCTGCTGCTCCTTTCCAAAGAATCAAATCATTGACCTTGTACTTTGGTGGTTTTCGCTTCGCATTGAAGTGCCTACGCATAACTTCTGCCGTTCTTTTAAGATTACCTGTTGCGGTGCGCCGAGTTTGCTCTGCCGTCTGTTCATCGTCGAAGGAGTTTCCTGCGATACCTTGGTACCTGCTGCGGCTGGCGCTAAACTGAAAGGTGTAAATCCGGTAGACGAGCTCTGTAGATTATTCACACCCCAAGTCACATTAGGAAGCTTCAATTCCAGTCTCTTTTGTTGTCCACGCTGGAATTCAAGGCATCTAATAACGTACGATTGTACCTTTCAACTTGCCCGTTGGCGCGAGGACACGCTACCGCATTTATGATGTGCTTAATAAAGTTGTCCAAGCAAAATTGTTTGAAGCTTTTACTTTTAAAGCATGAACCGCTGTCCGATATTATTCGTTTAGGATACCCGAATGAGCAGAACGTATTAGATAATGCACTTAACACTTCGTGAGCCCTCGTCGTTTTTACTGGAACAGCCCATGTGAATTTTGTAAAATAACCGACAATCATTAATAAATAACTGTTACCTGCAGGGCTCTTACAGAACGGCCCTAAGTGGTCAATGTGCACCGTGTGTAGTGGCTCAGCAATCTTCTCAATTGGATGAAGCTCTCCTTCAGGTCGTCCATACTGACTCCTTTTGTACAAGCAATCTAAACAGGCATTGACATACTTACGAATGAATCTGGTCATACCAGAAAACCAAAAAGTTTATTTGATGATCTGTTCACACCGTTTTAAACCTGGATGTCCAATACAGTCATGATATTTTCGTAACACGTTCCACCTCCCATACTTGGGCACTACCAACCTTTCATTTCCACCTGTAATTATTCTATACAACCGTTCTTCCTTCAATTTATAATTGTTCTTAATGTCAGACTCCGCCTCACCAGATCCTAATTTCATCTTGATGACGCGAAGCTTTTCATCTTGATTTTGAAGACACACGATCCAGTCGAAGATGTCAACCGTATTAATGTCAGCTACTGGAATCTGATAAAAACCTTGCAACAAGTCGAGACTAGTGAATATTTCTTGCCACCTAGCTTCTCAATATGCTCTTCTTTGATTGGTAAGGGGCATTTATCTTTCACAGTGATGCTATTAAGCTTCCTAAAGTCGACACAAAGACGAAAATCACCGTTCTTCTTACGAACCAAAATTATGGGACTCGCATAATTGGAGGAAGACTCCCTGATTATCCCATTTGATAACATATCCTCAATTTTCTCCCTCAATACAGTCTTTTCAGAGTAGGACAACCTATAAGGTCGGTAACAGACCGGCTTATCAGAATTTAACTCGATGTTAAGTTCAACTTTATTAGTAACTCCCAGTTCACGAGTATCGGCTGAAAAACAATCTGAATACTCGTGCAATATTTGAAGCAGTTGCTTCCGGACTGCTGGATCTTGGACACCACATTGAATCTTACTGACATCGAAATTCAAGATCGATTTTGAAGCAAAATCGTTAGTTCCTGGAGCAATGTGGTTCATCTTTTCTACTGTAACGTATCCACGAACTAGCACCATATCTTTTTGAAGAATCAAAGCTTTTGTACTATGATTGACAACCAACACCGATTTAACCGGAAAGCAGTACAGGGACGAGGGGATACTATACTGAACATCTTCAAAACAGCACGTACGAGTATCGACAAACAACAAGGTGGATTCTTGAACAATTTCGTTACTAAACTTCACCACAAATTGAGCAGTATGAGGAGAAATAACGACCTCCTTAGAGCACAGTATATTTACGTTTGAAATGTCGGTTTCACCACTTATTGCATTTATGTGAACAATCTCCTCGTCAGCGGATTGGACGTCAACCCTTTCTAAAGTGACTGTTGTTCCTGAAATTACTAACCTGCAATGTTCATCATTAAGAACTGGTTGGCCTATGAAGTTGCGGCTTGCTTCAAGGGAACGTCGACCACCACCGCCTCCGATTCCACTGGTATTCCATCGATAATAAACTCTACCAACACTTGACCACATGATTTTACTGGACATCCGCTAAACCCACTAACAAAGATATCACATGGCTGCAATTCAAGCTTCAACTTCTGAGAACACTCCCGTGAAATCAGATTGACCTGGGCCCCTGTGTCTAAATACGCTGTTACTTCCAGCCCATTTAACTGTATTTTCTTAAAATAACATTCATTTACCTTAGTATCAATGACGTTTACAACCCTCCGGAAACACTGCTCCGTCTTGTGATTGGTCTTCTCGCATATCTCGCATTTGACAGCGCTGGGATTCTTCGGGCAGGATCGCACCATGTGTCTAGGTTCTTTGCAGAGGAAGCATATTACAGATGATCGGTTCGATGGTGTTGCCGTCTTCTGATCCCCGGCGGCTGCCTCTTTTGAAGTGCTGGGAACGTTGTGATCTCTGCCACGTGTTGTGAGAAACCGTTGATTCGGAAATCCCCTTTTTTCGTCATTCATGCACAAAAATTGAGACTATAGTTCCCCAGGAGTTCTATAAGTCCCTGCTCTAGCTGAGGTCTTTAAGTGAAATGGTAATCCTTCAATGATGCATGCCACTGCTTTCTCACCCGTAATTTCACATTTGGTTAACATATTACATTTTGAGTAAAAATAATGAGTCATTGTTTCGGAAAACATTTTTTTTCGGTTTATCATTTCCTTAAGAGCCTCAGCATAGTCCATATTTTAGGGAAAATCCTCCAGAATTCTCTCCTTCCATTCTTGCTATGACATTTCGTAACTACGCAAGGCGTTGTGCCACATCTTCGCCAGACCGCACAACCGCGCCTGCATATAGTAACTTTTAACACTATCAGACCAACCGTGTATTGCTCCCAACTGCTCTATTTTGTTGAGCCACTGCTGCGCTGGTAGCTCTGACTTTTCAGGATCAAACTCTGGGATAATATCAGGCTTGACCATTACACCATAATAATTTGGATTGATCCTACCAGGTTCATCCCGCGATGCAGGTAGCTCTCGATCCACAGACTCCCGTGGCCGCCATGGTGCCCAGCGCCTCGGTGTCCGCTCGCGGCTGCGCGTGCGATTACTGCTGCTGTGCTCTCGCCGCTCAGACCGCTTGTTGTCCCACCGGATAGGGCTGCGAGACCGACTACGGCTTCGTGAATCCATCCCACTTCTGAAAATGTTAAGACAACTATGTTAGAATAAAAATAAAACCATTTAGTTCCAAGGTCATTTTAATTTATTTTATCCACACTGCTATTCAACATAACTTATTGCTAAAACAAGCAAGCACTCAACTAGTTATACGTTATAATAGCTCCATTAATTTTTATTTACTTACCAAAAACTACCAAGGAAAAACTAGAACTACTTTATTGGATAACGCAAGCAACAAGCTCTAATCCATTATTTAATTAAATACAAAGGTAATGAAACCATTAAAATTGTTCATACCTATTTACTACAACTGCATCAAGCTGTACACTTAATATCATTTAATTCAGGTTTAAAACATAAAGCAAATTAAACACCGCATAAGTATGCACTATTATTAATCAATAAAACCGACAGAAACCAAAAATCAACGGTTAAGAACCAACAGGGCAATTATCACTCATTACTATTTAATGTAACTTTAAACAAAAACCATCGTTTGTAAAGTGTAACGAAAACTTAACACGGAAAAATGTTCACACGGGAACGATTCTTAACTAACATGTAACTACGTAAAAGCTTTAAACGACAATCCGCTATTTTTAAACTTTAAAAATCAAATCAACTACGATTTAAGTACAATAACGATTGCAAATTACGAAACAAATCAAACTTAATAAGCAATAAGGCCTCAAACTGCTATAGTCTGAACATAAGTTAATTTTTAAGAGCAAATACTTATCTTTTACGGACACCAGAAGCACAACTTTTTCCAGAATTACTTTCTGCTACGAAATAGCGAACGATACTGATCACTCCTGGTTCGCACACCTCCCATTCCGAGTGACAACTCCCTCCAAAGCGAACTTACTCCGGAATGGTCAGTTTGCGATCCACCAATCACGTTATGGGAAGACAGTGGCGTGGTCGTTGCTAATTGGTCCTTTTTGGCGGGAACGTAGGCGCCAAACACCGCGTAGACACAGCGCCCTCTTGTGACAGCCACAGGAACGAAGTAGCTTGTTGTTTAGAAGGAATGCCAGCCCCATCCGCGCGATCATCACGCCATCTTCTGGTTAAGGGTGAGACTACCGCGGCCCTTATTGACACTAGTTAAAAATAAAACTTACTTTAAGTACACTTTGTTATTATTTAGGAAGTGACTATAGAAAATTGGAGTAAATGCTGCGACCACGTAAAAAAAATAGAAAACAGATATAGGACACAAGCTCCTATAATCGAATCACAGACAGAAAGATTTATAATCGAGGTTGGTGGTCCTGAAAGTGACTCATCAACTGACGAAAGTGAAGATACATCGGAGCCAGAATCTGATAAATATATGGATGTCAAATATTTAGAATTGGGTTTTGACGGAAAGGTAATTATTCATTATTTAATTATTAACCAGACATGCTCTTCCGATTACCTGAAAACATGGTTTGACAATCTACAAGTACATAATTGTATATCTTACTCATTCTTGCACGATGCCAATACACACTGTCCCGACTATTCATGACGTACACGTATTATTGCCATATGTAAGCTGTTTGTAGCGACACTATATTAGGGCTAAATAGGAACTTGTCAGGCTATACGTAATGACGACAAAAAGGTGGCAATAGCCATGCGAAAACATAATTAAATCAATTTTCAATTTCAATTCGATTAGACTAGCGAAAAATCCCCTGCTTCCATAAATACCTCGCCAGCGATGAACACAGAAATCGTCCATGTAGTGCGATGAGGGAGACATTCTTCGTGGAGTCAACAGCCTGGGTAGTGAGTGCGTCAGCATCATTAGTTCGTTACGTCCGCGGTTACGCCCTACGGTGGGTGGGAGGTTATAGGAGCGAGCGGAGCGATCAGCGAGGCCGGTAGCGATAGCATTATCAAATTTCTTTAGAGTACAAAAAAAACAATACTCCCAACGAAGTTTATCAAAATATATCCCACAAGAGTAACTTGAGACTCGAGCGCGTACCTATAGGAACGAGGTCTCAAGTTAACTCTTGCGGGTTATATTGTAACCACTGCCACTGTAACATGTCAGGCTCGGGGTTCCTTCACAGGACAAGTTTCCGAATAAAAGCACCAGTTACTGTTCACATCATCGTCATCATTATCATCATATCAGCCGAAAGACGTCCACTGCTGGACATAGTCCTAGATTACAAAGAGTGCCAAAATGACCGGTCCTGCGCAGCCGGATCTTTGCCGGAGATCGCGGGGGTCGCCGGATACTCGGGGCCGTGGCTTGGTTGTGTTCTGCATTTGGGGGGTATATGCCATAATCGCCACGCTTGGCATGCGAGTTGGCGATCGCAGTATTTCCACCGTACTCCAGAGATGCTGCTGCCCATCCCCCGGTGGTATTGGTCGTAGTTTTAGGACATACCCGGGTCCACTACCCGGGGCTTATATCTTCACTCGAACTTTGTTGACATTATTTGGTTTGTTCTAGACAGCTTCAGCTTCATTTATTTCGTCAGAATGATTATTTAAATTTTAAAGAATTGGATTATTGAAAACAATACATACACTATTTATTTAAACCGCGACTGACTAATGTTTTGATATGACGCTATATCACGTCATCCGCGTTGAAAGAGTTAATAATCATCCGTACTCATGTACGCAATCAAGCAATTTAAGGGCTGGGCTCTTGTCGGAGCAGCTTGATTCTGTTGTTTCCATCTTTGCCGGTCACAGGTCAGCTTCTTAAGGTCCAGGTACAAGACTACCTCTACATGCTCTTTTACTTGTTTTGTTATAACTTTCGGTCTTCCTATCCTTCTCTTTCCGTTTATTTTAACTTTTATGATGCTTTTAATGAAGTTGTCGTGTATCCGATCATATTTTCCCTTCTATTTGTAACTGTGCTCATTAAGCTTCTCTTTGCTTTCACTCTGTTTAGGACGGCTTCATTCGTTACTCGATCGGTCCAATGTGATCGTATCATCGGCTTAAGTTTTGTTCAAGATGATGAACTAGCAGGGGGCTAAAAGACATTTCATTGTCGTCATCCTTTCGAACTCGGAGACTATCCTCAATCCACTCAAGGAGGTTCTAGACGTCTTGTCGCACAATGAGAACTAGATCACTGGTAAACACGATATATCCTTGTAGTGCGATGAGGGAGACATTCTTCGTAGAGTCAAAAGCTCCTAGGTGGCATCATTGGTCCGTGATTCCGCCCTGCAGGGAAATATATAGCAGCGATTGGAGAGACGGGTAGTGAGGTGAATAGTTGGTTATTTTTCCGTCCCGAAACAGTTTGTAATGTACCTACTTACCTAAATAATTGGGATTGTTAATGACTGATTATTCCGGAGGACATATTATCATTTATTTATTTATTTATTTAAATATAATATTTAACAGCATTACAGCATATGCCAAGGCGCTGGTAAACTTAAACTATTTAACATACATAATTACACAATAAGAAACAATTAATAGTACCTACCTAACAAACAATATTTAAAAATGAATTTCACAGAATCTTTTAAAAATAGTAAATTTAATAAATAAAAAATAGTAAATGAAATAAGTAATATAACATAACAGGTTTTGACGATGGGGAAGTAAGTAGTAGTAGGCCGTTGCCAGCGTCACAATTCAACAATTATTTATTGCAAAAATTACACTTACTACGCGGGCAAAGCCGCGGGGATAAGCTAGTGACTCATAAAAATAAAACTTCTGAGCTCAGTAGACGATGAATGCAATGAGACAAAATGCCGCTTTGTCAAACGCACCACCAACGAAATGTGTGATGTCGTTAGCAGTTAGTTAGTTTTACTCGGCATTTTCCGCAAGTCGATATCCGTGTGCCTATTATTCGTAAAATTATGAACTATTATATCGTAGCAGCGATATGCGTGATCGCATCAGAAATGCGGCTATCCGCAGCAGAACCAAGGTAATCGATATAGCCCTCTGAATCGCTAAACTAAGTGGCAGTGGGCGGGGCACATTGCACGTAGAGCCGATGGCCGTTGGGGTGGAAAGGTTCTCGAGTGGCGACCACGTACCGGAAGGCGCGGCGTGGGTAGGCCCCCCACAAGGTGCATGTACTGATGACCTGGTAAAGCTCGCGGGAGTCCGCTGGATGCGGGAGGCGCAGGACCGGTCACTTTGGCACTCTTTGGGGGAGGCCTATGTCCAGCAGTGGACGTTTTTCGGCTGATATGATGACGTTGATGATGATATCGTAGCAGTAAAATTATTATAATTCCCGCTACCCGCTCCGCTTAGCGCCTCACCCCCGCCTTTACCAGTTAATGGAGCCTGCCGGTCTGAGATACGCGGGACTCGGCCAAGTATCGGCAAAGCAGCCATTCATTGTGACTCCACTATTTCGTACGCAGCTTTAAACACTGCGGTAAGCGACGTGTTCATTTCACCCCCTACTTTGGGGAATTTAGTTGCTACTTAAGGAACTTTGCGAGAGTAAATGTGGGCTTACGTTGGGGGAATTTGCAAAATAACAAAGTTTTAGTATATGTCAGATAAGTGCTGGGAATATTTGTAACGACAAAATGTGTTGGTTTATCTTAATTTTAATTATTTTGTTAGGGCGTTGGCAGGTATTTTCCGCACTATTGTGAAAGTTGTGCTTATACTTGGGTAGACGAAGGAACGTATACACTTAGTTCATCTGACCTGATGAAAATATATTTTTATTTATTGACTTAATCATAAAGATATAGTAACATCACAACTATGTAATTGTGCTATTATTCGTTTTCGTCACTGTTCGAACGTTGTTTAGAAATGCAAAATTATGATATATTAATCTTATATTATTAGATTAAAACTTATTGTTGTCAACTATATTTTTCCTGCAAGAAATGTATTAGTGCAAAAACTATACATTATAAAAGTGCAACAAAGTATTTTTCCTTAATTACTTTAATTACCATGCTACATTGAATAATTGGCGCTGCAGCAGAATTATACGTTTTCATATAAGACTCCTACTAATATTCTTGCAGCTTTTAGCTGCCAATTAATTTTATACCTTCCACCGCTCATTTTAACGAGCATTATTGCATCACTGGTGCAACATTAAACGTAATTTATGCGACGCTGCTCACTAAGGATATCGAGCACTCATTAATCGCCGCCGAGATACGCTGACCACTGGGAGGCCATTACGTTAGCGTTCACTGAAGAACGCAGTGAATTTTACTTTGTTCCATTTGTAAAAAAATAGGTACGTGTTTTAAGCGATTATACGCAAGAAAATCGTCTCGTTGCTGAGCCGGTTGGGAAAGTTCCAACAGCATTCTGAGTGTCATTGCAGACAGGTACGACTGTCCTACGAGTATGTTGGCGCATTGCATCGGTCAAATCAAAGCGGTCACAGAATTTAGATCTAAGTAGATATATATTGTATCCTTAGAGGCCTAGACCTAGGTTAAGATTATATTCCTTGGGCGACCGAGCTCTGCTCGGGTGAAAATGGAGAAAACGAATTTTCCCGGACATAAGACCTATCTAGATCGATTTATCGACCCCGTAAACCCCCTGTATTCCAAATTTCATCGAAATCGTTAGAGCCGTTTCCGAGAACGTGATTGCAAATAAATATATATATATATATATATATATATATATATACAAATATTGCTCGTTTAATAGTATAGGACTAACAATACTTATATCATCTATATGGATGTACAAAAAAAAAGTCTGAATTAAATAAATCTATTCTATTCTATTAAGTATGTGGCTGTTAAGAGTCCCCAGCAGCACGGTCGACTCAAATCGACGCTCCATACAAACTTCGTTTGGTTCTTATTTTAAAACGGCAGGTTTAGATAACATGAAACTTTTTAAACACAATGGGAACTGGCATATCTAGGTCGTAAACTAGTTTTTGTTGCTAGAGATCATAATATAAATATAATAGCAAAAAAATTACCCTCGTTCCACTCGCTCAATTTTTTTTCTATTTAAATTTCTAGTAACATACATTAGTTATACGGTGGATCTCATTGTGTATATGAAGTTTTAAGTCATTCTAGCATTTCGTTTTAAAATGAGAACCAATTTACGTGTGTATGCATATACAAACACATACATATAACATTCGATTTCCTAGTGATAAAAATCTACTGAAATCGACATGCAACCATCATAATCGTTTACCGAACCAATTTTCACCGATCTTTACTGCCTCAATATTTTCTAGTCATTTGCCATTATCATAATAGTGATTCAATAGTCTTACGTAGAAACTGAACAGACAAAAGGCAAGAGTCAAGCAAATCGCCATATAAATAAGATACATATATGTCAAATAGGTATGTAGAGGTCGTTTACAAGAATGGGCAACGGACGTAAATCAAGATTCTGGTTGGAAGTTTGGAATAGTTCCTACAAACTATGTAGGTTGATTACTTATCTCCTTATAGTTGAAATAGTTAACTTAGTGACCAAGAGTGTTGCAAATCCGCCATATCTACGAGTAGGTCGGAAACTAGCTTCTGTTCTGTTGCTATAAATTATAGTAGAAAATTAAATGTTTAAAAACTAAGGGATTACTGACTTTGTATTAAACACATTCTACACACTCATTTTTATTCGATACAAACAGACAGACAGACACAAAGTATTACATGTAACAAACTATTTAAAGACTTAAGAACTAAAAATATATCTGTTTGTAGCGAAATGGTCCCGCCTCAGCATAATGCTGGCTCACGAGCCAGCGCTGGGTAGGCCTTCCACAAGGTGGACTGATGACCTGTAAAGGACGCGGGAGTCCGATGGATGCGGGTGGCGCAGGACCGGTCACTTTGGCACACTTTGGGGGAGGCCTATGTCCGACAGTGGGCGTCTTTCAGCTGAAATGATGATGATGATGATATAAACACAAAAAGAAGACAAAGAGTACAACCTCATGTGCGACCAGGTCATATCAAAAATTCATCCCAAAGGTCAGTGGACAAGTGTATAGAGTGAAATAGTTTTTGAAATCGGATGAGGTAATCGCAAGCTACCTACACACGCACCAACTTTACCTCTTTTTAACTTCAGTATTGATTCATGTGAGTTAGCTTCCTTCCCCCTTGTAATCTCTTCGGGGCCCCTATTTTCTTTTCGTTCACCCTGGGTTACTATTCATTTCGCAGTTCTTTTTTTTTTTTTTTTTTTTTTTTTTTTTTTTTTTTTTTTTTTTTCATTGTACAATTTTCACAGAACATTTTTCTTACGTTATATTACTTATCGTACAGCGATCGTCAAGATATGCAATAATAATGAAACATTGAACATGAATATAATTATGTAATAGGTATATACGATATATGTATATACCCATAATTAAAATGAAATGAATATAAAATTAAATGTCAAGTCAGGTTATTCCTGTGTATAATCACAATGTCAAGATAAATACAACGATGTCAAATATTTTACAAGATTAAATACAAAATAAAAATAGGGTACAGAGAGTATCTATAAAATAACATAATAAATTTAATGTAAAACAATGTCAAAATCTTAATAGTAATGAGTAGTTAACAAATACAAAAATAATTTAAATTCGATATACCTAATTGAAAATAGTCTATTGTACAATTTCAGTATATTCATTGACTGAGTATAATGACTTATTTAATAAAAGGTTCTTCAGTTTACGCTTAAACGTTTCCTCGCATGTTTCATTTTTTATTTCGGCGGGTAGGCGCTCATAGTACGTAGGGCCTATGACCCTCGCGTTTTTTTCGTGTAGTACCGTGCGACGCGGCACCGGCCGAAGTCTTCCCGTGCTACGAAGGCACATACCCCTCACCTCCACCCGCTCAAACTGTGAAAGTATACTAAACGCCAAATGTATCGACTGCGAGCGCTCCACCACATGTACTAAAGGTCTTGGCCCCATCAAAACAGCTTGAGGGGTTGCGGGCTGCTGCACCGCATCCCGTTAGTCTACATGTTTTCAATTTGAGTGCAGAAACCACCACTGATGACGTAGTTCATCATATTCAGTCCAAATTGGGTGTTCAGGTCGATAGGTGCGAACAGCTGAAGGTCACAAGAGGTCATTATTCGTCTTTCAGAATAGATGTTCCGGCGAACAAAGTTGGAGTAGTGCGCAGCTCCAAACACTGGCCGGACGGTGTGTCCATTAGACATTTCAATATCGTGGAGCCAAAAAACTTCCATGCAAACAGCAACGATCGACCGCCACGCTAGCTAAGCACTCGTCATTCAAAGTCCTCCATCAGAATGTCAGATCTATTTGTGGCAAAACTGCGTTATTGAATGTTTTACTGGATGCCGAAAAGCCCGATGTACTAGCTTGTAGCGAAACTTGGTGTAAAAAGTATGAAATTGAACAAGTGAGGTTATGTAACTACGAGCTGGCAAATGCGTATTGTCGCGGACGCATTGCACATGGTGGGGTGGCCTTATACATACGGGACGATATTCGCTACAAACAGCGCAACGACTTACAAAGTATTGCCGTTCAATATCATTTTGAGTTGACATCAATTGAAATCTCCAATATTAGAATACTTTTAATTAGGATGTATTCAATGAAACACTTGAATTTCTACAATGAAACAGGATGATGCATAAAAAACTTAACACTAGGCACTTAAATCTACTTAACTACTAGTATATATACCCTCTCCAAGGTCACAGCCCTTGGGAAGGGTGCCCATAAGGCTGGCTACATTTCCTCGTTGAATTGCAATTCCAATCCGTTGGCCGAGGAAGTAGCCAGCCCTATGGTCAGCCTTATTATCTAAAATTTTTTTCTTTATTTCTTTATAAAGCCTATGGGCGTCAGGACTCCACGGCCCGAGAGTTTCAACCGCGAAGGCCGCAAATATGTAGGTGTTTGTCAGGCCCGCATATTTGCGGCGCTTCGCGGCTTCTGCCGTTGTTGCCGCCCCGCCCCCCCTCAAAGAAGTTGTGGCTAAATGGGACGGGGCCATGGTGTCCACGCAGGTGGCGTCCCAGATAAGAGGCCGACCCATCCGCCACGGAATGAGTGTCAATCCATCGGGTCTCCTGCCATCGTCACGAGCCAGGCCGGGAGGTTCCAGGACGGCAGGCACGTTTACGCTGGCAAGAGCCCGACGGATGACGTCATTAATGCTAGCGTGGCGGGATAAACGGCCGGCACTCTTTGTGCATGAGAGGCCGTGGTAACCCAAACGGTCTACCTCCACTCCGCAGGGGCAGCGGTGAGGTACTACGATATCCGCGCCTAGACGGAGACCGACAGCCAACCTTAAAGAATTGAAATCTTAAATTTAAATTTAATTATTATAGCGACATATCGCACCGGTAAAGGTGATATTGACATATTTATAAAAGGGCTTGATTTGTTGCTGAGTAGGGTGATTTTAGAAAATAAAAGGTTCATACTAGTGGGCGATGTGAACGTCGACTTTCTAACAGATAACCACTTAAAAAAAAAACTCAACGATATCTTAGGTATTTACGGCTGCGCGAACATAGTTGTGTTTCCGACCCGTGTGTGCGCGGACAGTTCCACCTCCATCGACTGCGGCATAACAACCACGGCTCGGGCCTGTGACGTCACCGCCGCGCCGATACATACTACTATAAGTGACCATAACGCACAGTTGTTTACGTTATCGATGGAGCATTTAGATCGCGAAAAATCAAACCCATTTATTGAGCGGAGACTCATTAATGATGAATCGATATACTTATTTTATTCTGACATTGAAAATTACAATTGGAGTTTTATATATGACAATAATATAGACATTAATAATAAATTTAGCAAATTAATTTATATACTAACGTATTACATTGACATTCATTTTCCTGTCAAAAGACTTCGATCGAAAAATAAAGCGAATGTTCCATGGATGACAAGTGAAATTACAAAAGATATGGAAAATTTTAATGACCTTTCCCACTTTCGGCAGCAATACCCTAACGATGAGAGTATTTCCAATTGTATCAAATACTATTCAGACTTAATCAAATGCAAAGTTATGAAAGCCCGTCAGGACTTTACAGAAAAAAGGTTGAAAGACAGCAGTAACCCTTCTAAAGAAATTTGGAAAGTTATTAGGGAAGAAATTTCGACATCACAGGGAAGGAAGGACATCGCGCTGAACGATAAAAATTCAAGGCCTATTTCCAAAGATGACATACCCGACCATCTTAACTCGCATTTTTTGAGTGTTGCATCCAACTTAAATATAGGGATTAATGAGCAATTAGATATGCAATACCTGACTGCCCACTTACAAACTACTGATGTCCCGACTGTGGAACTACCCGGCGTCTCACGGGCCGACCTCGATCGCATTCTTAAATCTCTATTAAAAAGCCGAAACACTTTTGATATTTATGACATATCCATCAATATACTTTTGTCAGTTTGGCCATTGATATCGGAAATACTGGTTGTCCTAATAAACGAGATGTTCGCAGCTGGTATCTACCCTGACATACTGAAATGCACAAGAGTGTGTCCGGTATACAAAAAGGGAGAAAAAACTTCAGTTGACAATTATAGACCGATATCAATTGTACCCAACATATCAAAAATTATTGAATCTTTTCTATCTCAACATCTCATGAACCACCTTGAAACCGACCTACTGACTGACAGACAATTTGCATACAGGAAAAACAAATCAACTACAATAGCAGCATATAATACAATCGACAGTATTACCACTGGTATTGATGCGAAATACAAAATAGCTGGCATATTCTGCGATTTACTCTTACTTCTACATGTTTATGAAGCAGGGCCCTTTCTAAGGAGGGAACCTTTCATGTCTTTTTTTTTAAATCAAAATGGCAGATGCTTCGTTGTGGTAATATGTCCCCTTCTCTTTTCTTTGTTGGATTTCACGATTGTTATATTATAGTCATTAAACTCAAAAATTAATTAGGATATATCTACCTATTAATATGTAATTAAAAGGTCAGTATCGAGCACTGCAACGGTTACCTAAGCCGTTATAATAAACATAGTTTTGTGAGTTTAACGAGTAGATGTGCAAACGCTAATTTCCTGGCCTAAGCCTTATAGTTTTAGCCGATTTCGCTAAAACGCCTAACCGTGCACGATGCAAAACACCCTCTGAAGCGGGCAAAGTTTCCAGCGGAATTAACAGAAGGAGTTTAAGCGCTAGCTATCGGTGATTTCCTATTGGGCTAATTGGTCTAGTTTGGTGTGTGGCTTTGAAACGCCATCTGGAGTGGGCGGTGTTTGAAACTGTTTCTGAATCTGCAGTTATTCCTTTAGCCGTTAAGGGGCTTTTATTGCTTGGAAGGAGAAAAGCAAGGTACTGACGTATCGGTTTTATACGGTAAAGGCTGATGCTAGTTTATATATTTGTTTCACATTGGAAATATTTCAGTTACTTCTATAGGGCTCTCCGTCGCCGCTGTGTTTGATACCTACCGTATTTTTAACAGGCTTTTATTCTTGTTTTGTATCATCATCGTCATTCTTGTTTTAAAAGATAATACTATCCTCAATTGTATTGTGCGGGCGTTTTCACTAAAATTTGTGACTTTTACTTTTTTTCTCAGAGTTGAGGTTTGTTTCGTTGTCCGGTTCAGAATTACGAGCACTCTTGATCCCGATAAAGAAAAAGGTGTCCCTATTTTACCATATACTTTTTTTAGGATTCCACTATATGTGACGGTCCATACAGAATGTATGAAAAAACGTCACATAGTGAAATAAAAAACTGGGGACACTCTTTTTATTTATCGGGATTAAGAGTGCCCATGATTCTGAACAGGAAAAACCAAAAAAATCTCAATTCTGAGAAAAAAAGTAAAAGTCGCACATTTGAGTAAAAACGCACTGCTAGCTATCACGTTCCCTATTAGGCTTTACCGTTACTTTAGAAGTCCGAAAGTTGTGCACATTACTTACGAAATGCTCGGTTTGATTAGTCACATTTCTTATTTTGAGAGAACAAATATTTCTTCGTTCTGTTGTGAAAATTCCCAACAAAAATATCCGGATGCCCAAATTACTTCCATCAAAGGCAGTCTTTTTCCATCAGGCCCAAGCAGCTCAGTCAGAGTTCAACTTATAATTTCCGTAACCAAATTAAAACCGACCGGAATTCCCACGCGATCTCCGAATAAAATAAAAATAAAAAGCGGCATAAATCCTTGATATTCGTCTCATTAGCCATAATTCAGTGCGAGTAGGCATTTCTCTGTTAGAATTTGAGCCATATTTCAGCTCCCAAGCGGTCGTTCAATTTAACATGTGGTGCAAGAAAGAAGCTGTTAGCAGGTACTAATCTCAAGAAACTAAACATCATCATCATATTAGCCGAAGAAAGGTTCAAAATACATTTTATTTAGGATCCCATCGGCGGCATTTTAAGTCTCTTAACATTTCTTTAATGATAATGAATCCACACTTTGTGAAAGAGACGTCACTCATCATCAATTTGTTTAATATATTTCACAATGTAAGCAGGCTTGATATATCGTCAATTGAACCTAGGAGGACTAAAATAATCGTTCTTGAATTCAACAAGCCGTTTAGTTTCTTCCGCTGGTTGCAGGTGGTGCGGGACCTGTCATTATGACGCTCTTTGGCGAAAGCGGATATCTATGTTCGGCAGTAAACGTCTTTTGGCTGATATAATGATGATGATTATGTATCCTTCAAAATAAGTGGAAAAGATACATTTGTTTTTCCCTCGACAGTCGTTTATAAATTGCAGCTACGGTAGCCACGTCCGGTACGGTACGGTTTTGGCATGCGACTGCCAAGCGGCGGTCGTGGGTTCGAATCCCGGCTCGTACCAATGAGTTTTTCGGAACTTATGTACGGAATATTTACCGTTAGCTTTTCGGTGAAGGAAAACATCGTGAGGAAACCGGTCTAATCCCAATAAGGTTTAGTTTTCCCTCTGGGTTGGAAGGTCTACTAGTGCCTATGCCAAATCTTGGGATTAGGTGTCAAAGCGGACCCCGGGCTCCTTTAGGGGCACAACCGGGAATAACGCTAGGGGGATGATGACTCGTCTATAAATTGTACCACCACGTCACGCCTCCGCCTGTGTTTGAGAAGATAATTTTCTTCTTAATTAACCTGCTTTGAATGGCGAATTTAATTACGGATCGGTACGTGCAAGTGTGATGACGATGACGACTTTTTGTAATACTCTGCCATTGGAGCCTTTAAGACCTTAAGCCGATACTTCAAAGGAAATTGAAAGGTACGATTTTGTTTGAAAGGGAAACAGTGTTTAATTAAAGATTGGGTTGTAATAAAGTAATTTTATAAGGTGTGAACAGTGTTTATTTAAGCGTACGGTATATTGGGAGTGTAGACCCAGAAGTTCATTTTATATCTGACTTGATCTACTTAGTGTTTCAAGCTCTTTAAAGTCCGGAAAACAGGCTCGTTTGAATACCGAAGTGTGAATGACGAAATAATTCACTATGATTGTGCAACGTTATTTCTCATAGGTAAATGAAGAAAAGGTCTGATTAGTTAAACATTACAGTATCTTTGAATTGCCAAGTGATTTCACTGACATCAATAAAATATATACAATTTTCAATTAAAAACTTTACCACGCAAGAATAGCCCGCCTCGTTCCTTCATCTGACACTTTCGTTATCAAATGAGTCCTCATTTTCACCCAGCAAATGGTGATCACAACCCACATAAAGACGACCCAGGTACTCTGCCACAAGTAGAAAAAATGGTTGCCCAAATACTCGCCCCAGTAGAAGGGGCAAGAGTGGGAGAAGAGGAGATGGCCGGAGAGGGTAGCGATGGAAGCAATGCCGCAGGTCGTGATAGTGTTGCTCGAGAACCGGCGGACCTCGGTAAGATAGTAGATGGAGATGTAGATGAAGAGTGTAGCCGATGAGATGAAGTAGATTGAGGAAATCGGCCTGGAAGAGAAAAAATATAAAAAAGGTGTATTTTTTTTAATTTGGACTGTATCCCGTGAATTAAAAATAAAATGAGACTAATAATCATTAGACACGAACATAAAAAAATGGCTAGGTCTAAATAATGAGACGTAGTTTGAAGTAAATTTTTAATATAATATTGTTTAATCAATAAAACAATGTAATGGGTATAACGGTCTAAATAAATTCAACGAAAACAACAATCAACCGCGGGGTACAAAGGTTTCCATCATCAGAATTGATATTGATATTTATTTATCTCATAATATTACATTCCATTATATACATACAACAACATAATTTGTGCAAATATATTCATCAAGCAATGCCATTACACAGTAGGTAATCAATTAATTAGCACAACCATCATTACCCTCTATTACCACAGCCGAAACGTTATTACCAATATCAGTCATCCAAATCCAAATTTAATTAGTTTATATTGCGTTAATACGGAACTTTGCATACAAATTTGTTTGTCTAATTTCGGTAAAAGTACGGTTCGAAGGACCAAATATTGGTTTTGTCTAAAATTGTTGCTCTTCTTTGGTTTAAAGGAGCATAAAGCACCTAATTACTTTAAAGATACTGCAACCTTATTAAATAATGCTAGCATTTGTTTGCTGATGTCATAAACAGTAACATGCCGAGTAAACTAATTAGCGCGCTACTTATCAATCTATTTGGGACGAATTTTAAGTTAATGATCTAGTAATAACATAAGTACCTTTTTGGTCTCAATATGGGGCCTGTTATTCGTAATTACAAATAGGCTTTAAGAGTATCTTTGGAATAGTAAAACTAGACAATTCGGTAGAAATGGTTTTCCTGCTGACGTTGTGTACCTACGTACCTATGTAATGTCGACCCAGTATCAAACAATGTCATCTACAACGTGACGTGAGTCCACACGGTATATTTTAAGAACAACCGGGATTAATTTATTTTGAACATAAGTTACTAGCATTACCGTTACGCCCATGATGGACTGATTGACTTAAAACTAACTATGTTGTTAAGCATCGGCACCCCTGTCGGAAGTTATTCTCAACGCAACGCATAATGACACACTTCTCACAACATCTGTTTGAGCTTCTCTTATTTGTAAGAAAAAACATCTCCCAGTTTGAGCGTGTGAATGTACCAGGCAAACAGCTTCGTTCAACTGGGCGCCTAAGGACAGTTCCTCGTCGCATGGCGCTTTCAGAGAAAAATCCCCGGGTTATAGGGCCTACTTATTTCGAGCACCTACCCGTCGATATAAGAAACGAACCTTGTGACGAAACATTTAGGCATAGACTGAGAAATCTTTTGTTGGATAACCCTCTGTACTCTGTTTATGAGTTCATGGAAATGGTTTTTTAAGAGTTTATTTCATTTATTGACATCTATAATTTGATATGATTTCTTGTGTAACATTTATATTCTATATTCAACTTTTAAATCGTACCTAATGCATAAATTGACATTGTTTATTTCTGTTTAATAGTATGTGTCTATTAGTTTTTAAATGACAATCCGTAATTGGAGCTACAATTTCCACTTTGTGTATTTACATTTTGAATATTTTTAAATTTTATTTCTGATTATTGACGATCGTGATAAGGATTCTTATAATTTTGACATTTTATGCAAACCTATATTGGAATTTTTATCTCGAAATAAATAAATCTAAATCTAAATCTAAGCGACGCTGAAATCACAGAAAATTGTATAGAACCTATCATAGCGATAACGAAGAACCGGTCAAGTGGCAGTCTGTCTCGCGCACCGCGGGTTCCGTACAAACTTTAACCACGCTTTATTAAGAAAAAATCTATGTTGGATGTTCAGAGATAATTCTTTATCAAGTGAACCAATTTCAATATTTTTTTTTTATTTGCTAGAAGGTACTTTCAGAATACTTCCATACAAATTTGAAGGACAAAATTTCAACACAAAAGTATTAAATTACAAACTTAAATATTAAATGATTTTTGAAGAAAAAAAAATACGCTAGGTAGAGGTATCGATATACTTTTCCGGTAAGGGGGGGGGGGGTGGTATTTTTTCTACATTTTCCTTCGTAAATCAAAATATCACCACTATAGGAAAAAAAATATGTTTTAGAATCTACAATTCAAGCCCTTTCATATGATACCCCACTTGCCCTACTAACTATATTTTAAATTTTTGGCTCCCCTCTTATCCGTCCTTTTTTATAGAAATTAAAAATATATATTAAAATTTTTCGTTTTCCATACACGTGGATTAGCATTGAGTACCTACAACTATTCCAAATTTCAAATTGATAGCATCAGTAGTTCCTGAGATATTTAACTTTGTGATAGACAGACAGACGGACGGAGTCGGCATAAGGGTTCAGTTTTTACTTTTTTGGTCCGGAACCCTAAAAACAGACACTTATCATTAAAAAGGAGGCCTGGTCTAAAAAAAAACTGTTGATGTTGTTGTAATGAGATGACTAATGAGTTTACATTTGGTTGAATAAAATGACACATCTTTATAATATTTTAAAACCAAGCTTACCAAAGATTGAAATTCAGAAGACCGGACACTGCAGCGAAAACGACACCAGTTACACCAGATACAACTGCCCACAAAATCCACAGCTTCATTCGGATTTTATGTTCTTCGTTTTGGATGTAGATGACACCAGCTTTCAAGCCAATTAGTGATGTTAATATGAATGAAATTATACCTGGAAACATAAAAATGTGTACATTTATGTATCATTTTTGAAGACATTATTACAAAAGTAGATTAAGTTCCACATTAAGGGGATCCCATACGCCAATGACCTTCGATCTGAATCCCTTAGTTTTCTAAGGTTTTTTGCAGCTTATCATATTAACAACAACAGCTTTAAGCAATATAATATCCCAGATTTACGTCAAACATCACTGTCTTCGAGATATTTGGCATCAAAGTTGAACAATTTTAGACCAAAAAACAGGTTTTCTGGCCATAACTTTTGTGTTAATTAGTTTAAAATCAAAACCGTACACACGTTTATAGAGACATCAGAGAAGAACCTAAATATGTAGATTTCGTATATGTTACATCTTTCACAGCAATCTTATAACAAGAAAGGTGTTTTTTGAGACAATGTTTAAAAAAATTATAAAAAAATAACTATTTATTTCTTACAAAATATGGTAAATCAAAATGAAGATTAAAGATTGAAGAATCGATAGCCGTTTGCCTTATAATTCTATCTGTAGTGCAAAAGTATTTGTATCTATTTAAAACTAGTCAATAATCGATGAAAACCTCGGGTAGCCCCTTAAGAATAACCACTATGGGTAGTAGACGACGAAAAACATTGTAAATATAGTTGAACAAGCGAGCGACAAAATTCTCTGCTTCAGCTTGGGTCGAAATTCTTTCGTATGTCCGGTTGTCCAGCTGTTCTCCTGTATAGGTCGCATTTCGCAACCGATCCTCGTGAAATTTTGCGAGCAGATTCGATATATACTTCGTTTTTTTTTTCTATTCCGTTTATGGTGTTTTTTTTTAAACATAGACTCGCGAGTTTTATAGCTCACAGAGCCATTAGTAATAATTATGGGCATATATTAAAATATATATTCTGTAAATGGAAACTTTTACTTAGTTACTTGCAAGCTGTGCTTAGCGCGGGGATTTAAACAATACTTGTTAAAATATTTGTCAAGGGATTTTTCCAACTGAATATGCGTTTTATAGTATTTGTTCATTATTCTTATTTTATAGAGTCCTTAAGAGGGCGCTCGTTTTTTGGTCAGGAATAAGCGAGAATGACGGATTTTTGACGTTGTAATTCTAAGAAACGGAGAGCTTTTTCTAGATCCTAATTACTTATTTGCATAGGTAAACTCCTCATATTGGTCCTAGCCGCCTCCAATTTACGAATTACTGAATACTGTAACCGAAAATACCCGATTACCGACAGTAGTTTTCTGAAGAGAGCGCAGAGTCATAAGTTTGAGCCCCTAATACTCCATGATGTTATATAAGAACCTACTTGTTTTATTCTATTTTCACTAGCGTAATATGTTGCCATTGCGCCTAGCCGCCTCGAATTTTCCTTATTCTGCACGTAGATATGTAAACTGTTCTCAATTACACCATATTTGTCAACAAAATCTTACTGAAAACTCAAGGATTTTCTCATTATTGTTGAATTATTTGTGTATTGAATCTTACACAACATTAAAGTTCATGCTTGTACCAACAAGATCCAGTCCAAAAAATATAACTTTAGTCAAAATTTATATTTATAAATAATTATTCAAAACTAGTATAAATTTACCGTCGCGCGGGAATATATCTCAGTACCGGCTGAATAGCCCTCCGAGACAGACGTGTACTGTGTTTATTTGTGGCTATTCACGAAGCTAACCGGCCACTCTTCAGATATAATAATATTATTTTGATCTCCGACTAGGCATAGTTGTTACCAACCTCGGGGTCAAACTATACTGGGGATACATTCGTGAGGCTAATCGAGACAAGTTATGAATTGCATAGCTGCCAGATAAGACGTAGTGTAGCGAAAAGGCTCAAACCCACAGTATACGTAACATTTAAAATTGAACCTTCTACCTAAAACAAAAGTCATAAATTTCAATGGTGATGTCTTGTGGGTTGG
Source organism: Epinotia brunnichana (assembly GCA_963854355.1). Classification (NCBI taxonomy): domain Eukaryota; kingdom Metazoa; phylum Arthropoda; class Insecta; order Lepidoptera; family Tortricidae; genus Epinotia; species Epinotia brunnichana. The sequence continues at coordinate 31,772,069 of OY977944.1, forward strand.
ATCCTTTTGTCTAAACTACGCGTTCTATAGTCAATTATTATTGTACGAGTGATCGTGATACTTGATAGATTTAATTTATTTACTTGTTACTATCAGTCCACCTTGTGGAGGGTCCGCTGCAGTTTCCGGTACGTAGTCGCCTCTCGAGAACCTCCCCGCCCCAACGGCTATTATGATTAGTTAGTATGTATGTATGTATGTTAGTTTGGGCGAAATCTTCAAATTAGGTACAATTATCTTCTTATATTAAGTATCTTCGGTGACAATGCCATAATATCATAGAGCTGGTCTGATGATGGAGTCGGAAGGTGGCCATAGCAACTCCTAAACTCAACAAGATAAAGCCATCGAATTTTGGCTCATTTATTTGGTCATGGCACGGCAAGACTTGGATGCTGGATGATTTCCAGAGTCTGATGATGGAGCTGGAAGGTGGTCATGGAACTCCTAAACTAAACTAGATAAACCCATCTAGTTTGGGCTCATCTGTTTTGTCTTGGTAAACACTTTGGTGATGGATGATTTCCAGGATCTGATGATGGAAGGTGGTCATGGGAACTCCTAAACTAAAATAGATAGACCTATCTTGTTTGGGTTTGTGTGATTTGTCTGTACAAGTACCCACGAACCAGCGACATAATATGCAGGGTTATTGAAAATAACAAGATGAATAAAAAACTTTTTAAAAAACAAGCTTATATGGCGTTTGTTAAGTACAGCACGATCCTACCTTGCATTTAGTTATTATTTTCGTTAATATATAATAATAACACACACCGGGGGTTTACACTGGAAAGGGAGATTTTTACGTGGTTTTATTACATTTCCGTGTCATCATCATCATCATCATCATATCAGCCGAAAGACGTCCACTGCTGGACATACGCCTCCCCCAAAGAGTGCCACAATGGCCGTTCCTGCGCCACCCGCATCCAGCGGACTCCCGCGACCTTTACCAGGTCATCAGTCCACCTTGCGAGGGGCCTACCCACGCTGCGCCTTCCGGTACGTGGTTGCCCTCAAGAACCTTTCCACCCCAACGGCCATCGGTTCTACGTGCAATGTGCCCCGCCCACTGCCACTTAAGTTTAGCAATTCGGAGGGATATATCGGTTACCTTGGTTCTGCTGCGGATAGCCTCATTTCTGATGCGATCGCGCAGAGAAACTCCCAGCATAGCCCTCTCCATTGCCCTTTGAGTGACTTTGAGCCTTCTTATGAGGCCTATAGTAAGCTACCACGTTTCCGTGCCATATGTCATCACTGGCAACACACACTGGTCAAAGACTCTCGTCTTGAGACACTGCGGAATATTAGACGAAAAGATGTGCCGTAGCTTCCCGAATGCTGCCCAGCCGAGTCGGATTCGACGATTGACCTTCCCTTCGACATTTTCGAGTATCACTCTTTAATTCGAAATAAATGTTAAAAAAACCGGCCAAGTGCGAGTCGGACTCGCGCACGAAGGGTTCCGTACCATTATCTATATCTAAAAACGGCAAAATATCTATATCTAAATTCACGTTTGTTGTATAGGAGCCCCCTGTAGCCTAGTTAGTAACTTGGAAGTGACTCTGCCTACGAAGCTGGAGGTCCCGGGTTCGAATCCCGGTAAGGGCATTTATTTGTGTGATGACCACAAATATTTGTTCCTGAGTCATGGATGTTTTCTATGTATTTAAGTATTTATTTATCTATATAAGTATGTTTATCGTCGTCTAGTACCCATAGTACAAGCTTTGCTTAGTTTGGGGCAAGGTCGATTTGTGTAAGATTGTAAAAGAAAAAGAAACAAATAAAAACTAAAATAAAAATAAAAAGATGTATTCTGTTTTTTAGTATTTTTTGTTATAAATAGCGACAACAGAAATACATCATCTATGAAAATCTCTATCTATCACGGTTCATGAGATACAGCCTGGTGACAGAAGGACAGACAGACATTCAGACAGACAGACGGACAGCGGAGTCTTAGTAATAGGGTCCCGTTTTACTCTTTGAGTACGGAATCCTAATAAGTGACATAGGTTTTAGGCTCAGAACATAAAAAAAGGGAGAAGTGCCGTACTGCTTAATTTCAACCAAAACCGATGTCCCCAGTTTTCTCCCACCGCAGCGCCCACAGACACACACATTGAACCGTGTAAAAACAAAGACTCGGGCGTTGCCAGTGAGTCTACGGCAACATGCAAACAAGGGCTGTGATTGGCTTAAACGCACTACACTAGGGGGGCGACAAACGTTAAAATTATGTTTTATCGACATTGATATTAAAATTAATATTATGTTATGATATTGATGGGTAACAACTTCAACAACATGGTAAGTTTATGTGGTGGTATTTAAACTTCTAGCTACAAGTTTAAATAACACGTGTTGTTAACTTACCATAAATCGCAAAAGTAAAAAATATTGACGAATACCTACAGAGTAACATAAACGGCTTTTTATAAGTTCATGTTCACATACATTTAAAACTCTGGTCACATCGATATTTTTGACCTGTAGGTACCAGGCCGATCCGACTCGCGTTTTGGCGCGAAATAATATGTCCATTACTCATATTACGAGATTTAAGGCTAAGGGCGAGTATCCACCAAAGATGTGCGAAGATGTGTTACCATACATTTTACACCTAGGTTTCAAGCAAGCGAGGTGTCAAATATTCGAAAAGTGTACGGCTCTTATTAAGTGGTTGGAACCATTTTTCTTGAAAATGTTACGAACACATTAACTCTTCTCTGTACAGGAAACCAGGTAGGACCTCTGCCAGTAGCATCTATCCATTTTTTTAGAACCTAATCGGATTCTTTGGAAATCTGTAATAAGAAACCGAGATTTCTTCTTCAATTATCACATTTGAAATGAAAGTAAAAAATACTCATTTAAAAAAAATTATATACTTGTATATATACTTGTATATACAATTTTAATATGTCTATTTACCGTTCATACTGCAACTTAGTGAAAATCTTATTAGTAGGTACCGTAAACATTTTGTGCCTTTTAATCTTATTAGTTACCTTTAAGATAGGCACCCAACCAAAACAAGTAATTAAATAAAATAAAACAGCGAAAGTAGTCGAAATAAAATAACTAGTATGATATCGTACTTCTATTTTATCGATTACGCGTAAATTGTAACTGCACTTTGGCACCGCTCTAATTTGCGACGCCAAGCAGCGGCCGTACAACTAAAAAATTCAAGTATCGTCCATATCCATAGTGGTTTAATACATTGCGCCGTAGTTTACTGTATTGAACGATCAATGTACAACGCATAGAACAAAAATATGCTTTTTCGTTCGATATGTTAGTTCGATCCCGAGAAATGATGCGGCGTTGCGTTTATTTATTAAAATATTAGTTTTTACTGACTTAAGTGAAAATACTAATACTCACATGTGGTGCGTGACTCCACCATTCATGTAGGTTTTAGTTTCATTCCTATTTTTGCATGTAACCACGCTACAATTCGGCATTTTGAGTAAACGTGGAATAACATTTCAGATTCACGGCAAATTGCGACTAACATGCGGTGGGCAGTGACATGCCTATTTGGCCATGTCGCACCGACACGCGCCAAGCCCCCGTTTCATATCTATTCCTTTTTATCATCTGAGGTTTTAGGCTTTTGAATAAAATCACGCATTAATTAATTGCATTCTAGATAAAAAGCTGTGTTTGTATAATTTATAATTTTCAGTTCCTTTGGTAAGAAACGGACATAGCAATTTCTATGAAGGGCAGTTTTTTTTTACTGTCCATAACAAAAAAAAAATTCTTCAAGAAATGAATACGTAAGTACCCAGTAATTTCCTAGTAGTGGGTCTACTGGTATAATTTCATTACATTACTATATATAAATAAGACTCAGATAACATGCAAACTATTAATATCCGTAAAACAAATTATTATTCTTATTACTGACAACTTTAAAACTCGTTAGTTTATTTTATACTAAAAAAACGAAACTAAATATACTTTGTCATATCATAGTATTTTAATACAAATAGAAAACTTGTGCTCAAAAATCAAATACTTACTTTATTCAAGTTATCTAACTTCGCTAACATGATGTTCTAGAACATCATGTTAGCGAAGTAATACTTACCACTTTTTAGTGCAAGTATCAATATCGGTCACGGAGTGAATTCCAACGGTGCGCTATACAGCTATTTGCATCGGCAAGCTCCGCGGTTAGTTCTATCCCTATCGCACTTACATATAGCTAGAAAGGGACGGCACCCGCGGCTGGTGCGATCTCGCTGTGCATGTGGGGGTTAGGTACGTTTGTGTGGGTGGTAGTAGTATTTACACACACAAACGCACTACGCGTGTCAAAATACCGAATTCTGAGTGAGCGCTTTTTTGAAGAGCACTCTTAAGAGCGCACATTAGCTGAGCCTTTTTTCAGATTCGATAATTCCCAATAAATATTTCTGTCGCGCTGACGGAGGCGGGGCCGTGCGCGAGCTTGTGTGCACGCACGCACACAGACAGTTGCATTTAAATTTAGAATACAATTTTACACAATTCATCGGCGATGTTGACATACCACTGTTGGCTATTAAATTATGTCTTTCACGACACATTGTCAAACTTACCAGTCACAAATAAGTAGATTAATTTCGAATAGTAATGTATGTATGTAACGTCGTGGCGTGGTCAGTAATCGTTAGCTTTTTGAATCAGAGGTCTCAGGTTCAAATCACAGAAAGTTAATTTTATTTTTTTATTTTGTCATGTTTATAAGTAGAATATAATAGTCAGAATTCAATTAATTGCTGTGTTTATAAAAAATACAGGGTTTGTTGCATTTTTATTTTACACATGCAGCTCGCGCGGTTTCGCCCGCGTATTGCAAAAAACGCAATATACATAGCCTAAGTCCATGTCTTAAATACACAGGTGTATGGATTTTTGAAATCGGATCAGTGGTTGAGGTTCCGGAAATTAATCCCTACATACAAAAAAGTTTCTGTGAATTTTTTATTTTTGGTACAAGCTTTTATTGCCGACTGTACTTTTCTGTATGCCGTCATCAACTACTCATTGAGACAATTCTAACGAGCCCAAATTCAACAGGGTTATATCGGTTAAGTACTGAATTCCCATGGCCACCTTCTGTCTCCATCATCAGATCAGCTCGATGATACAATAATATTGAATTGTCATCCAAACTATACTTATACTCAAAATTTTAGCACAATCGGTCACCGGGAAGTGGGTCAAATTAAAGTTGCAAGATTTGATTACAGACGTAACGGGACAGGTAAAACTAAAAAATAAAAGCTTGTAAAAATATAAGATTTTTTAAGCAAAGTAATTATTCTCAAATAGTCACGTTCAAGTCACGAACATAAAATATGGTATCATATAGCAAAATTCGCTAAGTTGTCCTTCTATTCGATATCGGGTTCGAATCCCGGTCAGGGCATTTATTTGTTTGTTTATTTTTTCCTGAGTTATGGATGTTATACATGTATATAAGTATCTATATGTATTTATCTATTATATATATATCATCGCCTAGTACCCACAACACAAGCCTTATTAAGCTTACCGTGGGCCTAGGTTGATTTGTGTAAGATTGTCCCGTAATATTTATTTATTTATTTATTAGTCACTTTACCCTAACTATTGTTTTACAATTTTTACAGGTTAATAAAATTCACAGTTAAAGTAATACACATTTTATTAACAAAGTATTGCCATGTTGGGTATTTGCTCAGCAGGTGAACTATCTGTCAGGGTACCTATTTTACGGCATTATGATATTCGAAATAAAACCTTATTTTGACTTACCTGCTATCAATAAGAAGTGAATTTCCCTCGTATACTTCTCACAAAAGGCCAATTAAAAAGAAGATATCGATGTCTTTAGATTAATCGATAACTTTTCACACCACACCACTAGGATATCGACCTTTAGTGTCGACGATTGCCTATCACTTTTTCGTCTGTGTACTTATTTATTTACCATATCGTTGCCGCCGCAAAAATTAGTGTGATAAGGACAACTGCAGCTCCGACTAAAAGTCCCAAGTAAAAATCATAAGAATCGAGGTTTCGCTCTCGACTGTTTCCTCCTCCGAAACATTATCAATCGTAACCAAATCTTGGTAAATGAATAGGAAGGAAATGTTTAATGTCGGGCTGTTTTGATTTTTGCGCTTATTGTTAACAGATTTGTGTACTAGGCGTATGTTTGCGACTATGTAATTGGCCGTTTTAAGCTTTCTTTAAAGTAACCTAGCAGTAATAAAAATAAGAATATTAAAAAAAAAACAAAATGTACCTACACAGATATTGATGATAATAATATTATTTCAAAAAATCATAAATCTACGGTCAAAAAATCATAAATCTACGGACCTATATTTGCGGAGCTTAAACTACTAACTCTGCCAAGCCTGTACATATATGAGGCAGCTGTATTTGTAAAACATAATTAAGAACTCTTTCCTCAATTTAATAATATATCAAATATACCACTTAGACAAAATAATATGACACTTCCTCCATGCAAGCTCAAAGTAAAACAGAAAAGTGCATACTATATGTGTATACGAATATTCAATAAAATACTATTTTAAATAACGCATGTTTTGACACAATTGACGAATATTTTAGTTATAAATTTTAATTCTTACATCACTTTTGACATTTAAAATTGTACTTTAAATTATAATCTAATAATAATGACATTCCAAAGCCAAATTTAAATTTTTGTATTTATGTTAAGCATGTTCTTAGGCAATTGACAGTTATTTAATTTAATTTATATTTTAGTATATTAGTATTATGACATTAATAATATATGCACGCAATTTAAACTTAATTTTAATTTTGACATGAATGACTGACTATGTCATGTCATAATAATTATTTTCACATGCCTTGAGGCAGAATGTATTAAGGGTCAACAATGTAACTACACTTATAACATCTACTGAACTTACCATATGTTCGTGAATAAACTTTCATTTCATTTCATTTCAAAAACCTCGGAGGAAACAGTCGAGAACGTTTGTATGGAAAAATGGCCATTAGTCTTTCCTCTTAAGTTTTGTTATTGAACACGGCTAAAAACAATGTGAATCATTTACCTAGCATCCCTTTGGTAAATGCGTAGTAAGAGTCGATATACAACGGTTCATCTCTGTTCACACCGAGTAGATTATTGTTGAACACCTCGCTAAACACGATATCTTCTTGGCCGTTTGCCGTCCCGGGGTCTCTTTGTGGATCAAATTCTGTATGTCTACAAAAAGTATCAGTCATAAAGTGTGATCTAAAGAAAACCAACGTGCAACGAAAGATAAAGCGAACGCAATGCCTCTAACTGGCAAAAATGGAAGTGCATTATTGCCAGGAAAATACTTAAAGGCACAAGTTGAAACCCGACCGCAGACAGCAGCAGCAGATGACGTGTCGCGGCAACACGACTGGTTTCTATGTATTTCTATGACGGTGATGTGTCGCTAGCTTCGAAAGGTATTTCATAGAAATACATAGAAAGTATAGAAACCAGTCGTGTCTGATGCTGCTGCTGTGTGCAATCGGGTTTCAACTTGTACCTTAATGCATCATAGCTCCAACTACCACAACTGCACAGTCGCCATCACATACATAGGTACACTATAGGTGTTCAAAAATATCGGCACATGCACCGATGTTTTTGACGTGCTTGTTTGCTCCGATGTATGTGATGGCGACTGTACAGCCACGATCACTCTGCCAACAGTGACTGACTTAGAACAAGAGAGAAAGACAGCCAAATAGTTTATATTATGACTTATGACGTCTGAAATCAAAATCTAAAACGTGGAGAGTTGTTAGAGTGAGTCTTCTCTCTCTATTTTGCCAGAAAAAAAAAACGTTACATAAATGTCGTTCACAGAAAGAAATAACGTACTGTTTACACTCGGTGTAGTAGAAGATGAAAATAGAAACGGCCATAAAGGTCAAAAGGAATGCTCCTAAAAAACAGCTCCAGAACAACGTTCCAGCAGTCCCAGTAGAGCTCTGAAACACGATCGATTAAATTCAAGAAAAAAATAATTAATGTCTATGACCATCCATAGATTCATTCGGTCCTTAGATAATTGAATTGAATAAATAATTAATATAATTGGATGAGTATTTACGAGTAAATCCGGAGATTACAGATACAAAAATTAAACTTATAGTTAACACCCCGTCGTTTAGGTCGGGGGTTAATAATGTTGACTAAGGTAGTTTAATTAAGTAATTTGACACCAACCTTGGGCTTTCCACGTTTGTCTGTACTGATGATGTAAAATAAGGCGACCGTGAGATAGGATAGTGCCATGCAAGGAAGAGGGGCCCAGAGTGGCACCCCCAGGTACCGCGAGCGTGGCGCCACGTTGTATATAGCGATCCCGACCAACAGTAACACGAAGGATCTCTGTGAAAACACATAACGTTAAAACGTTTGGTATTTCTTTTTAATAACACCATAATACATTCTTAATTCTAAGATACAGTCAAGAAAAATGGTGCAATATTGTTACACACTGGTATAGATGAATTATCGAGAACATGGAATTGCATTTGTAGTGGTGCTACGTGTTAGCGGAAGTGTGTATAATTAAAACAAATACTAGTAATAATTACACAACATTTATTGCCGCTTAATCGCCGCGAGCACACGAGTAAAAAGGTCGTAGGGTATGGGTACTAAGCCGTCTGATTAAAGCTCCCGGTACTGAAGGGGTATTGCCGCCACCACGCTAGTACTCCCCTGGTCCTGGAAGTAGCCGCTGCAGGAGGATGACTGATGAGCTGAGGGACGTCAGCTATAGGGATCGGTGGACGTGGCCTTCATCCGGTGCCCTGGAATTTACGTCCGAAGTGAGGAAAATTCAAATAACGTCTCCGATGACTGTGACGGCACTGCAGCATTAAGCAGAAGCACAGGAAGCGGTACTGCGTGATGGTTAAGATGATGGCTTGGTGATGTGCGGGTGTCACAGTCAGAGCGGAGTTTACATAAATAAATGGTATTTATTTCTTTATTATGAGTTTCTTTATCAAATCACAAATAATTAAATGAAATGCACTAGGTACGAAATGGCTGTGAAGCATAAGGCATTAGGCGTGTTTCTAAGCGGCAAAGCAACAAGAGAACAACATAGAAAAACCGTTAGACACACCATTTGAATTTACCTGCCTTTAAAAACACAATACACGTTTAACACTTACCCAGTGGGGTCTAAATTACTTGCACAATACTTAAGTGTGGAAACTGATGGTTCCTTGGGCAAACAGAAGCCCGATTTAAATAACTGCGCAATATGTACTTCTCGCCGGCTACGCGCGAAGTCGCTGCTCTTAGGCAAACGAACGTGCGCCGGCGTCGGAAGCAAATTACGTCTGGCGAGGGGTGGCCGCGCTAGACGAGCGCCGCCTGCGCGGCACGAGGGTCCGCTAGTCGCCGACCGTTACTTCCTAACAAAGGCGACGGCATTCCGGTACAGTCGTCGTGGGAAAAATGCGACAACTACGATTTATAACTAATATCAATTTATAGTAGCAAGTAGTTATATTATTTAAGTTGTTGTTAGTGTTAGGTAAGTGTTAATAACTAAGAATTATGTGTTTGTGTAAAATTATTGTATATATTTAATGTAATGCTAGGTTACGTTACGCTTTACGTTACAGTGGTAGTATAAGAAAATAGAAAATTAATATATAGAATGCATGTAAACATACAATACATATGCAATTAGTTAGATCTAAATGTTATATACATTCAATATGGAGTTCAGGATAAAGGGCTTATATAGATAGATAGATGTACGCATCATTGTACGAGCGTCAGGTAGATCTAAATGTCACTTTTGTATGGGAAATGACAGTGTAGTTATCATTTCATTTCACGTGATCACCCCTCAGGTCAATCACCCCTCTGAGGGGTGATCACGTAACTTTTCGAAGACGCGCGTGCAGTGCGTTAGGTAGATCCAAACGTCAATTATTATATGGAAAAATGTCGGTCAAATTGTCCTAACGCGCGTTCGGAACGTTAAGTGATTACCCCGCTGGTCGATCACGTAACGCACTGTACGCGCGTGAGGTAGATCTAAATGTCACTTTTTGTATGGGAAAATTAATTGTCCTAACGTACGTTCGGAAAGCTACGTGATCATCACTTAGTTACACTGGTGCATCGAACAGCCATTTACACGAGATTTGTGAATAACACAGATCTTAAGACAGTTATATATGATGCGGGAGCCTGCCTCAGGCCTGGCTAGCCTAAATCACTAAGCCAACCGAGCTAGGTATGTTATGTGGCCTGTGTATGTATGTTATACAATTTAGAAGTCACTGAACTTGGAAAGGAGAATCGTAGTACAAATAATCTTTAAACATTGTAAAATCGTATTGGTTATTATTTGTTTGAATATTCATTGTATTAATTAACACATCGTTTAAAGTAGTTTAAACGAGGTCTTAATTAATACAATGAATATTCATCATCATCATCATCATATCAGCGGAAAGACGTCCACTGCTGGACATAGGGCTCCCGCAAAGAGTGCCAAAGTGACCGGTCCTGCGCCACCCGTATCCAGCGGACTCCCACGACCTTTACCAGGTCATCAAGTCCACCTTGTGGGGCCCACGGCGCGCCTTCCGGTGGTCGCCACTCGAGAAGCTTTCCGCCCCAACGGCCATCGGTTCTACGTGCAATGTGCCCCGCCCACTGCCACTTAAGTTAAGCGATTTGGAGGCGATTGCGAATCGCAATGAATATTATATAATTAAAAAGAAACCTTAATAGTTTTGGCAGCGTGCGCCATAAAACTTACAGTTGTTCTTGTCGCTGTGGGCACGGCTACACGCGACTAGGTACTTCAGGCGTTGATGGCGTTAACAGGGTTAAGAATATATTCCGCTCTTAAAGTTGTTCGATAAAAAAATTGTCCTCTTACCAAACAGACCACACAGAACATGGACCATTTCGAGATTGCCTTTCTTGAGTCCTCTTTAAACATGATTGGTACTTTGAGACCAATGGAGAGCGTATAGGCAAATAATAAACAATTTGCAATTGTCAACCCTCCATAGTTTTTACTGAAGATTGGGTATCCACCGCCACCGGTGGTTGCAAATATTATTAGAATCAGTAGCAACCTGTGAAAAATAATATTTATTCATAGACCCTACAGCTTATTTTATATTTAATTATTATTATCTGATACATACTTGTAACTAGGTACTATTTAAGTATTGATACGGTCTAACGCGATATGCAATTAGCTACCTTTATTTCTGATGTTTCGTTCGACACGGATTTATTTATGTATTCAAACTGTATTGCATAAATAAAAGTACAAAGGGCAGATTAACGGATTGAATTGAATTGAATTTAATAATTCATTACGTACACGGATAAAGGCCGAAACGGTTTCGGCCTTTAAACATCCGTCACTCTCGCGCCCGCATACTTATCAGAAGGTGATGGGTGTCTTATCCACAGCAATAAGTGATAAAATGGCAACCATGCTACGTCCGCTGGCTCGTGTATGATCCACATAGTTATACTGAAGGGATTGTTAAGAGTCAAACTCAGGAGCCATATAACATTTTGATAGGTCAGTCAAATGTGGTTGATGCAACCCGTGACAACATGATAAATTGTCTCAACGAGTAGCCTGATGACGGTGCAAAAAGATACATCAATGAAGTCATGTCTCAACAATTTATATTTTGACAGAAACGGACGGTGACTGTCACATATTATCACGTTAATCCGTAGATAGAGGATATATAGATGGCGTCCTAGCGTATACCCAAAAGGGACGATGGTAAATTAACCATACTAAATTAAGAAGTATCAGAAGCTAACACATTCTTGACGTCTAATGTCATTTATAATTTAGTCGTATTATATCGGTGACGTCATGGTGGTGTCAGTTTCAGTACAAATTTTGACAGGTGTGGTGGCAAACAAGCTGGTGGCAAATAAAACATCCGTATACGCGATGAGGGACAGAAAATATGACACTGTATCTCGTTTCCACTTGCGGTATTGCCTATTCATACATCTTTGTAACTCATGTGTGTATGTGTGGGTGACTCCCTCTATCTATTCTACCTCTATGCGTTAATTCTAATTGACATTAACTCACGCATTGCAACGTTAACTCCCTTTTTATTCCCGCGTTTAATTAATCCAAGCTCTCATTATTTTAACGCCGTTTTCCTCAAACCCTTGACACAGGATTGAAGGCCTACTAAAATTTCTAAACAGGTCTAGAGTTACGGAAAAAGTAATAAATACGCAACTGTACCTTTTTACTACGTACTTACCCCCTTAAGAAGTGGAGGCTGGGCATTATATCCAAGTTATCTCTCTTTGCAGTCAAGTTTAATCCATCGTTATATCTCTCATTATTCCGTCTTAGAAATAATTTTATGAGTGCTAAGATCGCGATGCCGCTTAGCATAATTAGACTGAATAACAGGAGAGCTGAAAGAATATATGTTTTAGGTTTATAGTGAAGTGTAGATTTTATTGTGAAGTAAACGAGTGGTACAGGCGTATCGTTTTTAAACCCGAGGTCATAGTTAAATCTGAATCTGATAGATTGGAATGAGGAATATAGACATCTCCGATTTTTTTGTAAAGGCAGTCGTAGGTAGTTTCGTTCATATGCCAGGCTAGCACCACGGAAGTACCTGCACTTGAAAATCGTTGCCATAACAACTCTTCTTAGTGTTTGTCATGTCTTCCTGGTAGTGAGGATCACCAGCGTTCTTAAGAATGCGGTATGTTACCAATAAGAGACCAGCACAGCTGTCACAAGACGGCGCGCGAGCTCTCTCGATTTTACTCGCACTATACGTCTCATTCTAAGTTTTCTAATAAGAGGGAGACGGATAGTGCGAGAAAAATCGAGAGAGCTCGCGCGCCGTCTTGACAAGAATCTTGTGATAGCCGCGCAGAGCGGCTACCGCGAAACATCAACTTCTTTG